>BLSH010355637.1:239992-250789 GCA_018402905.1 Glandirana rugosa | reverse complement strand
CTGTGTAAAAGGCTCACACATGTGGTATCGCCATACTCGGGAGGAGTAGCAGAATATATTTTGTATATGTTATGTGTTAAAAATATTTATAAATGGACAACTTTGTGTAAGAAAAAATACGTTTTCATTTTCTTTCGACATTTTCCAAAAACTTGTGGAAAAATATGACATGTTCATAAAACTCATTATGCCTCCTAGAATATATGTTGGGATGTTTTTCCAAAATTACCTTTTTTTTTGGGTGTTTCCATTGTCCTGGTGTTCCCAGGCCTTCAAAAGTGTTGCTCCTAGAACGCCTGATGGTGCTCATTGCATGTTGGGCCTCTGTATGTGGCCAGGCTGTGAAAAAGTCTCACACATGTGGTATCGTCGTACAACTTCAAAAAACTCGCCATGCCCCTTACTAAGTACCTTGGACTGTCTACTTTCTAAAAAGGGGTAATTTGGGGGGGGGGAACTGCCCTGGCATATTAGGGTCTCAAGAAGAAGAGATAGGCCTTCAGTAAATAAAAATAAAAAACCCACTAGTGATTAAATACCACCAAAAGAAAGCTCTATTTGTGTGGAAAAAAGGGCAAACATTTCATATGAGTACAGTATTGCATGACTGAGTAGTTGTCATTCAAAATGTGAGAGCGCTGAAGGCTGAAAATTGGTCTGGTTAGGAAGGGGGTTTATGTGCCCAGTGGTCAAGTGGTTAAGATAATCACATTTTGTTGCTTTACAGCCTGACTTGAAGACAGACACCATTTTTGTTTTATACAGCTGTATTTACAAGTGCAACGTATAGCATCCAAGTGAAAGATATAACGCCAACATGCCAGAAAAAAATAAAACAAATTCAAAAACAGAGTCACTGAGTTGGAAAAAGGATCACCCCCTTATGTCAGTATTTTGTTGGACCACATTTTGCTTTAATTACAGCCTTTAGTCTGTGGGGATATGTCTCTGCTAACCTTGCACATTTACACTTTGCAATATTTGCCCACTCTTCTTTGCAGAACTGCTCAAGTTCAGTTAAATTTGATGGCGGCCATTTGTGCAGTCTTCAAGTAATTTCATAGATTTTCAATGGGGTTTAAATCTGGGCTCTGACTAGGCCATGCAAGCACATACACCTTTTTCTTCTTCAACCACTGTGTGGTCATTTTTGCTGTGTGCTTTGGGTCACTGTCATGTTGGAAGGTAAACGCTCTTCCCATTGACAACTTTCTGGCAGAGGGCCACAGATTTTCCACAAAAATTTGTTGGTATTTTGCCCCAATCCATTTTTCTTCTATCCTGACAAGTGTACCACCTCCACGCTTTACTGTAGGATTGATATTATTTGGATGGTGAGCTGTACTGGATTTCCGCCAGACATATGGTTTGGTGCTGAGGCCAAATAATTTAATTTTAGTCATGTCATATACATTTTAATACATATAATACAGTTATATTAACCTACCAGGAAAAGGCCACTGGGTGTACACAAGACTGCCAACCATAAAAGTCCAAACGTGAAAGTGATCAGGATCCCCCTGGAAATGTCGGCTATATAACCCAATATGTGGCCATCCCCACCCCTCCAGCATCACAGTAGTGTCCATGGGGCTCATCTCTCCAAAGTAGAGGCGAACAAGTCTCCTTCCTTGTAGCATGGCCGATAAATCAATGTGCATGAGCTGGCTGGAGCGGCGAGCAGGGTGACTTATCATATCACGCCGCTCATATAGAGGGGATTGCTCATGTCCGGGAAAACTGGTATACGACGCGTCCCATCATTTCCCTGTATGGCCCCCCACATGCCCAATGTCTGCCACTGGGCAGAAACAGAATGTGACGCTGTTCGTCCCCAACCACGGAAGCAGAAGGGGCATGAAGGGTCCAAAGCTATCCAGGGACACCCAAAAGAAACTAGTGGAAAAGAAACCAACTACAAAAATGAAAATTGCCGCACATGAAAATACAAACAACCACCCAGGTTGGCCGTGTCACCAAGCGGGCTCTCAACTCCTGGGAAAAGAACCACAGGAAAAAAGAGAAGAGGTGGATCTATTCACTCACTATGTCAGACCCGGGGCTGAATGACGCCACCTGTTCTGTAAGTGCATGTGTTTATTTTGGTTATGTATGTTTGCTTATTCATGAACAGAGACCATGCTGTTTGGGTTACACCATTATAATCAATTATTTCCTGTTTCCCCTTTTTCCTGTGGTTCTGTGATTCTTTTCCCAAGAGTGGTGAGCTATACCCCCTGAAGAAGTCATACGGACTGTGACGCAACTAGTCGGGAAGGAGTTGGGTACGTCACTTCTGGTTTTTGGCAGATCCCAGAAGTTCATGGTGCAATTTTTGGGGTGTTTTAATAAATTTTCAATATGATAGGATCAATGGGTATTTTTACACTTACCAAACATACATAACAAAACACTTCCAATGTATATTTAACATACGAAAAGGGATAAAAAAGAAAAGTTCACTGTTAAGGATTACATATACAGGCATCATTGATTCAGATTTAAAAAATATTTTGCTGATATATTTGAAGTATTTAGAAAACAAGACAATCTATAATAAAAAAAAGTAAACAGTTACTTCAAAGTCTTTACATTTTATTGATAATTAAATCTTAAAAAAATAGTTAGATCCCAAAATTCTTTAACTTATCGACTTCATATCACTATATACAGTAAACAGTCTTATTATTAACATGTTATTTGTCCTTCCTCACATGTCTCATATCTGTATCTGATCATTTCTGGTCTCTGCCCGGTGATTAGGATAATGATTTTCTCTCAAGTGCTTTAAGATAATATATTGAAGATACAGCTAGAAAAAAAAGTTTGCCACAGATGGATCGGTTCTCAGCTGGCCGAGATTTGATCCATCTATGGGCAGGATGGTTGTACTGAAATTGATTGACTTGGGTGCAAACAGCCTGTTGAATTTTTTGCATGCGATTACTGCTGGTGGCTATAGCTGCTAGCAGCAATCGTATTCTGCCGGCTGGGAAGGCTAACCCCCCAGAACACAATAGCGCTGCAGGAGCAATTCCCCCATCAACACTTACTGTATTGATGGGCAAATCAAGCTATTTTCTTTGCTTTACAGCTACACCAGATTCTGTGTGCACTAGCTTTAGTAAATCTCCTCCACTGACATTTCCATCCAGATTCAAGTCATCATTGATCTCTTCTCAAATTCCTCTAGAATAGTCTTAGTGCACTAATGTATAATATGCCTGCTATGTGATTGTAACATCAGTGGGTCCATAACATGTTGGATTTGGAATATAAAGGCTTTTTCAGATGGGTGATGAACAGTGGTAGGACCTCTGTAGATGGCTTTTGTTCTCGTCAACATACAAGTCTATGGGTATGTAAATCAGCTTGAAGCATATCATATGAAGGTCGACTGCAGATCAAATGCACCTGTTAGTGAAAACTTAATGATCTCACAATTATCTCATACTGATGCAATTGACACAAACCCAAAGCCCGATGACACAGGCCCTAAGGAAAACACAGCTCAGTGCTCAGCATTTTCTGGCAAACTTCTTTCATCTCTATGAAGTCTAGAGGTCTCATATATACTGAGAAGTTCAGTCCATTCTTGATATTGGTCTGCACAGTGACTCCTCTGAATTGATGGAGAGGAAATGTCAACACTGGCCTGACCTTTGCTGTTTGTAGATCACAGCACCATTCATTGTAAAGATGGCTGAAGCTGGCCAGAAACCCTCTGCCATAAATTAGAAGGGCAGTGGGAGAGATGTGTCTATCTGGCATAATAAGTCATCAATCATCTGAAGAAGACTAGCAGTAAATTCTGTGATCTGTGACTGCTGCTCCTCTCTGCCAATCCCTTCAGTGGCTTCCACTAGCCTAACGTATAAAATTCAAAATACTAACCACAACATGTAAGGCCATACACAACATTGCCCCCAGCTACATCACCAACCTTATCTGCAGATATTGCCCAAATTGTCCTCTCTACTCTTTCCAAGACATTCTGCTCTCTAGCTCCCTTGTTACCTCCTCCCATGCTCACCTCCAGGACTTCTCCAGAGCCTCTCCCATTCTCTGGAACTCCCCCTTCAGTATGTCCTCCGCTCTTACTCTGACCACCTTTAGGCGACCCTTGAAAACTCATTTATTCAGGGAAGCCTACCCCACCTCCACCTAAGAACTGTACCTGAGCCAACTCCATCAGATCAGCCCCTGCAGCTATTACCTCTTAAACCCCCTCACTTTAAATTGTAAGCTCCATGAGCAGGGCCCTCCTATTCCTTCTGTATTGAACTACATTGTAATCTTACTGCCCCCCTTTATATTGTAAAGCAATGCATAAACTGTTGGAGCTTTATACATCCTGAATAATAATAATAAGATAGTGGTGTCCATGATGAAATGAGATGTTAAACTGATTGTAAAGGTTTGTTTTTTACTTTTTTTAAAATAATAAACATCTTTTACTTACCTGCTCTGTGTAATAATTTTGCACAGAACAGCCCTGATCCTCCTCTTCTAAGGTCCACTGCTGGAGCTCCTGTCTTCTCCCCCCACACTGCATGCCCCCATAGCAAGCTGATTCCTATGAGGGCACTCTGCTTGCGTCTATTCAGACACACAGCCTGGATTGACCCCGCACCCTGCTGACAGGTTTTTATTGACATTAATGGCTTCTGCTGCTCTCAGCCAAGCCTCTGAGAACAGAGACCAGAGAGCAGAGCTGCTGCAGGGTTCAGGTGAGTATTAAGGGGGGTTGTGCTACCATTAAGACCCCTTTCACAATGAAGTGCTGCAAAAACTGCCGCTAAAACACCGGCCGTTTTTGCTGCGCTTTTTGGGTGCTAGCCGGGCACTTTTTTTAAGGTCATGTGACAACATGGTAAAAAAAATGTAAAAAGAACCGTTTTGCAGTGCTTTTAAGGCGCTTTGGAAGTGCTGCCCATTCATTTCAATGGGCAAGAGCGGTTTTGAAGCACTTTTAAAGCACTCCAAACATGCCCCTAAGATGCTGCTTGTAGGACATTTTTTTTACCGCCCCAGTGTGAAAGCACACATTGAAGTGAATGGGAGGTGCTTTTCAGGTGCTCTTTGTAGTGCAAAAGCGCCTGAAAACTGCATCAGTGTGAAAGGGTTCTAAAAGATTTTACCTTAATGCAGAGAAATCATTAAGGTAAAATAAAAAAAACATTTTACCTTTACAACCACTTTAAATGTAGGTGCAGTATGGCATAATAACAAAAATAACTCTGCACTGGGGAAGATTTTAACACATAAAAACAGCCTACACCAAAATTTGTAATACCAACTATGTGCATAAATAAATCAAATAGCGTGGCACTGAATCAATACAATGTATTAGAAAATATTCAATACCTGATGTACATGAAACTAGAACATAGCAATAAAAAAAATCTTCGTTCATAAAGTGAAAAAAATATTAAATAAATGCAAATTTACATTTTATAAATAATCTTCAACATAATCAAATTAATGAAATGAAAAACCAATAATCAAATCCTAAAAACAAATAAAAAGTCCCAATTCATAAACTAAATAAACGAAAAAATTGGTAATTCATATGCAATATCCAAAAACATAGGGTGTGTAGTCCCATGCATACAGTTGCTGCTCCTATCCAATAAGTATAAGCAATACAAGGAATAAATTGTTAATACATCCAATGCTGATCACCACTGTGATATCATTCATGACATAAGATAAGGTTGGCTCCTTACCAGATAGTATGGACCATAAGAAATGGTCAACAGTGCATTTAAAATAACCAGGATGTCTTCTTGTCACTCCTCATCCTCTTGCTGCGAACTCTCCAAGGAATATAATGCAAAGCAAGAAAAAAATCTGTGTCTTTAATAATAGAAGTGCATATTTTCCCCAATTAGAAGATGCACAGAGCGGCTTGTCGAGCAGACAGACAATCTCGAACCCAGCTAGCAAAGATTACTTGCCACAAATTTGTGGCAGTGTTGAATTGTAAGTCTGTTAAAGTGGTTGTCAAGGCTTGGGGGAGAAAAAAAAAAAAACACCTGCAAGAGAAAGGCATAATGAACTAGTATGCATCGCATACTAGCTCATTATGAAATGCTTACCTTAGATCGACGCAGTTGCAGCGGTCCCCAATCGCTGCTGTGACCGGCGTCATGTTGTGTTCGTCTTCTTCTGGGATCCCGGGCTCCGACCAATTACAGCGCGGACTCCAGCGCTGTGATTGGCAGGAGCCGCGCTGATGTCACTCCCGTGCATGTGCACAGGAGCCGTCATTTACGGCACACTTGGTGAAGAAACGGCCCATTCGGGCTGTTTTTTCACTGCGCATGTGCCGATGACGTCGGCACATGTGCAGATACAGGGAATATCTCCTAAACGGTGCAGGTTTAGTAGATATTCCCGGAACCTACAGGTAAGCATTATTATAGGCTTAGCTGTAGTTTAAAGTGGTTGTCATGACTTGACAACCACTTTAACTTGCTGCACATTTTCACTGATAAGTTGTACACTTGAAGAGCACTTGAAGCACAAGTTTTAGTTGACACTTTTTCAATTTGTAGCAAATTTGCATGGCAAGTCTCTAGCAAGAGCAACGTTGCAGTGGTGATTCTACAGCAAAAGCTCTGCAAGTCTACAGCATGAAAATTCAGTCACAGTGACCCCTGTGGTGGGATGACTATTGCACAACATAACTGAACCAGAACTTGCAGCAGATTTGCAGAATGTTTGCACAGAAAGTTTATCTGGAATCATGCAATGCGGACTGTGCAACAAACGTGTGAAGCCTGACAAGTCTAGCAATGGCTTAGCAAGTCATTTTCAAACTTGCAGCGCAATTGCTTGCTGTCTGGGAAACACTGGTGTTCTGGCAATCAGAGAGCGTAATAGCGTCACGTGTAGGCCCCATCCAACGTACATTTCATCAAAGAATGACTTCTTCAGGGAAAATGACCCTTTAGAAGCGGCATCTATTTTCACTTGGAAATGGGACTACACACATATTTTTGGATATTGCACATGAATTACCAATGTTTTTAGATTATTTAGTTTATAAAAAACGTTGTCTTTGTTTTTATGATTTGATTATCGGTTCTTAATTTCACTAATTTTATTATGTTGTTAATTATTTATGACATGTGCATTTCAGAGGATCAGGAACATAGAAATGATTATACAACCTTAAAACAGGTCAGCAATGGTATCTCCCATGATTCTATCCTCAGGAGTTTACTTTAAAGTACATACATGGACAGGGTCCAATGTACTCTCCTCATCATTACTCAGATATTACTGCAGAGCCTGAGAAGTCAGATGCAGGGCACTGAATAAGATGATGGTACTATTCAGAAATACTCAGTACTGAGGAATAGCCAGCACTTATCCAATCAGTAACATTTGTATATGAATATTTATTATACCACAGTCCCTTATTATTTATTATTATTATTATTATTATTATACAGGATTTATATAGTACCAACAGTTTACGCAGCGCTTTACAACTTGAGGGTAGACAGTACAAATACAATACACTTAAATACAGTAGGAATCAGAGGGCCCTGCTCGTTAGAGCTTACAATCTAAGAGGGAAGGTCAAGACATACAAGAGGTAATAACTGTGGGGGATGTGCTGTTGGAGAAGATAAATGTTCAGTTGTTAGGTGGGAGCCAGACAGGCTTTTCTGAAGAGATGAGTTTTCAGGTATCTTCTGAAAGTGGACAAAGTAGGAGAAAGTCAGACAGATTGGGGTAGGGAATGCCAGAGGATGGGAGAGGCTCTGGTGAAGTCCTGGAGGCGAGCATGGGATGAGGTGACAAGGGAGCTAGAGAGCATGAGGTCTTGGGAGGAGCGAAGAAATTGAATTGGTTGGTATTTTGAGGCCAAGTTAGTGATGTAGCTGGGGGCCAGGTTGTGGATGGCTTTATAGGTTATTGTTAGTATCTTGAATTTAATTTGTTGGTTGAGTGGCAGCCAATGGAGGGATTGACATAGGGGTGTAGCAGACGCTGAGCGTTTTTTAAGGTGGATGAGCCTGGCCAGCGGTCATAATGGTCTGAAGTGGGGATAGCCTATTTAGAGGTAAGCCAGTCCCTTATAGGAGTCACATTGTCAGCCATGATGATTTGATCTATATGGGGAAAACACTTCTCTCAATCTTCATACAATCGGTGTACCACCCTGGCTTTACATTCAAATTTATGACCATTCATAAACCAATGGATTCGATTACATGACAGGTTCTCTTAAAATTATATGGCATCAGATTTATGAATAAAAGAAGACAGAAGCAAGCTGAATCTGAATAGAGAAGTTGTATCTCATCTTCCTCCTGTGATAATCAAAATTAATACCCCATTGTGTACATTCAGGCTTTCAGGTTCTTGGAGGAGTCAGAACTGGTATCTGAAGCTGTAAGTGAAAGTGGAGACATTTAGTCTGTATGGAGATCATGGTAAATGAGGATTATCATATAATACTATATAAAATACAGAGAGAATATCCTGCTGACACACTCACTATAGAGAGCCGGCTGTACAGAGAGCCAAGAATGGGGATCTTCTCAGTTATTTCTATTTGTATCATATAATGGCAATGATTATAAAGTTACTTGTATCATAGAATAAGATGATCTGCAGGATATCTCATCTCCTCACACATTCTACACACCGCACACTATAATAACACAGAGAACAGGACATGATGGGACTTACTATTGGTGCACTTGTAGCCTTTTCTCCTCTCTGAAAAATATAATTTTCGTGTTAGAAATAGGAAAATACTAGACAAAAGCTTCTCACAATCTGTCATAAAACCATCAGAAAAGGCCTAAACCAGACATATTTGACTGTAAATGGCAATGAAAAAAGTTGGAAGTATGTTTTTTGTTTTTTTTTAATCCTTGCAGAACTGGTATATGTGTAGCACTCTCTAGTGTGTGCTAGATTAGATGTACATTGTTAGCTGTTAGTGTAGGTAAATTGGCTAGGCTGAGAGTCAGGCCTGGGTTAAATCTGGGTCAGGGTTGAGTCACTCAGGGAGGCTGGATGACTCATCTGACAGCTCTTCTGGTGCTCCCCCTGTTTTCTGGAACCTTGGAGAAGGTTCTAGATGTAGTGGGTGGAAGCTAGGAGGGGTTGCCATGCATATTTATGAGGATCCTGACCAATGGGCTAGCAGGGGGCAGCTTACCTCATAAATAGACACGAGTCATGTTGGCAGGGGCAGTCGGGTGGAAGATGGAGTGCTAAGGAAGCTGTAGGAGGCCCTCGCAGGGTGTCCCCGAGTCGGGGGGGGTGACCTCAGGCCTGGGTCTCAGGTGCTGGAAGGATCCACCACAACAC
This sequence comes from Glandirana rugosa, assembly GCA_018402905.1. Taxonomy (NCBI): domain Eukaryota; kingdom Metazoa; phylum Chordata; class Amphibia; order Anura; family Ranidae; genus Glandirana; species Glandirana rugosa. The sequence continues at coordinate 241,447 of BLSH010355637.1, read as the reverse complement.
ATGGAGGAAACGCTTCCTGGAGGCATGGGAATAAAGAGAGAGGACAGCAGAAGTAGGTTAGCACGTCTAGGAGGTCTCCTAGGAAGTCACCTGGGTGGGCTGGTGAGTGTTTCACTCTGTGAGGACTGTGGTGTTAGTCTGGGAGGACTATGGAGAAGTAGCCAGGAGGGCTAGTGAAAGGGGCAACTTCAGCCTGGTGGGTTGGAAGTGCATGAAGTGGTGGTGCTGGGATCAGTAGCCACAGAAATGTATGCTGGACACTGACTTTTTTCTACACACCAAGGGGCCTCAGGTTCCTGCCTATAGCAGGCTTTTGCTCTACATCTGTGTCAGATCCATTAACACTGTGTCAGCTAGAGCTCTGCAAGCAAGTGTGTGCTGGAGGAAGAGAAGGAGTGCATATAGACTGTATATAGAAGTTGTCCCTGAAGTTGTTTGAAGTCAAGTGGGCATGCCATGATCCCCAATCCCCATTCAAGTTCTGAAAAAAACAAAGTCACGGACTGTTCTCTGATTCTGAGGTGACTTTGAAAATTCTGTGTGCCTGGCTGTGCAGGGTGGGGGTTCCCAGTTACTGGCACTACATTTGTAAATGACCCTCGATGGGTGATGATAAAACAATAAAGAGACAATATCATGAGAGAATAATGGAGGCTGCCATTGCAAAAATCTCTTTGAGATTGCTGACCCAGAACAGGTATAGTTACAGAATTTTACACTTTTCCGACCTTTATTTACAGCAAGTAGTAAAAGCCCAACTCCAACCAGATGACCCCCTCCCCCTGCTGTATGTATTTTATATATTTTCTATTTTATACTTTTTGCATTAGTCTTCAGGCTGGTCACATGATGTGCAAGGTCCTCTTCCTCTATAAATCTTCAGCTGGTAGTGGGTGGTTCTTGATGATACAGATAGCAGAGCTGACATGATGACATCAGTTCTTCTCTCTGCCCCAATATACTGAGCATGGGGCGCCTAGTGATATCCCCTCAAAAGCAGATCCATGGCACCCTGTATTCACAGTATGTCTTCGGCCTCTGGGGTTGAATGACATTAAGAGTGATTTTACCCGGAATGAATGAGGATACCTTCTGGGGGACAGTACTAGGAAGGGGGTGAGTATAGGACCCAGAGCTGCTTTTATAACCTCTAGGGGGCCAGCAATGGCCACTTCCACATTTGTCACTTTAAGCAATCAACTTCTTCTGAAGTCTATTCACTCACACTGTATCAGAAAGTCAAATTTTTAAACTGTCACTTACTTTTGTAGCAAAAGATTACAACACCAAGAGCGACTGCAATGATGGCAACAGCACAGGCAATGCCAATAATCATCGTAAATTGGGTGCCATTGTCAGGTTCTGGAAGAGAGAGACGCATGAGATGGAGGAAAACTGAGAATCTTACAAGTGAGAAGTTCAGGTAAGGATAATATAAGGGGGTCTTCCATAGGA
>BLSH010355637.1:213630-229453 GCA_018402905.1 Glandirana rugosa | reverse complement strand
GGGGGGGGGGGGGGTGAATAGGGCTTGTGCAATTGCTTCAGGGAATACTCTAATCCTATCTATAGTCCAAAAAAGGGGGTGGCTGGAGGAAACAGCCACTGAGACATCAACAAGAATCTGAAGGAACAATATTCAAAGTGTCCCCCCTTGGGCAGACATCCACTGGCTGCTCAAGGGGGCGGTGGGCAGTAGATGTCTAACTCTGTCTAACTGCCCGGGACTACCCACCTCGCTGGCTAAGACAGCAGCTCGGCGTGAATGGCTCCCGCTGTTGTCAAACTCAGTCAGCCAATCAGAAGAGAAGGGGGCGGGGCTGGGTCGTGGCTCAATGTCTGAATAAACACAGGGAGCTGTGACTTGGCTTGGGTGCCCCCATAGCAAGCTGCTTGCTGTGGGGGAATAAAACAGGAGGGAGGGGTCAGGAGTACTGATGATGGACCCAAGAAGAGGAGGATCCAGGCTGCTCTGTGCAAAAACCAACCGCACAGAGGAGGTAAGTATAACGTGTTTGTTATTTTTTTTTTTTTTAAACAAGAATTTACAATCACTTTAGATGCAAGAAGGGATTAAAAAAAGTTAAAACAAGTATTTTATTTGTAAAAAAAATTAAATGGTTTGCGATATGCAGTGCTTTAGAATGCTCACCTACTGTATATACAACTATTCCACCTCAAAATGTAACTCTTATATGGACTGCAGCAACTGATTATAAAGGCAAATATCAGGAACTTACACAAACTGAACTGAAAAGAGTATTTTATGATCTAAGAAGGACAGTATAGTAATATTTTGGCCGGATATTGTGTAAAAATCAGTTTAATATTAGATCTGCCTGCATCACAGTAGAGGAATCTCAGACTATTACAGATTTTATTCTCACCTCTTTTCTCCAGCTCTTCTCTCCCGTAGCCAATGTACTTCTTGAGAGCACTTATGCAGTGTTCAGTAAGGTAGAATTTCACACCCTTACCGATGTCGCTGTCACTGTTCCATCTCTGAGCGCTGATCTCTGCCTTCTGCATGCCGGGGGTCCAAAGCAAGGTATTTATATCAAATATCAAGAAGTCTTTCCCATCAAAGCCATACCTATAATATCCACTGCTGATGTCCTCATTATACATTTGACAGCCATAACTAAGCTGGAGTGTGTGGGCTCCTGTAGGGAGAATGGGTTACAATGTAATATAAATGTAAGCCAATAACACTCCAAGGATACACCAAATCTGATTAAGGGGGTGACACAGCATCAAAACCATTTTTCAACTGGTGATCCAGCCAGTAAGGCAATGATTAAAAAACAACACTGATCCAGTTGAAAGCAATCCTCTCTCTGAATGACAAGATGGAGGTCCAGCCGGTGGTCTGGGCGTAATGCACAATTAAGTAAAAAAGAGCGACCGCACTCCGGACTTTGGACTCTTAATTATGATTAAGCAAATCTTTTCTCAAAACGCGTTAACCATGCTGAGGTCTTTGTGTATTGTGGAATTGTTAAGTTTTGTATGGATTTCATTGCATAAAGCTTATTTCCTCTGAAGCTCAGAGTGCGGTGACTCTTCTTTGCTTAATTGAGCATTATGATCCAGTCAATAACACACTTCTTGTTTTAGGGTGTCTCCAGTCCAGAGAGGAGCAACAGAGACACTTTGGATAGCAGCATTGCGTTAGTCAGAGTAAGATGGGCAGCAAATTAAAGCTTTTAAAATTCCAGCTAACAATTTTTAACCACTTCAGCCCCAGGAGGATTTCCCCCTTTAGGACCAGAGCACTTTTGCGATTCAGCACTGCGTCGCTTTAACTGACAATTGCGCAGTCGTGCGACGTTGTACCCAAACAAAATTGGCGTCCTTTTTTTCCCACAAATAGAGCTTTCTTTTGGTGGTATTTGATCACCTCTGCGTCATTTCTGATCACCGCTATGAGCAACAATTTAAAAAAAAAAAACAATATTTCTTACTTTTTGCTAAAATACAAATCTGAAAAATAAAAAACAAATGTGTTCATCAGTTTTGGCCAGTATATATATATACTTCCTCATATTTTTGGTAAAAAAAAAAAAAAAAAAATCGCAATTGGTGCATATTGACTAGTTTGCGCAAAAGTTGCCGCGTTTATAAACAATAAGAGTTAATTTATGCAGTTTTTTTTATTTTTACTAGTAATGGCGGCAATCTGCGATTTTTAGTGGTACTGCAACATTGCAGCGGACATGTTGGACACTTTTTACACTTTTTTAGGACGATTGACATTTATACAGCGATCAGAGCTATGAAAATGCACTGATTACTGTGTAAATGTCACTGGCAGGGAAGGGGTTAACACTAAGGGCGATCAAGGGGTTAATTGTGTTCCCTGGGAGGTGTTGCTAACTGTGTGGGGGCTGGGCTGAGTGGGGGAAGAGAGTGTTCACGTTTCCCCTATACAGGAAGCAAGCAATCACTCTCCTTCTCCCCTGTCAGAACGGAGATCTGTGTGTTTACACACACGGATCCCATTTGTTCACTGCGGGGGAGCGATCGCGGGTAGCCGGGGGACATCGAGTCTGCCCTACCTGTTCCCTGGCTCCCCCAATACACAGTGAGCATGCCTTCGGCGGCGCGCGTGCGCCGAAAATCCGCGATCTCGCAGCCGCCGTCTGGTGACGGTGATATGCGATATCGAACCATGTTGCCGCCGTCAAATGATGCCGGGTGGTCATGCAACTGGTTAATCAGTTACAGCAACTGTTTTTCCTTCCTTTTACATTAATGAAAAAAGCTGACTATCATAAGCACCCCTGTCAGTGGTAAATGGTTTGTCTCAATCCTCTAAATGAAACTTTTGCTGGATGGCTTGCTCTGTTAGAGGAAATTGAAAAATAACAGAATTAACAGTGGAAAATAACCGGAAAAAAAGCAATATGCTACTGCATATCTAACAATTAGCATAATAATAAATGTTTCTTTTCGGGTTTAATACTGCGTTAAAGTGTTTGTTACCCCAACATTTCATATTCCTGATATGTGCCTGCTGTACCATGTACTTGTATGAGAAAGTATCCTCTATCATTTGTATTGCTTCCTTTGTGTGAAATCCCTGGTGTTCCTGCCAGTCCCTCTGCTTTCCTATTAAAAACTGACCACACTAAGCAGGAGCGCACAGCACGGTCAGTTCTCTAGCTATGCTTGGACCTCAGCCTGCTCTCCTCCAATTATCAGACTTGTCCTGACACCCCCCCCCTGCACAGCTTTTCTTTGGAAAGCTCAGTGTGCTGCTGCAGCTTCTCCTTTCCCCAGCTCTTATGCAGCTGAGAACAGAGGGAGTGTGATCACTTATAAAAATGGAAAAAGAGGCATTTATATATTTTGTTATAACTTTGCAAAAATGTTTTGCCTTTTGTTTCTATTTTAAAATTGATAGGTTGTTTTACAAGGTGATCGTTTAAATCACTTTAAGGACTATTTTAATAACTGCTGCAAAAAATTAAGGGTTCCATTACTTACTTCTCGTGTAGTTAAACCGACTGGCCAGAATCATTAAGTTATCTCTAAAGACTTTCTCCCATCCTTTGCGCAGAGATGTCTGCTTCTCCCAGTAATCATCGTCCTCGTTCTCCTCCATCCACAATGTCTTTGGAATGTTCACATGACTTTCACTGCTATACATATCAATCTCCTGATCATCCACATATCCAACCGTCTCAAAGCGATACCGGCCTTCCTCAGTGTAGTACAAGCCCGTGTGATGGTAACTAAGATTATGGCCATCTAAATAATGTACAGAGTATTAGGATTGTTTTATATCTACATTGAGTACAAGCAGCCTCCATTTTTTTCACTGCTCCTGGGCTAAAATTTGAAAGAGACTTGTTCAAACATTTATTTTAAGTCTGCCATATCTTTAAGTGCCTCAGTAACAACCATTTTTTTTTTTGAAAAATGATTGATGTTTCATTCGACAAAAGAATCAAATCGTTCAAAGATTGCATACAACTACGGGCCAACAGCTGAAGCTGATCAATTTTTCCAACACAGTCTAATGAAAATAAGGAAGTTCTCTGGCTGTTGGTTGGCCGTTGACCTGTTGCTGAATTTGATTGATCACGTTAATCATTTAGTTAAATCCAACACCGATCAAGTATTTTTCTCTTTGCTTGTATGACCACCATTACAGATACCCCTCATACAGTGCTTTGGAGAAGAAGAAAAAGTACATCTGATTGGACAATGATGGCTTTATTCTATAAAGCTATAACTCTTAAGTGTCAATTTTTAAAGCATAACTCCACTTTTGTTGAGAAAAAAAAAACACTCCCCTCTGGGTGATCTATGTACATTGCAAGGAGTATAACAACCTTTGTTGCAGATTCCTAACTTTTGTTATTCTGAAGAAATCCCTGTGTGTTTGTCTGTGCCTCTGTACTCTGGTCTAATGGGAGTGGTTTCATAATTAACTGTCAGGTGTGCACCTGCTGGACACTAATGATAAAAGCTGCTGGGCCTTCTGGGAAGGCAGACTTCTGGGAAAATTAGTGAGCCAATCACACAAGCAGGAAATGATGTTTCTGGGGAGTGGTCAATGCACATTCTGTGTACAGAACAACTCCAGGTAGCCATATTGTATTGCATTCTCAGATAATTACATCGGCTGCAGATTAAAAAGGAAAAGGTAATTTTTAACAACATTCAATTACAATATGGGCAGCACAGTGGTGTAGTGGGTAGCACTTTCGCCTAGCAGTAAAAGGGTCGCTGGTTCGAATCCCGATCATGACACTACCTGCCTGGAGTTTGCATGTTCTCCCTGTGCCTGTGTGGGTTTCCTCCGGGTACTCCGGTTTCCTCCCACACTCCAAAGACATGCTGTGAGGTTAATTAGATCCTGTCTAAATTGGCCCTAGTATATGTATGCATGTGAGTTAGGGACCTTAGATTGTAAGCTCCTTGAGGGTAGGGACTGATGTTAATGTATATGTAAAGCGCTGCGTAAAAATTGACGCTATATAAGTTCCTGAAATAAATAAATAAAAATAAAATATGACTTGTGTCGCAATTATATGCCCTAAATTATTTTTTCTTTATTTTTTCCCAACAAAAGTGGAGTTACCCTTTAAGCAAATCTGTTGTCTTTTTTTTTAAAAATACACCTGCAAAATAAGACTCTTAATACTTACAGTACTCCTTCAGTGGGTGGTGAATTCTAATGTTCTTTTGCAGAGCTATAACCTCTAGCAGAATCTTACGTATCCAACACTTTTGGGAATATCAGATGCTTGCATTCCCCACTACACAATGTGGTTCCCACTGGCCCTATTGAATATGGTAGTGACATGGGAACACAGCAGGGGACCAAGCATCGGCCAGAAAAGTAGAGATTCTTTTGCAGTGGTAGCTCTTTATCACAGCAACAACTAACAGTACAGGCAGAGGAACAGATGAGTGCTTATTCTCTTTCCTTTTCTTTATTTTTTATTTTTTACAAGGGCATGTAGTCTACCTGCCCCTCTGAGAGATTGGTTCTCTCTCTATATACATGCATTCCCACTCTTTCCCCAAGACGATTTGTCAACATGGATGCACATGTGTCTTTCTGCCTCTTGTCTTCTCTTGTGAGCTGAGCCAAGTTAGTGTATTGTAAGCTATTTGTTTGTGAAAGGATAGATGTTATATATCTTGTCCATCCTCCTGAGGAAGCCGTAATATCTGGGAAACATAAAGTGTAAAGGGTAATAGACCATAAAGGTCTATAGTGGGTATGGGAATGTTTGCGGTGCTGACATAGAGTAGAAAAAACAACCAAAAATAAAATCAATTACATTTAATGGTAATCACTTAAATTGACAACATTACACATAGTGCATTAAAATCATTGGTGGTACATGCTGGTGTAAACTGAATCATCATTGTGCAGAGAGTTTACATTGGTGCAGGAAGGAGATGTCCCAACATGTTTCGCCGTATTTCCAGCTTCTTCAGGGGACAGATGATATAGTACTATCATGTAACAAAGACCAACATGTAAATTACAAGAACATACAAAATACATGAAACAAAACAGTATATATGAAACATGTTGGGACATCTCCTTCCTGCACCAATGTAAACTCTCTGCACAATGATGATTCAGTTTACACCAGCATGTACCACCAATGATTTTAATGCACTATGTGTAATGTTGTCAATTTTAAGTGATTACCATTAAATGTAATTGATTTTATTTTTGGTTGTTTTTTCTACTCTATGTCAGCACCGCAAACATTCCCATACCCACTATAGACCTTTATGGTCTATTACCCTTTACACTTTATGCCTTTTGGGGAATGAGGTGCAATTAATATATACTTAGCCTTCCAGTGGTACACCTGTGTATCTGGGAAACATGTTGAGAACATAAGGAACTGCAGAAGTTCTCACACAATTATTCACATATTATATTTTAATTGATGTTTGGGATCTCCGGTCTATTGCACTATTACAAATGTGTGTGTGTTGGAGATGGGGGGGTCTCCTGAATAAATCTATAAGGGAGAATACTGGTTGTTTTTAAACCATTTTTGTGCATATAATTTTACTTTGTTATAAAATAAATGATTGACTTTTATATTTGTGTTGTAAAGTTCATGGGATAATGATAGAGCCAACCTTTCCATTGTAGCCCTGTATCCATATATTTCTAGGGATGTGGTACTTCAATTTTTAAGTTTTCTTGGTGAGGCACTGACCAAATCTATATTTAAAATTTTCTACAGAAAGTGCAATAACACCTTTGGCAGAGTAGATTTCAACTGATTCCTATGGTCTAGTACATTTGGGAACTGAGGTGTACACATCTCAGAAGGTTCTCTTTAAACCAAGTCAATGTTTATCAAGTAGTTATTACACTTTTTATTATAATTTTTTTAGTTTGGTGTCGCACCTCAAGTACATTATTTGAGTATACAATTACATACAACTAGAAACAGTGCTCGCAGTTAATATAATATTGGATACAAATCTCATGTTTTATATGGGTTTATGTGGTTAATGGTGTGTTTGATATCTACACTCGTCTCAATAGAGACCTATCTTTTATATTTTCAGAATAGCTGGTAGAGAAAGATGCAGTTAAAAGGGTTTGGGGCTAGAGTTTCATATGGATGAATGAGGGTGAGGAGTTAGTAGAAGGAAAACAGAGTAGAATGAGAAAGTAACAGAAAGAAAAAAAAAAAACAATGATGGAGCACCTGGGGGTTGTGGTGCAGGTAGTGAAATTGTATTTTATGGATTCAAATTTCCTCTTTAAACTTGGAGTAGCTTTTGGTATTAGTCAGTGATTGTAAAGTCATTATGATAAATGCATGTTTTCTTAAATCCTTTGTCTTTGACAATTAAGAGCTGATTCTATTCTTTAAATCATTAACTACTGCTGTCCATTGTCCCACCAAGGGTGACAAAAGGTCCCTCACTTTGGTGGGTATGCATGCACATGCAGCATTCAGGATGTATTTTAAGAGGGATTTGTATTTTTTTATGTGCTCAAGTACAGTATATAAGAATCTGTGCTGAATTATTTAAGACTACTCCTGTCAAATGTGTAGATATTCTGATAATGATGTCCCAGTAAGGATGCAGATGGGTTGTTAGCTATATTTAACTGGACTTGTTTATAATTTTGAAGATTGGTTTACCACTCATCGTTATCAAATAACTAGGTTCAAAAAAATGCATTGCAACATCTAATGCTGTTCTTCAACCTGACAATTAGACATTTACATCTTCAGCCATATATCTCAAACAATTAACATCAGTCCCAGATTTCATAACTCCACAGTGATACGTTTGGATAAATTAGAACAGGGTGGTTTCACATACTGTCACATCTTTGGTCATGCTCTTTTACAATCAATATTTGCCTTGACAAATTTCCTTACACCAACGTGGTTGGATTTTGGTGACCAATTTGCCTGGGTGGGAAGCCAGTTTGGTGAGTGATACAACACTTTTAAAAATACAGAACAAGTCCAGTTTGGAGGCCTGTCTATATTTTTATTGGTTAATGTTGACCCAAAGGGCGGTCTTGATTAACCACTTCCTCCACCATAGCTGAAAGATTGCTACAGCGCAGCTCTCATTCCAGGAGGGCATCCATGTACATCCTCCTGTGAACGAGCTTCCCCCCCAGGGCACACATCAGAAAGTATCTGTGATTTTTGTGTGCCTTGGACACAGCGCATCACAGATTGGGGTAAAGGGCCAATAACATGGTTCTTTTACCATGTGATTGCTGTGTCCAATCACACGCCATCACAACTGTAAACAAAGCAGGCTCATCAGGGGTTTAATGAACAAAAAAAATTGGCTGCGCTCCGACTTGAATGAATAATGCAGCAAGCTTTATTGTACATCCACCAACATCAGGACACGCAGACTAGGTTGACATGTTTCACACTGTTCAAGTGCTTTCTCAAAACCTATTGCATCACTGGTTCCATCACTCTTAAATAGAGGCAACGCCTCCCTTTACACCTGTGAGGTAATAGAAACAGTGATCCAAAATGGATACAACAGATTGATTGACACATGTTTGTGGGTGTTACCAGATACCTTAATTGGATGAAACAATCCAAAGCATACTGAGTAGTATTATTAGATCAAAGGTAGCTAGGGGACACAAAGTGAAAATAAAAATGAGAGTGGAAAAATATGAGGAAAAAAAATCTAAAAAGAAAATCTAAACATATAGTCCACACAGACACAAATTGCGACAGAAAAACCGAAAAACTACCCAAAAACCCACAACTGTAAAAACATATACCTCCTTGCAACCACACCATGTGGGCCATGCACAAATTCTCAGTAGCTGGTACCCACCCCGATAACCCGATGTGATGGGACAGATCCCAGTAGCCTGAAGTGGAATAAAAACAGCCTAGGGGGACACGATACAAAAAGCACCTGGCTATGCCCGGAAAAAAGCCGCAGTCGAGGTATAAGGAGTGTGTGGAAAATGTAATCCTCTCTGGATTGCCAAAAATTTAACCGCTTCCCAGCTTCCTCACAGCTGTGTTACCTAAACATAATTATTGGTAAAGAAAAAGCCCAGCAGATTGGAGCGTGTGTGAATGTGTGAACCGATTGATGTTACAAGCCGGAAAGGGGGGTTTAAAGAAGGGAGAAAAAGAGAGCAAAATGAAGTGCCTGATGTATAAGGCAGATGATGAGATGTAAAAACAAGGAACAGGAGGAATTAGTGAAGGCATATAAACAGAACAATGGGATTAGGTAGACTGAAGAGCTTGCTACATTATTCATTCAAGTCGAAGTGCAGCCAGTTTCTTTGTTCATTGGATTTCACGTGGTGAGCCGGGGCTGACACCTTCCTTGTTGGATCCTCTGTTTACCTCACCTGGAGCGGCGTCATCCCTGTTTGTCTCATTGGGGGTTGTACAGGTCTCCTTCCCTCACACAGAGATGAAGTGTGAGGGAAGGAGATGATCTGTGCCAGAGACAGTGAGTGATTTACATCAGTGCCGCCTCACCAGTGCTGCTTATCAGTGCCCATTAGTGCTGCCTCATTAGTGCTGCCTAACCAGTGTCAATATTAGTGCCCATCAGTGCCCATCAGTGGAGCCTCATCACTTCAGCTTATCAGTGCCGCCCCATCAGTGGAGCCTCATCAGTGCACATCAGTATAGGGTATCAGTGCAGCCCCAACAGTGAAGCCCCATCAGTGCAGCCCCATCTGTACAAGTGTCCCCATCACACCACAGCCACCACTATGTCTAAAAAAATATTTACCAGTGAGGAGGCATACCAAATCCTATAGTCAGATCCATAAATATTGGGACATCAACACAATTCTACTATTTCTGGCTCTATACACCACCAGAATGGATTTGTAATGAAACAAACAAGATCTGCTTTAACTGCAGACTTTGAGCTTTAATTTGAGGGTATTTAGATCCAAATCATGTGAACGGTGTAGGAATTACAACAGTTTGTATATGTGCCTCACACTTTTTAAGGGACCAAAAGTAATGGGACAAATTAACAATCATAAATCAAACTTTCCCTTTTTAATACTTGGTTGCAAATCCTTTGCAGTCAGTTACAGCCTGAAGTCTGGAATGCATAGACATCTCCAGATGCTGGGTTTCATCCCTGGTGATGCTCTGCCAGGCCTCTATTGCAACTGTCTTCAGTTCCTGCTTGTTCTTGGTTGTCTTGGTTTCAGTTTTGTCTTCAGCAAATAAAATGCATGCTCAATCGTATTCAGGTCAGGTGATTGACTTGGCCATTGCATAACATTCCACTTCTTTCCCTTAAAAACCTCTTTGGTTGCTTTTGCAGTATGCTTCGGGTCATTGTCCATCTGCAATGTGCATGAGTTCTGAAGCATTTGGCTGAATATGAGCAGATAATATTGCTCAAAACACTTCAGAATTCATCCTGCTGCATTTGTCAGCAGTCAAATCATCAATAAATACAATACATGCCCACGCCATGACACTACCACCACTACCACCACCACGCTTCACTGATGAGGTGGTATGCTTTGGATCATGAGCAGTTCCTTTCCTTCTCCATACTCTTCTCTTCCCATCACTCTTGTACAAGTTGATCTTGGTCTCATCTGTCCATAGGATGTTATTCCAGAACCGTGAAGGCTTTTTTAGATGTTGTTAGGCAAACTCTAATCTGGCCTTCCTGTTTTTGAGGCTCACCAATGCTTTACATCTTGTGGTGAACCCTCTGTATTCACTCTGGTGAAGTCTTCTCTTGATTGTTGACTTTGACACACATACACCTACCTTCTGGAGAGTGTTCTTGATCTGGTGCCTGATGAAAGAGCGCGGTCACGTCTTGTTGTATGAACCGCACGCTCAGAAACGTGTCGCACTTTTGATGACGTCACGCCGCCGCGACACTCCACAGTGAGCTCTGATCGTCCAGTCCAGCGTCTTGCCGGCTACAGACCACAGATACATCTCCTGACTGTACTCGATGCTTCCTGGTGGGGACGGTGAGCTGCTGACGTTCCCTCTTGGGACCACTTACATGCACTTTTAATAGATGCCTTTGTGAGTTGCCATGCTCTAGATTTTAAAGATGTTATTAAAATGTTTTACAGTCTGCATTTAGAAGCGCCTCTGTCCTTGTTAGTGTTCTTGATCTGGCCAACTGTCGTGAAGGGTGTTTTCTTCACCAGGGAAAGAATTTTTCGGTCATCCACCACAGTTGTTTTCCGTGGTCTTTTGGTGTTGCTGAGCTCACCGGTGCGTTCTTCCTTTTTAAGGATGTTCCAAACAGTTGATTTGGCCACACCTAATATTTTTGCTATCTCTCTGATGGGTTTGTTTTGTTTTTTCAGCCTAATGATGGCTTGCTTCACTGATAGTGACAGCTCTTTGGATCTCATATTGAGAGTTGACAGCAACAGATTCCAAATGCAAATAGCACACTTGAAATTAACTCTGGACCTTTTATCTGCTCCTTGTAAATGGGATAATGAGGGAATAACACACACCTGGCCATGGAACAGCTGAGCAGCTAATTGTCCCATTACTTTTAGTCCCTTAAAAAGTGGGAGGCACATATACAGACTGTTGTAATTCCTACACTGTTCACCTGATTTGGATGTAAATATCCTCAAATTAAAGCTGAAAGTCTGCAGTTAAAGCAGATCTTGTTTGTTTCATTCCAAATCCATTGTGGTGGTGTATAGAGCCAAAAACATTAGAATTGTGTCAATGTCCCAATATTTATGGACCTGACTGTAAGTATGTCCGATGAGAGAAGCATGGAGCTCTCTGTCTGAGTGATTCTAATTCTGAATATGAACCAGTTTTAAGTAGTGGGTCTGCAACAGAATCAAAGGAGGAGGAAAGTGTGGCCATCAAACTAAGACGTCCTGGCAAGGAGCAGGCAATTACTAGTTGTGCAGTGATATCAACCAGTAGCCCAGTGGCATCCACCAGAAAAGAAAGATAAGGTACTAGTGGGGGGTCAGGACAGCCCCAAAGGGTTAGGGCCCATGCCAGTCTTCCATATGCTCTTCAAAACCCTCTATGGCTCCCCCCTAACTCAGGAGCTGCTAATATCCCCCTTTTATTGCACAGCCAGGTATCCAGATCAACACAGAAAATGTTGCACCTATTGATTTTTTAAATTTAGTTTTCACTAATGCTTTACCAAATTCAGTTATGGACCAGTGCAACCTATTTGCCCAACAATTTATAGCCAACAACCCAACATCCTATTATGCCCATCCCTATGAATGGAAATCATTAACAGTGGAGTTGTTGAAGATTTTTTTTGGGCCTCACATTTAATATGGGACTTACAAAAAAAATTATTATACTCTTACTGGTCCACAACCCTATCCACCACATGCCCATTTATTCATCATTATGCCAAGAACATTTTATGATCATGCGGTTTCTTCTTACAATAATACCCAGCGTCCTCCCTGAAATGAACCAGCATATGATAAACTACTTAAAATTTGGCCACTTAAATTTTTTCTCAGATAAATTATCCCAATTATGTATCCCGGACAACAATATCTGCGTAGATGAGTCGCTTGTCCACTTCACTGGCAGGCTGGGCATCAAGCAGTTCATCTACAGTAAAAAGGCTTGATATGGGGTGAAACTTTACAAGTTATGTAGCCACAGGGTACACCTTTTACTTCTGCATGTACAAAGGAAAGGACACCCAGCTACATCCCCCTAACTGTCCAGATTATATTGGAACAAGTGGGAAAATCATTCGGGTCCTTGTTTTCCCAAAGTTGGTAAATACAAAATTAAGAAGGGAGTTGGTAAATTTGTGTAATGAAGAGGTATTAGCTATAAAGTGGAGAGACAAAAGAAACATCTACATGCTTTCCCCAATCCACAATGACACCACTGTTCAAATCTACAGAACAAATGGCCCAATTCAGAACCCCAAATGAGTACAATATGTTCATGGGGGGAGTCGAATTCAATGATCAGATGATCCAGCCCTAACTTGCAACAAGAAGAACCCGCCACTGGTTGAAAATGTCTGCATTTATATTTCAATTTGGCAATATATAATTCTTATGTTATCTACTCTAAACCCACTGAAAGACCCGAACCCTTTCTCCGATACCAAGAGGAAACCATCACTACCCTTGTGTACAAGAAAGGTCTACCACCAGAAAGCATTTGCTCGGATGCAGCAAGTAGACTCCACAAATGCCATTTTTCCAATAACGTCCCTCCCAGAGAAACATGCAAAAAAAGAGAAAAAGTAGGGTGTGCTCCAGAGCTCCAGAGGGGAGGGAGGGTAGAAGAGACACCACTTATTATTGTCCCCAGTGTCCTTTCTAACCAGGCCTCTGCATAGGAGAGTGTTTCCACCGTTACCATACTTCTCTACAATATTAGTAAAGTATGGTGAATGTAGTTCTGAATTGTTGACATTTTTCTGTATGTGACCATTTGCCTTCGCGCTCATCATTCCTGTACTGACCCTGGACTGTTATTCAACCATGCCTTTGTCTGCTGCCTAAACTGACCATATCCCTGCCTGCTGCGCTAATAGACCCTGGCTTGTTTATTGACGATGCTTCTGCCTGCCCCCTAGATTGTTTATCAACCACATTTCTGTCTTTCACCTGAACTGGCCTCGGACTGTTAACTGAACATGTTTTTGCCTGCCATTTGGACTCATCTTTTGCTCTGCTACAGTAGTAGTGAGATTAAAAATAACACAGGGGTCTCATGTATGTGAGGGGCTTCAGAATAGTGTTTCCGAATAGAGAACACCATGTTTTTGGTTTTCTATGGTTTTTGTAATTTCCGGATTAGGGTCTGAACACCGGAGGCTTCAAAGAGATGTGGGTTGGAAGAAGCCTCTACCCCTAAACCCAGGTCTTAACAGTACAAACAAATGGCTACTGCCCACATCTATAACTGGCCTTCACAGCAAGGAGCACATAGAAGGGCGACACATGTCAAACAAAACCAAAGAAAATTCACAGCTCAACTCATCGACCAGCCAGCAAACAACCAAATTGTCCTGTCTAACAGTTTGAGTTAAAAGCAGGCATTTTGTTTGCACACATTTGCAAATACATGCTTAAGCCACAGAGCCACTTCACAGCACATCAATATTATCTGCAGACCTCACTATAATTTTTTGAGAGCCTCCACAGTGGAACCACATGCATAATAATGAATAGATAGAGGGCAGGTAAGTCTGCAGGGAGCCTACTCCTCAAAAGGCACAGGGGTGCATAGGACACCCAGCATATAGCAGAACAGCAACAAAGGAGTCCAGTGCATCCCCTCACCTGATCCAGGCTCTAAGCCTGATATTTCTGCCTCCTGCTAACTGACTTTGGCCTGTTAATTGATCATGCCTCTGCCTGCCGCCAACACCTTTGCCTGCTATCTCTGCCAACTCTGGCCTGTTTATGGACCATGTTTCTGCCTACTGTCAGAACCAATACTTTGCCTGTGCTGACTATGTTGCTGCCTGGACAATTCCTTTGACTGTCGCTGACCATATCCCTGCCTGGAACAATGCTTTGGCTGTGCTGACAATACTGCTGCTTGTACTGACTATGGATAGTATTCCTGCCTGCTGCCTGAACCAATGCTTTCTTCTGTAAACAACCGCACTACTAAAACCACAGGTAATCATGTTTACCCTTTGCTCAGCAGAATGTACTTTGGGGTGTAATTCTTAGTATGTGCATGCTATGTGTTTGAAGTATGAAGGGCCTTCACAAATGTGATAGGTTGTCAGGAAATTAGATGTGTAATTTATGTCCCTAGAAGTTCTGACGGTACTCCTTGGATGTTGGGACTCTCTATATGGCTAGGCTGTGTAAAAGTCTCACACGTGTGGTATTTCCATACTCAGGAGGAGTAGCAGAATGTATTTTAGGGTGCAATTCTTGGTATGTACATGCTATCTGTTAGAAATATCTTATAAATAGACAACTTTGTGTAAAAAAAAAAAAACAACAAACACACATTTTCATTTTCTTTCCACTTTGGACAGGTTGTGCTGTGATATAACTTCTGTCTGTATTTAGCCTAGGGTCACACTTGTGCGTGTGGTTGCAGGTGTGGGACAGTGTGTTAATCACAGCTGTTCCCGCACCCGCAACCACCCACAGCCAAACCGTGCTGTTTTTTGCAGACACACAGGGCTGCAATGCCTTCTTAATGGCACCTCCATGCATCTGAAAATGCAGCATATTTTGGATTGCAGGAAAATCGCATGGTGCTTTTGTTGCTACATTTTAAAAAAAGGCGCAGGAACCTTTTTCCTGCATGTAACAGAGGCACAGCAGCCCGTTCAAATGAATGGGCTGCTGTGCTTCATAAAATGCAGCTCGCAGAGTCGCATAGATGTGAACCTAGCCTTAGGTTCAAAAGGAAGGATTTACAATCAATTAAAAGTAAGCAGTAAATGTTAACATACCACAAAATGTGATGGGGAGGAAGAGGGAGAGACACAGGAACACAATGCCCCTTTTGTCCCAGGGTGACGTGGTCTTCAGTGATTTCTGTGTCAGTACTTTGGATTTGTTCTCTGCCTTCCGATTTATGCTAAAAAGCTCTACAATGTGAAGAATCGGGTACAGTTACTATCGAGTTGAATAATACTGAAACATGCAGAATTAAATTTTCTCCTATACCTTTAAAAGGAGGAGATTTGCTCTAAGAGACGCATGCTTCACTATGCTTTGTAATATTAACCGCTTGCCGGCGGCTGATCGGCAATTGACGGCGACAATGTGGCTCTGTAACGCGAATCGCCGTCATACGACGGCGGCCGCGATACAGAGCCACTGTGAGCGCGCGGTGGGACCCTGTTTTCCC
>BLSH010355637.1:191254-213451 GCA_018402905.1 Glandirana rugosa | reverse complement strand
TAAAAAATTTAAAAAAAATAAAAACCCCAAAAATGAATTCTCATCATCCGTAAATGCGACCACTTTTGCGCAAACCAATCAATAAATGCCGATTGCGATTTTTTTTATCGCAAATATGAGGAAGAATATAAATCGGCCAAAAACGGTGAAAAAAAATGTTTTTTTATATTTTTTTTTTGGATTTGTATTTTAGCAAAAAGTAAGAAATTTGGGTTTTTTTGCAAAATTGTCGCTCTTCTTTTGTTTATAGCGGCGATCAGAAATGACGCAGAGGTGATCAAATACCACCAAAAGAAAGCTCTGTTTGTGGGAAAAAAAGGACGCAAATTTCGTTTGGGTGCAACGTCGCACGACCGCGCAATTGTCAGTTAAAGCAACGCAGCGCCGAATCGCAAAAAGGGCTCCGGTCCTAAAGCTGGAAATCCTTCCGGGGCTGAAGTGGTTAAAGTAATTTTAGGGTCATAAAAGAGAGACAAATTATAGAAAAAAAGATGTACTATTTATCTAAAGTAACACTAGGTGCTTGAAAACGAACACTGCTCAAAAAAAGCACAAATGTGTATAGAAAATAATGTTTGCAAAATAATATTACCAAGAGACTTTTGTATTTTAAGTAATGACAAAATGATTGCAGGATCAATAGACCCATAGCATAAATGTAAAAATTGCCCTGGTACAGGAGTAAGAAGAGCTGAACTTGTTAATTGTGTGATCCTGCGAAGTCTTAAAAGCCATGCTGTGTATATAGATTTGTGCTGTTTTTGTAATACTTGACTTGAGTTTGAGAACGAGAATATAAAACAGGATATCATTTTTAGGAAGCAAATGTTTCTTTTTTTTTTTTTTTATTTGCTTGATTAAGACCTCTGAAGAGACTTTTAAGGTAGCTGTACACTATTAGATTTTTAAATGAAAATCTTTACAAAAATTCATATGAAAATTCTCAGTACATTTGTCGGCTTGACATTTGCAGCAGTTGAAAATATAATTTACATTCTTTCCAAAATCGAATGTCAAAAGCAATTTTCCAAATGAAAAACCACATAAACTGTTAGAAATTCATTTGTTCAAGAAAAAAATTCTAACCTGCTCCTTTGAATTTTCTCATCACTGTTCGGAAACGAACATCGATTTGACCCTACTAATGATTAGAAAATCAAACAAATGCTCTTAAAATGTAATTTTCTTTTACAAACTTCCTAGACTATTGTCAGCTTTAGTTCCTCTGCTCTGTTTGCTCATATGACATGGATATCATGCACGTACATAAACCTTAATCACTATATACTGTAAATTATGTAATGCTGCACATACTGCTTCTAGTTTTTTTAAATGAAAACATATACTTTAAAGTTAATGAACAATATAACATGCCAAACAGACTTAGGAAAGCATAGCATGATACACACAACAGCCTATTACATCTATAATTAAAAAGACTGGGTTTACACTGCCAGCAGCTTCAAAGTTGCGCGACTTTGAAGCTGGACCTCAGCGCTAGTTTGGCACGACTTGCATGCAACTTCTTTAACAGAAGTCAATGAAAGTCATACCAAAGTTGGACCAAAAGTAGTGCAGGAATCTTTTTCTAAGTCGGAGCAACTCAAGTTGCACAGATTAGAGCGGTTCTATTGTACTGAATGGGCTCCAAAGTCGAAGCGTTTGTCGTATCATTGTGAACTGGATCTCAACTCTACATTTTTGATAAGAAAATTTTATTTACTTAAAAATATAAAATATGTATATTTTCTAAATAGTTACCAACCTCAATTGCACTGTTTGGTGCAATTGCAGGAGGTCATGGAAAAGCTTTGGATCTTTTACGATGAATCTGCTTTTAAGTTTTAATTTTTTGGAATATGTTTAATTGGCAGTATGAATATGTTGCATTGTAATGTGACAACTGCAATACTTTTAAAGCCACTGATTTGCAAAAAACAAATAGACTGTTTGCTTTTCAAGGAAATATTCACCAGAGCTTAGTGAATGTAGTGAAATTTCACTTTGCAAAGAATACCCAATCACATGGAAGAAAAATAAAAAAATCAGTTTTTGTTTCCACATGATTGGATGATGGAAGTCAACAGAACTTATCATCATTCACCAAGCTCTGGGGGAAATGTCCTTGCAAAGTGAACAGTCTATTTGCTTTTAGAAATTCAACTCTAAAGTATTGGCCAAACAAGCTGTGTATTCAAAGAGAGGTTAATAACTTCAGCCCCCTTATTTTTCCCTTTACTCTTGCTGAGTGCGGGTTCTCTATAAATACTAGACCCGTGCGGGTCGTTTTGTTCCGAATTAAAATTCAGATGAGTTTTCATTTTATTTATATTTGTATGTAAATTTGGATGTATCCAAATTTCCGAATTACAATAGTACCAAATTTAAACAAATCTGAAATAACAAAAAAAATTCTGACGAAATTTGAATTCAAATAATTTTTGAATAGTTTTTGAATACTTTTCGAATTTGAATAGTTTTCAAATTTGAATATGAAAAGTTTTCAAATTGGAAACGTTTTCAAATTTGAATCCAAAAAGTCCTCGAATTTGAATAGTTTTCCTATTTCCAAAGAGAACAAAATAGAATAGAAAACAAAGGAATAGAAGAGAAAAAAAACAATAGAATAGAAAAGAATATAACAGAAAACAGAAGAATAGAATACAACAGAGTAAAACAGCTCTGTTCCCCTCCACCACATTGTATTATTTCATTTTCTGTTATATTCCCCTCTATTGTATTTTATCTTTTTCCTTTCTATTCCTCCACTTTCCACTCCACCCCACCCCATTCTCCTTGGAAATTGGAAAACTATGCAAATTTGAAAACTGTTCATATTTCAAAAACTGTTAAAATTAAAAAACGATTCAAATTCGAAAACTAGTCTAAGTTGATTCAAAAACGTTTTGAATCGATTCAAAACCGAATAAACAAAACTAATTCTGAAAATGAATTAAACAAATGAAACAAATATAACTAAACTCATTTATGCAAGTAAGGAATCGAAAGGAAACTAAACAAATTTTTTCGCTCTGCACATGTCTAATAAATACTGAGAAGCTGCTCTAAGAGCTATAGGCAGCTATGCAGTGAACATGCAAAATAAAGAAAATGTCAGCTGAGGTTTTTCCTATGTTTACTAAAACACCCCTCTCCCCCTCCACAAGTCTATATTTACCTCCTCCAATGGCTGTGGCCTCCCCTGCTGTCTGCAGCCCAAGTCAGTGAAAATCTAGTACCACACTGCCCACACATGTGCTTTAACTTTCCATAGATTTCAAAGTCATGTTGCCCCTGCAATATGGGTAGATCCCATTGAAGGCCATGGAATGCTAGTGAGCATGCATTGGCAGCTCGTCACTAGATTTTTTCCAGCTGGGCTGTAGAGAGCACAAAAAGCTGCAGCTCCTTGTTGTTTAAGGCATTAATTTTTTAAATTGTATTGTTCTAAAATAGCAATATACTCTATGTTATGATTTTATATACAAATTGTAAATACTCACTACCAGAATGCAGCAAATGTTCATATATTAAACACGCTCGTACAGACTCCTCTGGTGGGTCTGGGACATCAGTTACTAGATGTTTTAAAGGCCTGGAGCTGACAGCTAAAGATAAATGAGAACATTTTAATTGACGTCCTCTAGAAATGTAAAATTATATACCGTATATACTCGTGTATAAGTCGACCCGTGTATAAGCCGACCCCCTACTTTTGCCCAAAAAATATGGGAAAACTTATTGACCCGTGTATAAGCCTAGGGTGGGAAATGCAGAAGCCAGAACACAGGGATTTGAGCCAGGACACAGGGATATTAGCCAGGACACAGGGATATTAGCCAGGACACAGGGATATTAGCCAGGACACAGGGATATTAGCCAGAACACATAAGGGATGAGTAAGGTAGTTTCACATTAAACAGAGCTGTGCTGCTTCTAAGAGCCGTTCTGTGCTTGTAACTGTGACTAATCACATTGGAACGTAGAGAATGCTGAGAGAGAGCTGCAGCTGCAGCACGGCTCTGTTTAATGTGAAACTACTGATCACCCACAGACACTGACTCGGGTATAAGCCGAGGGGGGTCTTTTTCAGCACAAAAAATGTGCTGAAACACTCAGCTTATACCCGAGTATATACGGTACAAGCATGTAAAAACTGGAGACGCGACTTAACCAGAGTCTAGCATGTGATGAAGACATTTTAAGCTGAATATATATTTATTAGAATTTTCAGGATATCAGAATCAAAACATATGAGGGTACAAAAAGAAGCAAATGGGGAAGAGAAATGTATCATATACATTATAGAACCAGGGGTACAATAGGGTCATAAACACTATATATGCTAATTTTATCACCAAGATATCTCAAAACAGTACCTCGGGTATGATATTAAATTAAAAAAAAAAAAAAAAGAAGGAAAGAGGAAACAGAGAAAATAAGAAGAAACAGAAAAAGAGGGATTGAAAAAGAAACAAAATAGGTCAACACGATATGAGCTATAGGGATTATACATGAAAAGACATTTTAAACATGTAAAGAGGCTTGTTTATAACAAAAACTCAAAATGTAAAACATATTTGAACTAAAAAAAAAAGCCTGTCTTTGAATAAACCACCACCCCTTAACCCTACCTGCCTAGCCTTCTGACAGTCATAAAAACAGAAGTCCTAAAATCATTTGCTTTGCTGCAGAAAACTCAGTCTTCTATAGTGAAGGGCCGCACAGTAATTTGTACACTTTAAAAACTAAGCTGGGTACTAGTTGAGCTTTATGGCATTGGAGATGATTGATCTGTATCTCTAGGGTATTTTAATTTTAAAGTGTATGTAAAGGATTTATTGGATAGAATAGGGAAGGGTTAGACCCTCTTTGGAATTTCATTGCTCTGTTCCTCCACTGGGTAGATTCAACTAATTTGTCCAGGTGAACATGGCCACCAACAAAGATGGGAAAAGATATGGCAAATCCAAACATTTGGAAAACCTTCCAATAGGAAAACCTGTTCTTGTGACAACTTTCTAAGAAGGGAATTCCTGTCACTTTTCAAAGATTTCCTTTAATTTCCTATTGTGTCTGCAAGACATCAAGTAAAGGGAATCTCCCCATTGGGACATAGCAAAAATTAAAAAGCATTTACTGTAATAAGCATTAATTAATCTGTAGGTTTCTTTGATTATATTAGTTCCTTCTTACTGGATCCGGTATGGTTATACTGTCACTGTGTTTGAAAAGTATCTTCTGAGATCCTGTCAGAGGATCAGATCATGGTCTGATGAGTTTCAAGGATCAGTGCCCTTTTACAACAACATATTGTTCGAATAATTAATAGAAGCATTTAAAAAAAAAAAAAAAACACTATTTTAAAATGACTACCTTTTTCATTTATTACACGGTCAATTTGAACTGTGCATAATTCCTTTTTCTATTTTTATCAAATTTTGCTAAATTATGTAAGTAAAGGTCAGTCCATAAAAAGGATTTGAAAGCAGAAATTACCTGTATCTGAGCACTACAAACTGAATATGCTATTTAATTTGTTTTTAATATTCAAAGTCAACTCACCCATCCATCCATGCCTCCATGCTTTATTTTGTTGAAAATCACTTTGAAAAACACCCCCCCTAGCATTTCTAGCCTTGGTCATTTTGAGTAAGAGCAGACGATTTATGTAGCATTTACTTCCTGAAATCCATCTGACCTTAGCTCAGGCTTGCAGAAAGGAGGGCGTTCTCAGCTGGGAAAGCCCTTCCTCCAGATGAAAGAAAAAAGTGCCCATTAAGACTTGAGATATGAGATATGAGATATATGAAATAATTTTTGCCTAGGCTAGAAACCAGCTACTGAAGAATGTAAAAAATGAAAGTTGAAATAAGTAAATATAATAAACCTTTTCGTCTACAGTATATACTAATGCTAGCAACATATGAATTAAAAATAGTTAAAGCGGCATTCCATCCAAAAGGGGAAGCTCCGCTTGTTTGCTCCCTCTCTCGTCTGCTGCCATAATTGGCACCTTTTGGGGGGGAATGATTTTGACAGGTACCCGTCCCCACGTCCGGGAGACTTCGCCATGGCGAGATCAGCCGAAAGTTCAGCACCCATGCTCCTTCCTCCAGGCCATTCAGAAAGCACAGCATGCTCTGCACATGTGCAGTAGGGAACCGGCTGTGAAGCAGCATGGCTTCACTGCTGGTTTCCTTTAGAAGAAGCACCCAAAAGCCAACTGAAAAATCATCTGGGGTGCCGACATTGTGGGACCCCTGGACAGGTAAGTGTCCAAATATTTAAAGTCAGCAGCTACAGTATTAGTATTTTAATTTTTGGAGGGGGGGCTGGAGCTCCGTTTTAATATTGATTGAGAGTTTAATTCTGCTCTAAAACCTGGTTTTAAAATTGCTAATTATTTTTAATTTATTACACTACAGCACACAAAAATGAATACTCACAGTTATGTAGTTGTTGTGGGCTCCCTGTCGACTGTAGGAAATATGATTTTGGAGGGTCCGGAACATCTGTCACTAGGTGTTTTAATGTGTTAACATCAATAGCTAAATAGGATTGGAAACATTTTATTACAGGAATTCAGGCATATACATTTGAAGTCTAATGTCAGTTATTAGGTTTGGATAGAGTGGAGAAGAGTTTAAAGTGTATGCCCAGCAAAGCTTTTTTTCTTAGTTTTAGATAAAGCGGGGAAGAGTTAAGCTGGCCATACATTAAAAAAAAAAAAAAAAAGGACTCAATTTCCCTATCCACAATATTGATGCAGATAGGAGAATCACTCCCACAAAGCCTTTGTATGCGGGCAGTGGGGGGCCTTCCCCACCATCAGAATACACTAGTCAGTGCTGCTAGCTATAGCCTGTGGATCGACTTCTGTACAACCAGATTTCCCATACATGGATTGAAATTCGGCCAGTCCCTGCTGAACTGGACGTATTTCGGGCCATGTATGGCCTCCCTTAAGCCTCGTACACACGGGACGACGATCGTATACAACAGGTCATATGAACGACCATTGTATGTGCGATTAGAACAGCCGACATACGACAGTCGTACAAGGGAGTTGTATGAGCAGACTAGAAAACTTGGTCGTACCAACAAGCGGTCATACGACCGTTGTATCGTGTGTACAGAGCAGTTGGTACAACAAGTTGTATTGTGCAAAACATGCATGCTCCGAAGTCAGGAACGGCCGGATGCTAATTACATGCCCCTGAACGTTCTTTCTTTGGTCATACGATCGTGTAGTGCCATCAGTATGCAAGTTACATCATATATATATCCAACATACGATTTGAGACGATCGTAAGTACGATCGTCGTCCCATTTGTATGAGGCTTAACATTTGTCCTGGTTATTACTGCTATCCTCACTTCCTGCCCTGCTGACAACCTTTTACCAAAGAGGAAATGAAGGGAACGCTCCAACAGCAACACAGACAGATATCAAAATGACTTTTTTTAGTAGGAGAAGCTAGAACGTCTGTCAGATTTGTATTTCTAACTAAAAAAAAGTTCTAACTAAACTGTATTTCTGACATATCTGTTCAAATAAAGTCCATTTAAAAGTGGAAAAAAATCTATTATAAAAAATATGTATATATACTGTGTATGTGTATATATATATATATATATATATATATATATATATATATATATACACACACACACACACTGTATGAAGTGCAAAAATGTGCTCATATTTTCTAAACATCAATAGTTCCTCTTTCTTTGCAGTGAAAGGAATGATAACGTGCAACACCGAGGAAAAAGTGCTCTCAAAAGGAATCACCAGAAACGATTAAATGAGCTGCTTACCAGCTACTCTGATCCCACAAGGAGACATCTTGCTGCATAGCAGTCATATACAGCACAATCTTGCATGCAAAGGTTCCACGATCTCCAAGCCAAGATAGACTCCATGGATGAAGTTAAAGTACAGAGGAAACATAGTGTAGTATTTCACCAAGATTTTAATAAAATGATAAAATCACACTTACAATTTTTTTGTTTACAAACTTTTATTTTGAAGTGAAAATGGTACAATACAAGCATATTGCATAACAGAAATCCAATTTTTCTTTTTGTTTTTCAGCGAGTAAAAAAAAAACAAAATTAAACATCCAAAGGAAATACAGTTATTTCAGTCTATATCATTGAATTTGTATGAGATATTGAGTATTGCAAGTATTAAAGGATGATAATATGTAATTGTGATTGTCTTTGTAAATTTTAAATCAGATAACTATTGGAAAATAAAATATCTATATGGTCATACCAAGTGTCCCATTTTTTATTGTATAAGTGTATAGAATTTTTTAATGTATGATGGAGTTTTTCCATAAGGTTAATATTTTTTAACCTTGTTTTAAGTTGTGCAAAAGGGAATTGTAGGTGATGTCCAGTGAAAGGCCAGAAGCCAGTGCATGGATAAACATATAGTGTGGATAAGTGTCATCTTATGCATTGGGATACCTGTTATAGGAGCAAATAATAAACAATTATTTAAAGTTAGGGTAATTTGGAAACCAGAAATCTTGGAGGCAATTTTTTTCCAGATTTCTCCAGATCATTAAGATCTTAGTACAGTTCCAAGAAATATGTGATAATGAGCCCTGGGTTGAGCAGCCTCTAAAGCAGGAATGTGGAACTGTGGGGAATATGGAGTGTTTTTTTAATGGAGTATAGTACCATCTAGTAAATAGTTTTAATGCTGTTTCTCTTACTAAAATGGATTTGGTACATTTTCTCAGGTTTATGATGCAATTTCTCCAATCATCTGTAGAAAGAAAAATGTCACACTCCAGCTCCCATTTGTTCATATATGTGAGTTTTTCGTTTTTACTATTGTTAATCAGATTGTTATAGATCATTGAAATCAGGCCCCTGCCTCTAGGAGATCTCATGCAGATATTTTCGTAAAATGTGGGAGGGTATTTATTTGTGATCTTATAATGGGAGATTAAAAATTGTCTGATTATTAGGAATCTATAAAATTCCGCATTCGGAATATCATATTTTTCTTTCATTGTTCGAAAAGAGGTGAATGCAGGGGCGTAACTACAGGGGTTGCAATTGCAACCAGGCCCCATGCTACAGGGGGCCCATGTGCCTGGGGCGGCATTTAGAGGAACCAATCTCCTCCATTTTCCTCCTAATGGAGGAGATTGGTTCCTCTATACGCTGCCCCCGCCGCCCCTCCTATCCAGTTTACTTGTCTTCTGCCATTCCCAGGGTCCCTGTGTGTTTCCCTGGTCCCCCCACAGAGCTGCTGTCTTCCCTCCTCCTCTCTCCTGCCAGCTGCTGTAGAAGATGTGTCACGATGGAGAGATGGGAACGGGTCGGTAAATTTGTCATTTACTGGCTCCTTATTTTTCTGAATGGACAGAGTCAGTGATTGGTACCAATTGGTTCACTCATAACTGAAGCATAGTAAACTGTTTTTATTATACTTTAGATTCTGAATGAATGGGACGTTTGGTACACAACTATTTGTTTATTCGGTGTGACCACAATAAAAGGGACCCACAACGGGAGTAAAGGGGCCCAGGATCAGTGGGAAGAGGGAAGGGCCTTGAAGGTTCTAATTCCGCCTCTGGGTGAATGTAACATTTTCAATAAATCTGCGAAGTGTGGTTAAATCTTATTGATTCACAAAGTATAGTCAGATTCTGTTGATGATACAGGAGAAAATTTAGGGTGCTGTCTCCAGAGTTGGTATGATTGTTGTACTATTCACTTGGATTTTGTGAGTGCGGTTTGTTGGATATGGTTACTCCATAACAGTCCTGAAATTGATAGGGGAAAATTGAGTCTCTTTCAAACTTGACCCAAGGCACTTTGAAATTGAAGATCCCCTTTTGATGTGTGGGGTATATAGGATGGATTTCGCAAAATGGGGATGTGAATCTGACCAGACAAATTTATTGATTTCTGATTGGAATTTTGTAATATAACTTTTATTAACTCTTTTTTTAACCATACATTTTTATCGAAAGGTATTGTTACAGATATTCAACATTATTAGACATCAGTTTAGGGATTGACCATAATACTTGTTAAACACATAATGTGAAAAACTTTTATTAATTTTAATTGGGAGAGCTCTATATAGGTATAATATTTTAGGTAAGATTTACGTTTTGATAGCTGTGATATGACCTAAAAATGATATGTGATATGATTTCCAGAGTTTAAGCATGTTTCTTAGTTGTTGAAGTATTGGAGAGAATTTTTTTTAGTAATATCTGGGGTAAGATAAATTCCTAAGTATGAAATAAAATCTGGGGACCATTTACATTTGAAGGAGTCACTCAAAGAGTTCAGTTGTGTTTGTGGAATATTGATTGGCATACCTATTGACTTAGAGACGTTTACAGTTAGGCCTGAAATTTGTGAAAAGGAGTTTAGTGTTTGTAAATGATTAGGTAGTGTAGTATGAGGTTGTGTTAAAAATAGTAGCATATCATCAGCATACATGTTTAATTTATAAGTGGTGCCATTTGAATTTATATCCTTTAATGTCAGAGTGTAATAATATTGCAGTGGCTAATGGTTCTATGGCTAATGCGAATAGGAGGGGTGAAAGGGGTTAGCCTTGGTGTGTACCTCTACCGATGCTGAAGAAGTCTGAGTTACAACCGGTAACTTAATTCTTGTATGGGGATTATGGTATAAAGCTTGAAAAAGCATGTACAAATGCCCCTTTGAAGCTACATTTTTCAAGGACTTTCTCTAAGTATAACCATAGCACACTGCCAAATGCTTTGTTTATATCTAAGCTTAGAAGCATTACAGCCTTTGATTTGAGATTCGCGTCTTGAATTCGGTTTGTTGCTAAATGGCTATTGTCTGTGATTTGAACACCTGGGATAAAGCCAGATTGGTATGGTGAGGACAGTGTGGGGATTATTGATGATAATCTATTGGCTAAAAGTCTGCTGAAATTTTATTACAGAGATCGGGCTCTAATTTTGTGGTAAGGTGTGGTCTATTTCTCGTTTTGGGATAAGGGACATATTTGCTAGAAGCACTTTATCACCTCATTTTAGCATCATATTACATTGATGTTAGAGATGGATTGAGATGTTCTGCAAATTGTTTATAATAAAATGCTGAGTAGCTATGTGGGCCTGGTGCTGAGATACTTTTTAATAATGTCTCTGATTTCTTCTTCTGTGCAAGGGGCGTGAAGTGTCTCTATTTGTGACGTCGAAAGTGTGGGGGTCGGGAATTTGTCAAGCCATATGTAGGATGTGGGTGGTATTTGATCGTTGGTTTTAGAGAGTAAGTCCAAGTAATATTTTTGAAAAATGGATAAGATATCTTGTGGGTGGGTTACTAATTGGTTAGAATTGTGTTTAAGTTTATAAACATGTGTAGGTCTAATTGATTGGTTCAATTTTCTGGCGAACATAATGAGTGTGAATTACTCGAGAGGAAAAATGTGGCCTTAGACCATCTAAGAGCCTTTTCTGCTTTGTGTGGTAGGAGAGAGTTGTTGCGTTTCTGGAATATTAGGTTAAGAGTAGTGACATCATGTGTATTAGAGTGGGTTCTATATAGTTTTTGAAGTTCTAACGTAAAAGAGTGTATTTGTTCCCATCTTTTCTTACCGTGGTCTGAGCATATTTTAATGGGTTTTCCCCTGAGATCTGCTTTGTGGGCTAGCCAAAGTTTAGTGGGTGAAATGTCTGGTGTTGAGTTTAGTTTGTAATAGTCTATAAATGCTGAGGTCACTTCTAATTGGATTATAGGGTCAGTTATAAGGGCTTTGTTAAGTCTCCATGAGTATGGTGTTGATGTGAGGCCTATAAATTCTGTAGTTAAGGATGTAAGATGATGATTAGACCAAGAGCAGGGATACATTTTTGCATCTAGGGTGTTAGCCAGTATTATATGGGTAAATATGTAATCCAGACCTGAATATGAGTCATGGGGATGAGAATAAAAATGTATTTTCCCCTGCCCTTGTATTCCATGCACGCCCAGATTCAATAAGTTATAAGGCGTTTAATCACTTAAGGACCGGAAGGATTTCCCACTGTAGGACCAGAGCACTTTTTACGATTCGGCACTGCGTCGCTTTAACTGACAATTGCGCGGTCGTGCGACATTGTACCCAAACTAAATTGACGTCCTTTTTTTCCCTCAAATAGAGATTTCTTTTGGTGGTATTTGATCCCCTGTGTGTCACTTCTGATCAACAAAAAAAGAGCGACAATTTTGAAAACAAAAAACTATATTTTTTACTTTCTGCTATAATACATATCCAAAAAAAAAAAAAAGGTATTCATCAGTTTTGGCCGATATATATTCTTCCTCATATTTGTGGTAAAAAAAATCACAATCAGCGTTTACTGATTGGTTTGTGCAAAAGTTGCCACGTTTACAAACCATGAGAATTAATTTATTGGGTTTTTACTATTTTTTATTTACTAGTAATGGCAGCAATCTGTGATTTTTATTGGGACTGTGGTATTGCAGTGGACATATCGGACATTTTTGACACTTTTTTGGGACCAATGACTTTTATACAGCAATCAGAAATTTAAATATCCACTGATTACTGTGTAAATGTCATTGGCAGTGAAGGGGTTAACCAGCAATGGGCGATCTAGGGGTTAACTGTGTTCCCTAGGAGTGTTATAACTGTGAGGGGGCTGGGCTGCCAGGGGCATAAGAGATCTAACTGATCCCAGTGACAGGGATCAGTAGATCTCTTACATGCCGCCTGACAGAGCAGGGAACCGCCGTGTTTGCAATGGCGGTTCCACATTTTTTCTCTGCCAGGCAATCACGGGCAGCCAGTGGACATCGAGTGTGCCGGACCTGCGGCCATACTGCTGCAGAGTGCGGTGGACATGAGAGCGCGCCGCCGGTGGCTTGCTCCCGCCCGCTAACCACGAACGAGCGAGCGAGCCGCCATTTATAAACGGTGATTTGTGGGATCCTGCCACTCTGCAACAGCATATGTACGCGAGCCGGTCTGGAACCGGTTAAATGTGTACAGGTTGTTTTTTAAAAGGTTTTAGAATTGGAATTTTGTTTACTGCGGTCTAGTTTAGGTTGTATTACTGAATTAAAATCTCCACCCAGTATAATATGAGGTGAATTATAACGTTGTAGTATATCAAAAAATTGTGTGAAAAAGTTTGAACTTCATTGGGAGCGTAAATGTTAGCAATTGTCAATTCTCTACCAGTCAAGTTTGCTTTTTTTAAAATATATCTGCTTTCGGGATCCTTGTACACCTGCTGAACCTTCAGCGGAATGAATGGTTTAAAAAAAATAGCGACACCTTTTGTTTTAGAGTTGCAAATGGTATAATATGAATGAGAGTATGCTTTATGGAAACATTTAGGGTGTTTATCTGTGAGAAAGTGCGTTTCCTGTAGCAATATAATTTTTGCATTTAATTTCTTATATTGTAGAACCGCTTTCTTTCTTTTGTTTGGGGAGTTAAAGCTCTGTACGTTATGTGAAACCATTGTGATCGTCATGGCGGGTCTGTATGTTTCCACTTTCCAACTAGCAGTGTGTATGGGTTACGAAACCGAATATTGAATATATTTTCCTATATATTGGGAATGGATTGAAGGTCAGCAGGTGTAACATGGTGTTCCCAGGTAGTGTGTTTCCTTTATGTATCAGCATAGAACAGGAGAACAAAAGTATTGTACCAATTTCCTTTATATGAGTAGATATTAACTCTAGTAATACAGAAAAAAAAAATTAAAGATTGTGATATAAAAATTTTGAGACAGAAAATTGCGGTTGAGAAATACTTGATTACTCAGCCAATAATGTAACCAGATGAGACCAATAGGTCTCAGACTCAGTCAAACTCTGTCTAATTCCCTGGGTGGAAAAAAAAAGTTGGTTAAAAACCAGATGAGTAGGGCAAAGAAGGCCTCAGCAAGGGTGAAGTTAGTTTTTGTTAGATTTGAGAAGAGAGGAAGAATAAGGAGCCTGGAGTTCCTTTTAACAGGGGGTTGATTTACTAAAGCTGAAAAGTGCAAAATCTGGTGCAGCTCTGCAAAGAAACCAATCAGCTTCCAGGATTTGTTGTCAAAGCTTGATTGAACAAGCTGAAGTTAGAAGCTGATTGGCTACCATGTGCAGCTGCACCAGATTTTGCATCTCCAGTGTTAGTAAATCAACCCCTAGGTGTCATTATATTATCTTTTAGTAAACTGGAAAACAAAACTCAAACTGTGATAATATAATCAGGTATGAATCATATCAAGTTGAGGAAACCTGAATAAAAGTCATTGGGTTACAGCAGTGGAATGATGTTGTAATATAAGGTTCGGGTTATCCAACCACAAAAAGTAGATATGAACTTTCAGAATACAGTTCTGATTGAAGAAAATAAACCATTTGAATTCAGAATCCTTTTTGTATAAGAGCTGTTTTGTGAATTTAAGGAAAACTCTTGTCTTCTGTAAGGTATTTTCAAAACAGATTATGGCATAGTTATTATCAAGGTTTCTATCCTGAGAGAACGATGGGATATAAAAAAGTTCCATGTGTTAGTCTGTGTAATTGGGGTTTCATAGACTATTTGTTCCTATGAAAAGCTATATATCAGACTTGAGAGAATTAAACCCTAGAATAGTGTAGAACAGCTTATCTGCCCATCTTTGGACTTTAGGTGTTGGTGTTAGAATAGATAACTTTTCCCGCCAAAGTCTCTATAGTGGGTGGAATAGCAAATAAAACTCATAAACTTTGAAATAGCAGTTCTGATGATAAAAAATATATTGCTTGAAGTGAGATTCCTTTTTGTAGAATTCCCCGTGGGTTTGAGGTTAACTCTTGTCTTCTGTAAAGTATTCCAATAACAACATATTTCTCTATTGTCTTAGTAGTAAATGTAATAAAAAGACACAGTGCACAGGCAGACACAGGCAGTATATTTGGGATATCCTTAACTATTAGTTCCTATGGGAACCATAAGTCAGTCATGATAGAACCGAGCTTGAAGTACTTTATTTGGTTTTTAGGTGTCGGTGTTGGGTCAGATAACAGCATTGAATTAAGCTTTTTCTTCATTTCTTTTTTGCATTATTGCAATTAATTTGTATTCCATCTGTTTGGTCCATGTCTGGGTCTTCGTCCATTTACTTGTGGTGAAGGGGATGCCCAAATAGGAGCATTGCAAGGTGTGGAAGGAGTATGTGGAACATTGTTTGGATCAATGAGGCGCAGTTTTAGTCGAATATCTTGGCCCTCAGGGATAGTGGTGGCAATATACGTGGTGCCATTGTGAGGGATAATTAGTTTGAATGGGAAGCCCCATCTTTATCTGATCCTTGCTGCTGAGTGGACAGTTGTAATTTCCTTAATTTTTCTACTTTTCTCTAATGTAGCCTGTGAAATGTCTGGATATATTTGTAACGCTATGTCGTCAAGCATTATATTCCTGGTGTTACATGTGACATGCATAATCTCCTCTCTTACTAGGAAATCTTTCATACAGAGTATGCTATCTCTTGGGGGTTTGTCGGGGGGGGGGGGGGATTAGCCCTCAGAGCCCTGTGAATCCGATTACAGGTAAAAGATATATGGTCTTGGTCCGGGAGCAGAGATTGAAAAAGTTTTTGCGCAAAAGTGGGTAGTTGTGTTATAATTTTTGGCAGCCCCCCTTATCCTGAGATTGTTCCTTTTGCTTCGTTTGTCGAAGTCCTCCACGTGGGACTGGTGGGACTGGTGTTGAAGGAATGTTGTGGAAAGTGAATCATGTTCTCTGGATAAGTCATTAAAGGTTATAGCCAATTAGTAATGCTTGTTTTCTAACAAGTGAGTGCATGTGTCTAGTGCTGTGATTTCCTGAGTAAGTGGTGCTGTTGATTTTTGTATATTTCTGCTTGAAATTTGGTCATAAGTTTAGAGCATAGTGTTCCAGGCTAGTATCCAGGTCTACTTTTGTTAGAGGTATATACTCACTGTTATCTTTAGTCCCTTTTCTTTGCTGGGGTTGCTCCTCTTCTGTGTGTGGAGAAGAGACAGGAGAGAGGGGCCGGCCGCCGGCGCCATTTTTTGCCATGCTGTGATTCTTCTGGGACCTCAGCAAATAGTGAGTCAGGGACTTCTGTGAGTCTTCTTCTTTGAGTTCGGCATGCACTTGTTGTTCGCCGAGGGGTTGCCTTTACTTTCTGCCTATTTTGCAAGTTTTTTAGCCCCTGGAAAGCAGATTAATGCCTGCTGTGTGTCGGAGCTCTGATCACTCGTGGCTGCTCCACTACATGCCACACATGCGCCCCCCACACTTACAATTTTGAAGGGATTACACAGCATGTGTTACAAACAACCAGCAGGTCGAAGTGGTCCTTTGCGAGGGGCCTCACACGTGACGTTAATCCGCAAGTTGGCCTAACCGCTTGGACCTACTGGTTGTTTGTAATACATGCTGTGTAATCCCTTCAAATTTGTAAGTGTGATTTTTATAATTTTATTAAAATCTTGGTGAAATACTACACTATGTGGATTTTCCTCTGTACTTTAACTTACTCCATGGAGTTTATCTTGGCTTAGAAGATTGTGGAACCTTTGCATGCAAGATTGTGGTGTATATGACAGCAAGATGTCTGATGGTCTCCTTTTGGGATTAGAGCAGGATCAAGGTAAGGAGCTTATTTAATAATTTGTGGTGATTCCTTTTGAGAGCACTTTTTCTTTAATGGTGCACGTTATTATCATTCCTTCACTGCAAAGAAAGAGGAACTATTGATGTTTAGAGAATCTGAGAACCCTTCTGCTACATATATATATATTATTTAATAAATTTTTTTATGCAGTGTTTGCACCTTTTATATAGACTTTTCTTGCACAGATATGTCAATTTAGGAAGAGGTCATCATATGTTTAATGCACTTTTATGGTGTCTCTTATGTGATTTATTAACTTATACCTAGCACAAGGACCACACACTTTTAATTATTCTTTGGTTGGAGATTTATATTTTTGTCTGTGTCCCTGTTTTGGATTTTCTCTGACTTTGTGTCTGGTAAAACCATTGTTAGCAGATAGGAAATGGGGGTAAAGCTCTCTAATGAAGCCATGGATATCAGTAAAAACCTGCAAGAATTTCTAAACCTTTCCCATGCTATTAAACATTAGAAACATGTTTGTGCCCTTTGTCTGCAATCATATTGGATACTTTCCAGGCCTTCCTGTCCTGACAGGAAGTGAGGAAGTGAGGGTAAGTCTCCCCAATAGGGGCTAAATCAGCAATACATTTTTGACAGGCATACCTGGCTCCTCACTTGCAAGCAGTGTGAACAATATCTTATCATATAAAAAGGTCTTCAAATGAGATGCCTTTAACAAGACGGCATAGAAAAGGCCATAGGTAACAAGCACACAAAAAAGAAAAGTATACAGCATGTTTCAAAAGCAATTTGCTTGTGGTTACCAAAAATGGTTTATTACAGTACCACAGAGTCATTACATGCACTCTAAAAGTATCCTAATGACAAAGGAAAAAATGTAACTTTACTTACATGGCTTGATACAAACAAATAAACAACCAGGCTCCATCCCTATACAGGAAAACCTGTTAATAAAGAACAAGAATGGAATGCGATTATTTACACTACCAAGCAGACAATCCTCAGAAATCCTAGGTTTTTGGGTTTTTTTTAGAAATTTTTTTGTTATATACGGTCAAGACTAAAACATTACATTGAGAAAGGTTATATTTTTTATTTAAATAACTTTGAATCATTTTTGTATTCAGATTTTGTTTATATTCTTGTTTTCAGTCAGCCAGCTTGTTTAGCATTTTTCACAAATTTTTCAGGCTACCTTTGTCTGTTTTGTCCTAAAGGGGTTGTAGATTGTAGAGTGCACAATTGCTCAAGCTAAATTTTACACAAACAAGTGTTTCCTCCCCCCTCCCTCCTTCATCTTCCTACTCTCTCTAAGAACCTTTAAGTTTCAAATCAGAGACGCAGCCTGAACTAAAACTGCCTCTTCTATGTTAACTCTTCAGAAACCCATAGTGCTTATTGAACCCTGTTATGGATGCACCCTGTATTAAATGTTTAATTATTTATTACCAATTTTAGATAAAATTAGATATAAAAAAAAAAATCAGTTTTAAAAAGTTACATCTCAGCAGGGGAGGGCTGGCAGCCTTAGGCCTGGGGGGGGGGGGGGCACGTCCAGTCAAGTGGCCCATTGAACCACTGAATCAGCTCCCCACCCATGCCCACTTGGTTTTAGAACGAATATTGATGTTATGAAGCAAGACAAATATGATACAATGTGGTAACATAATTTAATGTTAACAGCAACAGAGGAGGTTTAACAAAAATAATGCATCAATGCAGCTCACCAATGCCCACCAATGCAGCCTCACCAGTGCCTATCAGCTTAGCCTCATCAGTGCCCATCAATGCAGCCCCACCAGTGCCTATCAAATGCAACCTGATCAGTGCCCATTAATGCAGGCTCGTCAGTGCCCATCAGCACAGCCGGACCTGGGTGCCCCTCCCCCCTTTGCCTGCAGTTAGTTGGTGGCCCCTGCTTCCTTCCTCCACAAGAAAAAAAGTGTGAGCAGGCAGCAGCCCTCGGCCATCTTGAATGTAAGTTAGGGTGGCCTGGGGGGCAATTGCCACCCTGCCCCCTGGCCCAGCCCTCCCCTGCATATCAGATTAAAGGTGTTGTATACCCAGGCAAAAAAAAAACCTGCAAGACAATAGCATAATGAGCTAATATGCATCGAATACTAGCTCATTATGAAATACTCACGTTGGAACGAAGATCCGACCGGGCCGCTCGGTCCCCTCTGAGGGAGCGGGCATCTTCCCTCAGATCTTGCATCCGGGTACGCGGCTCTGGCACTGTGACTGGTTGGAGCCATGAGACGTCACTCCCGCGCAAGCGCGTGGTAGCCAGTCTTTCCAGCAAGGCCCGGCGCATATCGCCGGGCTTTCAGGCGCATGCGCCGTGCACGTCGCAGCTGCTTGCAGGGGGAATATCTCCTAAACCGTATAGGTTTAGGAGATATTGATTTTACCTACAGGCAAGCCTTAATATAAGCTTACCTGTAGGTAAAAATCCCTTTAAAGGGTATACAAACGCTTTAAGTCAGAGCAGTGATGCTCCTCCACCTTCCTTAACACAGCACTGTCTGAGGTTTCAGTTAGACAAAAAGTGCTTGAAAGCAGATCATTTTTGTTGTGTGTAGGGTCCTTTTAGAAATAGGAGCCTCCCCACTCAGGATTGGGTGCAAAGCTGTTAATCTCAGAAACTAAGTGGCTGGAGTATATAGAATGGTAGAGGAGGAGAGAGAGGAGGAAGGCAAGCCAGGAAGGTGGGCTCAAGGAATGTCTCACAATGTGGAATAAGGAATGCAAGGTTTCCCTGTCTTGGAGAAATGTGGTTACCTGCTGGGTTCCTTCCAGGAAGACCAGTTCTAATCTCCTGTGGACATGGATGGTTCACTAGGACACTAGGACTCTTTGAAGGCATCCTTTAGTGTGCTGTCTTCATGGTTTGCACATCTTCTATGATGCTGCCAGGTGACTTCAAACCAAGTTATCTATGTCTGTAGGTGACTTGGGGACCAGGTGAAGTTCTAAAGGCAGGCCCAATAATGAGACTCTTCCCCCTGAAAAGAAATTCATTTTCTTGATGGAATTGGACTATCATTCTAAATATGCTTTTGTGAGAACCTTTCACTCGCACAGAAAGCTATTTGTTGTGGAGCATTACTTTGAAGAATATTTTTCTGCTTGCCATTAGGTCATGGATGAAGAGTATCAGAACTTGGAGCTGACAAGCTATACATTACATTATTTCCTGACAGTAGTGCTAATACCTATTGAACAGTTCATCTCTAGGGCTGCATCTTTATAAGAATGGACATTGCTTGCCTTGCTAGGTACTAGGACAGGATGGTTGCTTTCTGTGGGGATTTCAACATTATTGATGGAACAAAAGAAAAAAAACTTATAAAGAGGATGCTTGAACATCCAGAAATGTCTGAATTTTATTGTTTTTTAACAAATAAGAGGCCGCGTTGGGCTGAGTCCCTTAGTTTAGAGTCTGTGTATGAATAGTCATGGGAGCGTAGATCTAACTGGCTGTGTAGAGAAGAGGTGGTGGGCCCTCTTGTGGGGCTTGGGCCGCTACCTCTGGAAACGGCTTGAAAGCGTTGTTTGCACGCTTGGATCAGGGGGTGAGTGAAAGGAGCGCCCAGAGTCAGGTAAAACGTTGGTAACATTTTATTTTGATTGTAGTGAATACAATGGAGTCAAGCCAACGCGTTTCCGGGAATCAAAGACTCCCCCTACCTCAGGGCTTGTGTAGATCTGGGATCAGCTACCGCCAGGCAGAATATTCGCTCGCTATTGTAACACTACTGGGTGGGCTCGGAGCACAATGCTCTGCGCCCCGAGACCACCCTTCTTTGAAGCCTATTAGAGCCTCACAAAAAACACACACGTATATTAGCAGGCCGGACACATGGATGGGGCGTCCGTGCGCCCCTAGTGGATGGGCCGCCACTGGAACTACCCTAACCCAATAAAGGTCCACAGAAGGAGCTCTGTAGATGGTAGAGAACCTATTATCCTTAGTTACTCCATCTTGTTTGTGTAAATGTTGCTTTAAGAAGTTTATGCTGACAAAGTTTTTTTGTTCCTCTTGACGGGGTTTTGTTCCTCTACACGCCACATTCCTTTCTCTGGCTGGTGTGTGAAGGAACAGACATTGGGGATAGAACATATTGTCCAGATAAGAAGTTGCTAATGATGTCTCTACATGAGAAAGTGTATGAGAAAATATTGATAACTGCTATACAAGACAACTATTCTTTTTTCTATAAGACACGTAATTACATATCCCCTCCCTTGTATGAAATGTGTATTCCTTTGTTTAAAAGTGTATAAAACCGCCCACCATGCCAGTAAAATTAGAGTCTGTTTTCACCATACTTTGTGTTCGCTTGTGTTCATTGGGGCTTGGGTGAAGACGGTCTCTCCTTGGGCACCCAAGCTTAAGACAGACTGACAGAGAGATGATAGCCGAGGGTTATCATAGCAGTTCCTAACAAGTGGAGGTCCCACCGAGACCGGATCATCATCCCTTCTGGACCCCCGGGTAAGATTTACATAATTCTGTTTATCTATCCGGGTGTTCTCGGGCTCTGATTTAGTTCCGGTCTTTGAACTATGGCCCACTCCGGGAAGTAGCCATAATAAGTCTCCGGGTAGCAGCCATTATATGAAATTACGCACTCTGGGTAGTTGCTAATTTCATGGGAAAGAGTTTCCGGGAAGACTCAGAAAAGTACTGTGTTAGACATAGTGTACTTTGATAATTGTCAGTCTGTCTTGGGTGATTCTGTTACTTTGCTTTTCTTTACTGTCGCGTAGTAGTATAAGATAATCTGTTTGTGTGCTATAAAGTCCAGGTGGTAAGACTGGAAAAACGCCACTGATGTCAATGTGAATAAGGATTATATACCTGTATACTGAACTGTGACATACTGTAGACTGTACTATCCTTTGTTGAGAGTGGCAAGTGGTCACGTGTCATTCGAACCCGCTTCATACTGTCAGTTTGACTGAAGTATTTAGTGACCAGCTCACGTTTATGAAAAGTGCACCCTGAGGCAACTTAGAGTGGCAGCCGAGCACTGTGAGCATTCCTTAGAACAATAAGGGTTAACTGTCTACATTACAACTGACATGTCATGCCCCGACTGTAAGACTGTAATTTTGTTAGGCATTAATGATAACGGTTGGGGATTAGTAAAAACAGTGCCAGGAGGTTATAGAGCTGAGATCCTTGGTCTCAAGCCATTGTTAGAGAATATTCCTGACATTTTAGTATTTAGGGAGGACCGTGACAAAAATGATTAGGGGTTGGCAATAGTAATTACGGATTGTTTTAATGTCAGAATGTCAGCCCCGTACTGTACAGTCAACATTACATCTGTCAATTGGGAATAACAAGATTCCTTACGAGTGTCACGAGCCGACGGTGAGATTCAACGGAGTCCCACGTGAAAAGTATTTGCACTCGACCAGTGATTTATGAAGTCAGTTTGACTGTCATACTTCGCCCAAGCTTACTGTGCACTGGTGAACGGTGAGAGTTGTTTCCTATCATGTCAGATGTCATACAGTGTCAAGTCATATGTCCATATATTAGGAATAAGTGTAACTGTAGTCAC
>BLSH010355637.1:164327-175330 GCA_018402905.1 Glandirana rugosa | reverse complement strand
TGGCCACCGCGGTTGCGGTGGTACTGTCAGTATTATTATGCGCAGGCTGCTGTCTGGTACCATGCATGAAGGGACTCATCTCAAGGGTAGCAGATGGAGCTGCGGGTGATGTAATATATGCAGTGCTGTCCACACAAGGCCCTGACTTATATGACAAACCAGGATTAGCCACACTGTTTGTATGAGAGCGTGATGCTGTTTTTATCCCCACTGAGACAGGCTTCTGAGTTGGGAGCAGGGGGAAATGTTGGGTTAGGTCAGGAGTCTTTTATTAAAATGTAGCTAGAGTAATGCTTTATGTGAACCTATAAAATGTTGATTTTGAAAGGATTTGACGGTATCCATTTTGTATGTTAGGGTTCCACTTTAAATATCTGTTAGTCTGGCTTGTTTCTGGCCTTATCTTGAGAGAATGTCTTATGCGCGGTTCTCATGGAAAAGCTGAATTTAGCTAATCACATAATATACATTGTATTTATGTTTTATGAAGTTGATGTTCCCTTTGTATCTTCATAATGTACTAATGAATGTGTTTATTTGATACAAGAGAACATCCAGTGACAGAAGGAGATGTTGCTGCTTTTGAGAAAACAAAATTCTTGGATATGCGATGATCCCAGCGACAGGATGGATTTCTTACAGCACTGCTTGTTTCTATTGGTCACGTGGGAAAACCACCCGTTTAGCTGCTTGATTGTTAATAGAAGATACAGACCTTAATTAGGATGATTATATGATCATCCCTAGGTTACAACTCAGAACACATTTATGTTTTATACATATTTTTCACTATAAAACATTATAAGCCCTCACTTTCAGTAGGATTACACATAGGCAGACCTGTTGTACTGTGTTTCAGACTACATTTATAGCCTCAAGACCACAGTGATAGCTATAACCAGAACTGTAGTCCTGACAGAACACAAACCTGCCTGGATTCATGCCACCGCAGTAAAATTGGTAAAGAAGAGACCTGACCCAGAGGTCCCAGAAGCAAGAAAGGAGGTATTAACGGGGGCAGATAGCCCTGACCTCGGAAAAGAGAGTCAAGACAAGGGGGTATTAATGGAGGTGGACAACCTTGACCCTG
This sequence comes from Glandirana rugosa, assembly GCA_018402905.1. NCBI lineage: Eukaryota > Metazoa > Chordata > Amphibia > Anura > Ranidae > Glandirana > Glandirana rugosa. The sequence goes on along the minus strand of BLSH010355637.1, from coordinate 174,240 downwards.
AAAATGAACTGCTACCTGAACTTTGGACTATGGCCCTTAATCCCCCTGATCCTACCCCCATTTCTAGTGATTTTATTGACTTTTCTCATGTGTATTAGTACAGAGGTGGTCATTACCCAAGAGGGGTAAAACTCCCAGTCTCACAACACTCTGGTATAACACACCATATATATATGTATCCACCTTTACTTTTTATTACTGCCATATAGTTCACTGTCCTATAGTATTTTGTCAGTGTAAATTTTTATACTCATAGGGGTACAAATATATAGATGTTCAAAGAGGGGTTCAAGGTGAACTCAAAGCCAGAGATCAAGTAACAGCTGGATTTGAACTCCTTATCCCCATAATAACTCAAGTATAGACAACCCATGGGATCAGTCTTTTGGGTGGCTCCCCGGGTGGAAATAAGCCCTAGTTCAATCTTTTACAATAATTGGGGGATATTTACTGGATATGTGGTGATATGAAAATCAGAACTAAGCTAGACACTCCCTGGAAGGGAGAATGTGCACTGGCCAAAGTTATTATGCCTTTGCACATCCTTTCTGAAGAGGAGTCAGAATTCAGTCCAGGCCCCCTCTCTAGGAGGAAAAGAGGAGCCCCTGCAGGTAGCTTTGACCCACATATATTGGGGTACCAAGAGGGGTCCCAGATGAGTTCAAAGCCAGAGACCAAGTTGCAGCAGGCTTTGAATCTCTGTTCCCTCTTGTAACCCTAAAGAAGAATGTAGACTGGATTAACTACATCTATTATAATCAACAGAGGTTTGTTAATTACACTAGGGATGCTTTAAAGGGAATAGCAGAACAGTTAGAAGCCACCTCCCAGATGACATTTCAAGATAGAATGGCCCTAGACATGATCCTTGCTGAGAAAGGGGGAACTTGTAAATTTATTGACATGGTAGAAGGTTGTTGCACATATATTCCAGATAACACTGGACCAAATGGGAAAGTCACACTAGCTATAAAGAAACTAGAAGACCTGTCAATAGAACTCAAGAAGAATTCGGGCATAGATAATCCTTGGAATCAATACTTTGGGTGGTTCACTAGCTGGAAGCAGGCCCTTATTCAGCTAGGTCTTATCATATTAATCATACTCATAGTTATGGGTATAGTTGTATGCTGTGTTATTCCATGTTTTAGGAAAATGCTTAGTAAAGGAGTTGACAATCTCTCTATGTATTTCTCCCTACTTCCTAACCGGACAACCCTCTCAGATTCCGGCCAATACACTTATTTACATTAAAAGACATAGACAAAAGAGAAAGAATCTTATTATTTAAAGAAGGATGGACATGGTCCTCTCTTTGCAGTAAGGAAACAAAAGATCCAAGAGTTCTATGTCCACTAATTTCCCTAGGAAACTATATGTTTCTGACAATGTCTAGTATGGTCCTGGAAGTATGGAGAAAACCAGTAGAGATCTAGTATGGTCCTGGAAGTATGGAGAAAACCAATAGTGTTGGTTTTAAGAGGGGAACTGTAGATGGTAGAGAACCTATTATCCTTAGTTACTCCATCTTGTTTGTGTAAATGTTACTTTAAGAAGTTTATGCTGACAAAGTTTTTTTGTTCCTCTTGACGGGGTTTTGTTCCTCTACACGCCACATTCCTTTCTCTGGCTGGTGTGTGAAGGAACAGACCTTGGGGATAGAACATATTGTCCAGATAAGAAGTTGCTAATGATGTCTCTACATGAGAAAGCGTATGAGAAAATATTGATAACTGCTATACAAGACAACTATTCTTTTTTCTATAAGACACGTAATTACATATCCCCTCCCTTGTATGAAATGTGTATTCCTTTGTTTAAAAGTGTATAAAACCGCCCACCATGCCAGTAAAATTAGAGTCTGTTTTCACCATGCTTTGTGTTCGCTTGTGTTCATTAAGGCTCGGGTGAAAGCGGTCTCTCCTTGGGCGCCCAAGCTTAAGACAGACTGACAGAGAGATGATAGCCGAGGGTTATCATAGCAGTTCCTAACAAGCTCCCACACTTTTTATTGTATTTAGCAGCATAAGGATGAGGCAGCTCCCCAAGTTGGAAAGGTTGAACCCAGGCATACACAGAAGTGCATCAGAATGTCAGGGACATCCCTTTTTTTGGAATTGCTAGTCCATAAATAGAGAAACAAAGTTTAGGCTTTTTTTAAAGTTACACACAATCATAATATTATTCACTTCAAGCTGATCTTGTTAACATACATGTCTTTTTTTCCTGTGCTGGGCTACTACACTTTCTCTTCATCTCCATAGCATAAAGAGGGGGGAGTTTTGTAGTCCAGCAGGGGAGAATTAGACAGGCCTGACAACACTTCTTGGGATTTCAGTGCAGTAGGGACAGAGCTATCAGCTCAAACAGGAAATTAGGACCCCTGGTAGGATCAACAGGTAATTTATGTACTTGCAGCAATTTTTAATGGCAGCGCGGCGATCTGTGGTGCAGCGTGTCCCTCGGACACGCTGCATCACCGAACGTGGTAAAGAGCCAATGATAGCGGGTCTTTATCACATTACCAAATAAGAGGAATAAAGCTTCCCTCATAAAAGGATATGGCGCTCTGAAAACAAGGCAGCCACCAGCAGTGCCATACACCCCAATGGTCAATCAACATGTGCCAATGGCGCTAGACCCCAGGATGAGGCCCAGTACCAGCACTGGAGTATCATATCTCTGAAGAGTCAGGGCCCATACATACCTCCCAGATGCTCTTGCCAACCCATTTTGGCTGCCTTCCAACTTGAGATCAGCAAGCATTCCCCCTTTCACCGGACAGCCACGTGTGCAGGCCAATACTGAAGATTTTTCAGAAATTGATTTATTTATTTTTGCCCGATAGTTTACTCCAATTTATTGTGAACAAAACAAATCTTTTTGCCCAACAGTATATTGATAGCAACCCCAGTTCATCCTATGCCCGTCCGTATGAGTGGAAAAATCTGACATTAGAGGAGTTCAAGTTGTTTATGGGCCTCACCCTTAACATGGGGCTAAACAAAAAAAAATAAAAAATGAAGGTCCAAAGTGAGTGACCCCAGACAGTATGCAGTATACAAAAAGGTGCAAATGTATTGGACTAATTAAAAAAATCACATCAAACAATATAAAAGAATGCTAAACGCTCCACCTATAAACCACAGTAACAACATTGTTACGCATAAAATATCAAGCACACACCGGGCCCAGCATCACAAAAATGAGTAGGGAGAGGTGAAAGTGTTAGTTCACCCCAGAATAGGCCTCAATCATGCCATAAGCTCAGCTGAGCAATTGTTGGCACCATCTTATGGATTAATGCATGATTGTGTCCACAGAAGTGGCAACAAAGGCCACCGTCTCAGTATCTACTAGATTGTAGGGTTCATATATATATATATAGCTGTAAACTAAAGACTTATGGCTACTGAATAGAGCTTGTTGGATCCCCTCATGATGGCTAGGATAGCAGTGTACTTATAGTGAATAACGTGTGAGGTCCGCTGCGCTACTAAGGGATGAAGGTGAGAAAATGTATGGGGTTGCTATATTAATAAATCATACCACTCTAAAAAATATGTATAATAAATAAATAAAAAATGAATAAACGTGTTGATAATGTGTCGACTTCAGCAATATACAATATATTTCACAGCTAATATGTATAATGGTGTAAGGATGTTGATATTGCGCAATCCGTGAGCTAAAGTGCCAAAAAAATTATTACTATGCTTCCAGATTTCATATAGTGTTCAAACATTCAATTTCAAAGTGACTCAGTGCACAAATTCATTAAATCAAATATTGAATCAAAAGTGACTCAGTGCAACAAAAAAAACATATACATATAGTGATGCATCGATAACGTGAACAAATAAAGTGAGTTAAACTGTGCGTTATCAAATAAGAAAAAACTTTCTGATATTTTCTGTGTGCAAATAGATCAAACTATTTCCTGGTAAATCTTATTCCATACACCATATATATGTCCATATATTTCTTATATCTATATAGAAGGTTCCTTATGCAGTAGTCCCACTTATTCCATCAAAAGTGACTAAGTGCTCCAAAGGTGCTTCAACAGATCAATAAAGTGCTCCAATCGTGCAGCTGGAGCCGATCTGGTTATCTGTTATGACTTTGGTATGTTGACCAACACTTATTGACTGAGGAATGACGGATGCCTTACACAGTCTCTCAATTTCCCCCCTAACAGGGTGAGTTCATGCGCGTTTTCTTTGTATGCCTACAGGTCGACCCACCCCATCCACCAAATGCCCATTTATTCTTTTGTGATGTCAAGGTCCCGCTATGAGGTGATTATGCGCTTTCTTCATTTCAATGACAATACCCAGTGCCCTCCCTGAGATCATCCCAACTATGACCTATACGTTACATACATCCCAACTATGACCTATGATACTATACAAAATTCGCCCACTTATTAATTTTTCTCAAAGATTTGCTAAACTTTATGTCCCTGACCAAAATATATGTGTGGATGAGTCCTTTGTACACTTCTCTGGCTGGCTAGGAACCAAACAATACATTCCAAGCAAAAGGGCCAGATATGGCGTAAACATCTACAAGCTTTGTGAAAGAGCCACGGTATATCTGTATGCATTCCACATATACGAAGGAAGAGATTCACAGCTCCTGCCCCGAGTGCCCAACCCACATCAGCACAAGTGGAAAAATTGTATGGGACCTGGCATACACTCTTGTCCAAAAAGGTTATCACATTTACCTAGATAACTGCTACAGCAGTCTTCCCCTTTTCTGCCACCTACACCATGAGAAAACCTTGGCCTGCGGTACCACCAGAAAAGACAGGAAGGGCTTCCCACAAACTTTAGTGACCACAAGGCTACAAAGTGGGGAATCAGCAAGTCTGAGAAACAACAAAGTGTTGGCCATGAAGTGGAAGGATAAGAGTGTCCATGTCCTGTCCACCATCCACAATGACACCTTAGTGGAGATTCCGGGAAGATATGGTCCCATTCAAAAGCCTGCATGAGATTATAATCTTTACGGGGGGGGGATAGATTTAAACCATCAAATGCTTCAGCCCTATTTAGCAACAAGGAGGTCCCTTTTCTGGTATAAAAATGTTGCCATTTATCTTATTTATTTGGCCATTTATAATGCTTATGTCACCTACACCAAATCCTCAAAAAGACCCACCACCTTCCTCAAATTCATAGACGAAATCATCACATCCCCCATCTACCAGCAAAGATTCCCCCCCAGAAGACCTTTGCTCTGATGCTTCATGAGTGCCATTTCCCTGTGAGCATTCCACCATCAGAAGCAGGCCGTAGATGGCAAAAAAGATGTTGCGTATGCAGCAGAGGGGGAGTTAGAAGAGATACCAGCTATCATTGTCCCCAGTGTCCCTCCCAACTCATCTATGCATTAAAGAATGCTTCTGATGTTTTCACACATCCCTAAGATGTTAGCCCATATTTTTAACAGCCTGCCTTTTCCCAATTTTCAACATCTGTGCTAACCATTTGCCTGCTTCCTCAACTAACCATGCCACTGCCTTCCACATTAACTGACCCTGGGCTGTTTATTGGCTATTCTTCTGCCTGCCATCTGCATTGTTTATCCACTGCGTTTCTGCCTTCCATGTGAACAGACCTCAGCCTGTTAATTGACAATGTTTTTTGCCTGCCACTTGGACTGATCTGTTGCCCTGCTACTGTAGTAGTGGGGCTCATGATAACACAGGAGTCTCACATATGTGAAGGGAATTGTTTTTTCAAATGGAGAAAACTAGGTTTTGGTTTTTTCCTGGTTTTGTAATTCTGAGATTAGGGTCTGGATAATAGAGGCTTCAAAGAGATTTGGGTGGGAGAAGCCTCTATCCCTATGCCCAGGTCTTACCTGACCGAGGCCCTAAGCCTGATATTTCTGCCTTCTGCTCAATTATTGCCATCATGCCTCTGCGTGCCGCATAAACTGACTACACCTCCGCTTGCTACCTGTACTATGGAACATGTTCCTGCCTAATACCAGGACCAATATTTTGGCTATGCTGACCATGTCTCTGCCTGGACAATTCCTTTGGCTGTTTCTGGCCACATCTCTGCCTGCTGCCTGGATCAATGTTTTGGCTGTGCTGACAATATTTCTGCCTGCTGCCTGGACAATTACTTCAATTGGTGTTGACCACATCTCTGCTTGCTGCCTGGACCAATGCTCTGTACTACTAAAACCACAGGTAATCTTTTGTTTACCCTTTGTTCAGCAGAATGAATTTTGGGGTGAAATTCTCAGTATGTACATTCTATATGTTAGAAATATTAAGGGCCTTCAAAAGTGACAAGTTGTCAGGAAGTGAAATGTGTAATTTATATCCAGAGAACACCTGACAGTGCTTCTTGCATGTTGGGCCTCTTTATGTGGGCAGGCTGTGGAAAAGTCTCACACATGTGGTATTGCCATACTAAGGAGGAGTAGCAGAATGCATTTTGGAGTGTAATTTTTGGTATGTACATTCTATGTGTTAGAAATATCTTATGAATTGGCAACTTCATGTAAAACAATAGATTTTCATTTTCTTTCCACATTTTCCAAAAACTTGTGGGAAATAAAATGAAATGTTCAAAAGACTCATAATGCCTCATAGAAAATATGTTTGGGTGTTTGCTTTCCAAAATGGGTAATTCCACTGTCCTGGTGTTTTGGGCCTTAAAAATGTGATAGGCAGTCAGGAAATTATATGTGTAATTTATGTCCCTAGAACGCCTAGAGGTGCTACTTGGATGTAGGGCCTCTGTATGTGGCCAGGCTGTGAAGTCTCACACACGTGGCATCGTCATACTCAGGACGAGTAGCAAAATGTATTTTGGGGTGTAATTGCAAGTATGCATATGCCGTGTGTGAGAAATAATAATATGACAATTTTATGTAATAAATAAATTAATAAATGTCTTCATTTTCCCAAGAATTGTGGGAAAAAATGAGTACTTCAAAAAACTCACCATGCCTCTTACTTACTACCTTGGACTGTCTACTTTTCCAAAAAATGGACATTTGGGGGTATTTGTATTGTCCTTACATTTCAGGGCTCCAAGGAATGAGATAGGCCATCAGTACATAAGGTGTGATCAATTTTCAATGATTGGTACCATAGGGTATAGATTAACTTTCACACATACTAAATACTATACACTAATTTGGGTTATTTTTTACCAAAGATATGTAGCAGTGTAAATTGCAGCCCAAATTTATGAAGAAAAACTACTTATTTGCAAACTTAATAGAAACTAAAAAAAAAGTGTTTTTTCTTTTTTGCTCTTTTTTCGCTTGGATCGCAAAAAATAAACAAACGCGTGGTGTTTAACCACTTGCCGACCGCCTCGTGTAGAAAGATGGTGGCAAGGTGCCAGCCGCACACTCCGTGAGCAGGGCCGCGGGTCGGGCAGACTCGATGTCTGCCGGTGACCTGCGATCGCCTGTGAGAGCAAGAACAAGGAACCGTCAATGTAAACACGCCATTCTGATAGGCGGCATGACAGAGATCTACCGATCCCTGTACTTGAGATCAGTTAGATATCTCATGCCCCTGGCAGCCCAGCCCCCATACAGTTAGAACACACAGAGAACACAGTTAACCCCTTGATTGCCCCTGCAGGTTAATCCTTTCCCTGCCAATGACATTTACACAGTAATCAGTGGCTATTTTTACCTATGATCGCTGTATAAATGTCATTCGTCCCAAAAAAAAAAGAAATGTCCGACATGTCTGCCGCAATGTCGCAGTCCTGATTAAAAAAAAAAAAAAAAAATCGCAGATCGCCACCATTACTAGTAAAGAAAAAAAAAGTAAAAAACGCCATAAATTAATTCTCATGGTTTGTAAACGCGGCAACTTTTGCGTGAACCAATCAATATACCCTGATTGCGATTTTTTAACCACAAATATGTAGAAGAATATATATCGGCTTAAACTGATGAATAAATTTGTTTTTTTATACAATTTTTTTTGGACAAGTATTATAGCAAAAAGTAAAAATTTTTTTTTTCAAAATTGTCGCTCTTTTTTTGTTTATAGCGGTGATCAGAAGTGGCATAGAGGTGATCAAATACCACCAAAAGAAAGCTCTATTTGTGGGAAAAAAAGGACGTCAATTTTGTTTGGGTACAACATCGCATGACCGCGCAATTGTCAGTTAAAGCGACGCAGTGCTGAATCGCAAAAAGTGCTCTGGTCATTCAGGGGGAAATCTTTCTGGGGCTGAAGTGGTTAAATACCACCAAAAGAAAGCTCTATTTATCTGAAAATAAATGATAAAATTTTGTTGACTGAGTAATTGTCATTCAAAGTGAATTGGTCTGGGCAGGAAGGGGGTAAAAGTGCCCTGTATTGAAGGGTTAGACCCCTTTCACACTGAGGCAGTTTTCTGGTGTTTTAGCCCTAGACATAGCGCCTGAAAAGCACCTGAAAACTGCCTCCCATTCTTTGCAATAGGTGCTTTCCCACCCGGGCGGTGTGCTTGCGGGATGGTAGAAAAAGTTCTGCAAGCACCATCTTTGGGGCAGGGTTGGAGCGCTATAAATAGCAATCCAAAAACACCCCTGCCCATTGAAATGCATGGGCTGCGCTTCCAAAGTGCCTTAAAAGCGCAGAAAAATATTTTTTCTTCCTTTTTTTAAGGTCAAGTTGTCACGTAACCTTAAAAAACCTGCCCGCTAGAGCACGAAAATCGATTTAGCACTGTTTTAGCGGCGCTTCAGTGTGAAAGGGGTATTAAAGAGAAGGAGCATGAGAAAATGTGCATGCAGTGCAAATATATACTAAACATTTTTTGCAATTATTCCCAGACATACCCTTTAAACACCTCAATGTATTTTAACCACTTCCTTACTGGGCACTTAAACCCCCCTCCTGCCCAGACCAATTTTCAGGTTTCAGCACTGTCGCATTTTGAATGACAATTGCGCGGTCGTGCGACGTTGTACCCAAATAAAATTAATGTCCTTTTTTCCCCACAAATAGAGCTTTCTTTTGGTGGTATTTGATCACCTCTGCGGTTTTTATTTTTTGCGCTATAAACAAAACCAAGAGCGACAATTTTGAAAAAAGAACAATATTTTTGACTTTTTGCTCTAATAAATATCCAAAAATAAAAAATAAAAAAAAAATTATTCATTGGGTTTGGCCGATTTATATTCTTCTACATATTTTTGGTAAAAAAAATCGCAATCGGCGTTTATTGATTGGTTTGCGCAAAAGTTATCGCGTCTACAAACTATGGGAATTGATTTATGGCGTTTTTATTATTTTTTTTTTACTAGTAATGGCAGCGATCTGCGATTTTTATCAGAACTTTGATATTGGGGGGGACATGTCGGACATTTTTGATACATTTTTGGGACCAATGACATTTATACAGCGATCAGAAATTTAAATGTCCACCGATTACTGTATAAATGTCATTGGCAGTGAAGGGGTTAACCTGCAGGGGGCCGTGAAGGGGTTAACAATGTTCCCTGGGTGTGTTCTAACTGTGGGGGGGATGGGTTGGCCGGGACATAACAGATCTAACTGATCCCAGTGACAGGGATCAGTAGATCTGCTTTCAATCTAGACAATACAGGGCCGGTTGGGTAGGGGGGGTGTCAATCTTGTGTGGGTCCCTTGTAACAATTGGGGAAGTGCCGGGGGACGTCCAATTGGGGAAGTGACGGTTACTGTAAATATGTCATTAGCCACCTGTAAATTTAAAGACTAGCGACATATTTACAGTAACCAGGGTTTTTACATAGTTTTTACAGGCTGTACAGGGGGGGTTATAGTTTCAAGACTATTTTTAGCGTCTAGCGACGGTAATGATCATTTTTTTTTTATTATTTTTGCGGTATTTAGTTAAGGGTATCAAACATCTGCGCTATTGAAAACGCGTTTGGTTAGTTATTT
>BLSH010355637.1:154032-164317 GCA_018402905.1 Glandirana rugosa | reverse complement strand
TTGACACATTTTTGGGACCAATGACATTTATACAGCGATCAGAAATTTAAATGTCCACTGATTACTGTATAAATGTCATTGGCAGTGAAGGGGTTAACCTGCAGGGGGCAGTGAAGGGGTTAACTATGTTCCCTGGGTGTGTTCTAACTGTGGGGGGATGGGTTGGCCGGGACATGACAGATCTAACTGATCCCAGTGACAGGGATCAGTAGATCTGCTTGTCCCCCTCTCACAGAATGGGGAACCGCCGTGTTTACATTGGCGGTTCCCCGTTCTACAGCTTTGCAAGCGATCGCGGGTCAGGAGCGGACATCGAGTCCGCCTGACCCGCGGGCACGCCCATGCAGCGTGCGGCGGTGGCGCGCGCCGCCGCCTGTGAGTGCGCGCAGGGGGCGTGTAAAGGGGCGGACGTCTATGGACGTCCACCCGGAGATTCAGATCCGCGCTGTAGACGTCTTTCGTCTATAGCGCGGATCTCTAGAGGTTAAAAGAAGAAAAAAATCTAATTAAAGCCAAATCAACCTAATTCTAATTATTTGTTAGGAAGAAGACAAGTAGCTTATGTAAGTAAAAAATAACTAACAGGTACATTTGTTGCTGCTCACAACCAGCCAGCTTCCATCTGTCATGTATGCAGTGTAGAGCCAAAAAAATAAGAAGGATTCTGAGTGGTTATAGACAAGAAATGTCATGTCAGCACATTTTCATACATAAGATAAGTGAGCGTGTTGTAGAGAAGTTATAAATACCTGAAAATATTAAGTATTTCTGGCAGTTGGGGATCCTCTGCTTCAGCATGTGGGCTCAGACAAAACAGATGACAGCCAAAGTTGGCCACCCACATGGGCTGAAAGATTCGACTACTCCCTCTTGGGGATGTGTATGGTAATGGTTAGATCAAAGTCCCAGATTCTAGTAGGAGAAACAATGGCGTTATTTTTTATATCCAATTTTAACCATCGTTATCAATAAATTCTAAAATTATAAGACATACCTGGTGAGGTGCTTAGTATTCGGTCTTGAATGTGTTTGCTTGAACTATCTAATGGAAATAAAGAATGACATCAATTAACAGGTGTAACGTTTGGGGTTGTTTAGCTCAGTGTAAAGCTTAGCAGTGAGTAGAGTCCATGCCAGTTATGTTGTTTAAGGGCTTGTTTCTTTCATAAGAAAGAAAATGTCCATAAAGCAAACAAACCGTTGCCCATGCAGGGCTTTCCACCATCAAAGACAGGTTCAGCCTCCCTGCTCTCTCTAGTAGCACCGCTGCTCAGGCTTTATGCCTTGGTCCTCCTGACCATATAACAGTGTCCCTGTTTTACCTGCAACCACTGTACCTCAGACAGCTCTTTTCCTCAGCTTCCTGCTGCTCCTCTGAAACTAGCACCGTGCAAACATGCACAATTGTGGCTACTCCCTTGTTCCCACATGGACTCCTTGGGAGAACCCTGGTCCTGACTGCAAAAGACGCCCACCATAGGCGTGCACAGGGGGTGTGCCTAGACACTCCCTAATCACTAAGTGCAGTGCCGATTCCCTACTGCCCGGGCTTACCCTGTGTTGGCCCCGGCAGTGCTGCTGGCTTTCCACCCCTCCTTTCAGTTGCTGCAGGGGAGGTTTCAGGATGGAGAGTGGGGGAAGGCGCTAGTAAATATGTAATTTACTGGTGCCTTCCTTTTCTAAATGAACACACACACTCACTGTGTTCATTCATAACTGAAGCATTGTAAAATGTGCTTTATACAAAGAAATGTCACTGCCCCACCTATAGATGGCCTCCACAGCAAGGAGCTCTGGAAAGGCAGACATATCAAACAAGACCAAAGAAATTGATGTGCTTCCATTGTGAAGACTCTTATATAGAGATAGGTCTGCAGTACGCAGGGAGCCTTGTTGGGGCCTGCAGCTTACGCATGCACTTGCAAATGTGTGTAACCAATCCCCTGTTTTTAAACGCTACTGTTAGATGGGTGAATTTGATTGGTCGCAGGCTGGTTGGTAAGTTGAGCTTGGAATTCTTTGGTTTTGTTTGATATGTCTGCCCTTCCTGAGCTCCTTGCTGTGGAGGCCAGCAATAGGTGGGGGCAGTGACATTTCTTTGTATTGTTGACTTTTCCGGTGACACACTGGCACCCTAGCCACCATTGTGCAATGTGCTGGGTGTCTAGTCTGTCCCTGTCCTTTTAAGGAGGGTTGGGCTCCTCCAGTCACCTGCCCCTTATCTATCCATTAATTAGCATGTTCTTCCATTGTGAAAACTGTTATATAGAGATAGGTCTGCAGTACAGAGGGGGCCTTATCAGAGCCTGCAGCTTACGCATGTACTTGCAAATGTGTGTAATCAATCACATTTTTAAACGCTACTGTTAGATAGGTGAATTTGATTGGTCGCAAGCTGGCCAGTAAGTTGAGCTTGAAATTGTTTGGTTTTGTTTTAAATTTTGTTTTACTATGCTTCAGTTTGTGAAGGAACAGGAAGCCACTCAGCACAGAGCACTTCCCATTCATTCACTGCCCCATGCAGCTGAGGCTACAGAGAGAGGCATGTGTGTTTGAACTGTGGAGTGCACACCCTAATACAATGTGCAGCGCACACCTATGACCCCCCACACACCTGAACAATCAGTGTGTTGGCTATTCCCAAAACTTCGTCCCAGGATTGGATGTCATCCCACCTGAATCACTACGAAATCTCCAGGCTCCGGGTCCCAAACCGAATTCTACCAACTACGGAGGAAACTCCTCCAAATTAAGCAATCATCCTAGAGCATCCTGGGTGACAGAGCATTTTAACACCATGAGAGATCACTGTACTTTCACATCCCCACCCCTGTTTCGACCCAGAAGGTAAAACATACAAGTTCCTTTTGGCACCTCTGAGCCAGCTCTCACTTACAGGGGTCCATTCCGGCTTGACCACCATACTTTTCCTAAGGGGGGCACAAAACGAATAGCCGGCACTTCAAAATCCTCGATATGAGTATTTTATTGATTTTGTTTTGTATTCCTGTTATCGGTGTGGAGAGGACACCTTAGCCAGAGCACCCAACGGGTTGGACCCCCTTCTGACTTTACCCATGGGAGTTTTCCTATGTAGAGCGCTGCACATTTTGTATCCATTTTTTCCTAAGGGGTGCTCTACCCCAATGTCTCCTTTGGTGTCTCTCTCTCTCTCCCTCTCTCTTTTTTAAGCCCAACTGTCACTCTGCTATGGGTTCTAATGAGACCTTCCCAATTCTTTTCCTTACATAAGTACTTCCTCTGATATTTTAACCGGGTTCCCCTGGTCTTTCGATTAGCTCTTCTGCCTCCCTGCTTCAGGTTCGCAGGTTTCCTGATGCCGCACTTATTTTTGGTACCAGATACTGCACGCACTAATTCTTTGCCAGGTATACCCAAACCTTTGGACACCAAATCATCATGAACCATCACACAATATCTGATTTATCATGAACAGATATATTTAGATTAATGTTACACCTCTCAATATGAACTTTTCCTCAATTGTTGTTAGGACAGTGTCTGCAGAGGGCACACACACAGGAATGACAGTTGGTTGCAGAAAGTAGTGGCCACTCAGCCTAAATAAATTGCTGACAGCGGCCATCACTGTTTGCAAGTAGCTGCACACAAATCTGTTACCTGCAGTTAAGGATAGATGTCTGATCCTGCACACAGTCATCTGCATCCAGGCTCAGACATCTGCAGGTAACCACTTGGTTGCAGAAAGTAGTGGCCACTCAGCCTAAATAAATTGCTGACAGCGGCCATCACTGTTTGCAAGTAGCTGCACACATACGCAGTCATCTGCATCCAGGCTCAGACATCTGCAGGTAACCACTTGATTGTCATTGTCCTCCTCCTCCTGGCCAGATGTGACTGTGACCAGGGCTGAGAGAACGGAGATAGATAATAAGGTACAGGCTTCGGTTTACATTAACCCTTTCACACTGAAGAAAGGACATGCATGAAACAGAGGGACTGACAGTGATTTGCTTTAAGTGTAGAGTGAGCGGGGCTGTCCCAGGAGAGCCGGGATGATGTCATCCATGCAATCGATGCAGCCCTTGATTCAACACCCCTACTGGGCAGGGTGACAGACAGACCACTATATTCAGCAGCCCCTACGGGGGTACCGCTACAGAGACATTGGAGATATATTAGACTCCTAATGTCTCCTTTGCACTACACTGAAGCTAATCAAGCATAACTGGGGAATAACAGCTCTGAACCTGGAAGAGACATAATACACTGCTTCCGTGTTTATTCAGATGTTCACTGGTCACCCTCCTCTCTACCTAGGCACACCCGCCATAACGGTCCCATGCCACAGATGGGACAATGAGAAGCCCAGAATACATGGCAGGGAGGTCACACATGTGGGCTGTGTGGTCATTTCAGGAATGTTTTTAAATAATTTGGCAACCTTAAAGTCACCCAGATGTCTTACCAGAAAGTTGACAGTCGACTTGACAGGAGTAAACATATTTCCAGAAGAGAAAAAAAAAAAATAATAGTAAAGTGCAATAGCTCTTGCACAATAGCTCACTTTATTGGTCCTCCTTCACACAGCTAGTTAGCTGCATCCACAAATTCTCGCTGCAAGAATCAGAGGATTCTTGTGCCAGGAATGACAGTTGGTTGCAGAAAGTAGTGGCCACTCAGCCTAAATAAATTTCTGACAGCGGCCATCACTGTTTGCAAGTAGCTGCACACAAATCAGTTACCTGCAGTTAGGGATGGATGTCTGATCCTGCACAGTCATCTGCATCCAGGCTCAGACATCTGCAGGTAACCACTTGATATGCAGTTTCATGTGAACAGGGACCAGGGTTGCCACATATTCTTCATGCCAAACCCAAACACTTTAGCAGCGTGTCATGATATTTGAAAGATTAAGTGAGTAACGATGTATATTAGTGCCTCCAATTTAAAAATAAATTAGTAAAAATAATTAAGCTAACCAACTAATTATTCTTCAGATTCGTTGCTCTATGGAAATATTCTTCTACACATAATAAAATTGTGTGAAAGTATGGACTATGAAACTAGAAAAATAAATTAAGATTTATTTTACAATTAAGTCACTTAAACACGATTAACAGTCATAGTAAGTGACACAGTGACACAGACACTGAAATTATATTCACCACACCCACTTAACCCTCTTGGGCATGGAGTTCACCAGAGCTTAACAGGTTGCCACTGGAGTCCTCTTCCACTCCTCCATGACGACATCACAGAGCTGGTGGATGTTAGAGACCTTGGGCTCCTCCACCTTCCATTTGAGGATGCCCCACAGATTCTCAATAGGGTTTAAGTCTGGAGACATGCTTGGCCAGTCCATTACCTTTACCCTCAGCTTCTTTAGCAAGGCAGTGGTCGTCTTGGAGGTGTGTTTGGGGTCGTTATGTTGGAATACTGCCCTGCGGCACAGTTTTCGAAGGGAGCGGGATCATGCTCTGCTTCCGTATGTCACAGTACATGTTGGCATTCATGGTTCCCTCAATGAACTGTAGCGTCTTAGTGCCAGCAGCACTCATGCAGCGCTAGACCATGACACTCCCACCACCATGCTTGACTGTAGGTAAAACCACACTTGTCTTTGTACTCCTCAGCTGGTTGCCGCCACAAACGCTTACATATTTAGTCAGGTTGAAAAAAAGACACAAGTCCATCTAGTTCAACCAATAAAAAAAAGAAAAATGAAAAAAAAAAAAAAAAGAATGACTCTCACCAGACCACAGGACATGGTTTCAGTAATCCATGTCCTTAGTCTCCTTGTCTCCAGCAAACTGTTTGCGGGATTTCTTGTACAACATCTTTAGAAGAGGCTTCCTTCTGGGATGACAGCCAGGCAGACCAATTTGATGCAGTGTGCGGCGTATGGTCTGAGCACTGACAGGCTGACCCCCCCACCCCTTCAACCTCTGCAGCAATGCCGGCAGCACTCATGCATCTATTTCCCAAAGACAATCTCTGGATACGACCCTGAGCATGTGCACTCAACTTCTTTGGTCGACCATGGCAAGGCCTATTCTGAATGGAACCTGTCCTGTTATACCGCTGTATGGTCTTGGCCACCATGCTGCAGCTCAGTTTCAGGGTCTTGGCAATCTTCCTATAGCCTAGGCTATCTTTATGTAGAGCAACAATTATTTTTTTCAGATCCTCAGAGTTTTTTGCCATGAGGTGCCATGTTGAACCTCAAGTGACCAGTATGAGAGAGTGAGAGCAATAACACCAAATTTAGCACACCTGTTCCCCATTCACACCTGAGACCTTGTAACACTGACAAGTCACATGACACCAAAATGGCTAATTGGGCGGAATTTGCACATTTTCTCTTAGGGGTGTACTCACTTTTGTTGCCATCGCTTTAGACATTAATGGCTGTGTGTTTAGTTATTTTGAGAGGACAGCAAACTTACACTGTTATACAAGCTGTACACTCACTACTTTACATTGTAGCAAAGTGTCCTTTCTTCAGTGTTGTCACATGAAAAGATATAATAAAATATTTACAAAAATGTGAGGGGTGTACTCACTTTTGTGAGATACTGTATATCAGGGCGCCTACTTGTTGAATGGTGGAAGTAGGTACCTTATTGCTCATATTTGTTATTTCCTTATAAGCAGCTCCAGTAGATATATAGCCAAACTGAATAGCATTAGACAATTCCCTTTGCTATCTATACCTAGCAACCTACCGTGTTTTATCTTTTGTGTGGTCCAGATTCTGTTTGATACTCCAGTGCCTGCCCCGGGACCTATTGTGCTGTTACTGTTTGCTTTTATAGAATGCCTCACAAAATATCTGTATAGCACCATAATAGAGATACTGTTCAAATGTTGTTTTTCCTTAAGGCCTGTACACATGATGCAACGGTCTTACAACAGCTTGTTGTACGATAATCCGACCGTTAGTACGCGCGATTACAACAGCCGACGTTCAACAGTTGTATAACAAAAGTTAGCTGAGCAAACTAGAAAACTTTTGTTGTACAACAAGGCGTTGCACGGCTGTTGAATCGTGTGTACAGAGTTGGGCCAACAAAGCTGTACGTGCAAAACACGCATGCTCAGAAGTCAGGAACGCCCTGAAATGTCCGTTTGAGTAAACCTGTGTTCCTAATTCACAAATCACATTCACCTGAACTTCCTCTTTAGACGCTCGTAACACGTCACTACCTTCGGCTTTGTTGAAGCTTTGTTGAACGATTAGGAATTGTGAAATACTGCGCTCCTGATAAAATATATATGGAAGCAGCTAGCACTCCAATTTGACCAATTGTGTAACAAAAATAAAATATATAGTGCAGCGCTTAAAATTATAAAATTTGCAAACGTATTATAATTAGATAAACAAGTAAAAATAAATGGCAAATAAATCACGTGAGTGAAAAATCCAACAATAAGAACAATTAAAAAAGTGCAAAATTATTGTAAATAAGTGCAAATATGCAAAAATGTGCAAATATGTAAACAGTGATGTCACATAAGGGGACTATCCAAATCTTCGGATATAAGCAATATGATGTCCAAGTCCACAAATGCTCAGGGAATCCCAATAGAATATATATTTGGAATCCACCCTAAAGATTCATGTGCAAAATGAGGTTAGAAGCACGGACGAACATGAGGTCTTAATAATAGACTAGTTGAACGATTACTTGACTCATGCCAGTACGCTAGACACAACAGACAATTTTGGGCAAAAGTTGAACGTGCGCTCGTACGACCGTTGCACCGCGTGTTCAAGGAATTAGATAAATGCTATGGCAATCTCATGAGCCCCAATAAAGCTATATTTGGTAAAATGGGTAGGCACATGACGAACGTCTTGTAGCAGCATTAATGGACGCAAAGCATATTGATATCCTGGTGTAAAAATAAAGCACAGTAAATCTGTGTTACTGGCTAATTGCTTTTTAATAAACAACATTCTGTATGGATTGTTTTTAGAATTCTAATACTTAAAAATTTTTTTTGTAATTTTATGTACAGTTTTGTGCACCTTGTTTGGCCTGTACAGTCCGATTCCTTTTTTCTTTTTCTAAATATCCATTATTCAGCTGTGTGACATTATGCCCAAGTCAATGAAAGTCCACAAAAACAAGTGGGGTACTATGGGGTAGGAGCAAATGCGGGGCTACCCAAATGTATGGAGTCTGTCCGGAAAAACAAGTTAGGCTTGTTCTTTGCTAATTTAGGTAACGAAAAAAAAGATACTCTGTGTTTTTTCCCATATAACACGGAGTACAGTAAAACCTTGGATTGCAAGCATAATTCATTCCGGAAGCATGCTTGTAATTCAAAGCATTTGTATATCAAAGCAAATTTCTCCATAAGAAATAATGGAAACTCAGATGATTCGTTCCACAACCATTTATTCATAAGTCCTTCAATTTATAGTCCATATAAAAAGATTATAGCAATGTGATTGTTGTGTAACCATAAAATGTCCATTCACAAATGGCCGCCTCCACAAGGGGATTAGAAGCAAAATTCAGCAGAAGCTACAAAGTATAAAAGAGAAGAGAGGCGCCTCTAAGTGTAGCAATCTGGTTACATTTAATGAAGGTGCAACATTTAGCAACTCACATGGTTGATGATTAATACAGGCAGATCTAAGTATGCAGGCATCCGGGGTAAAGTTGTCCACATAGACCGTCCTCCGCACCGCTGGCTCTCTCCGCTGTCAGTCTGCAATTGTGTCCGGGAAGACCACCCTGCAGCAGAGTGATCTGAAAGCGAGGCTTGAAGCGCTCGTGGAGCGAAGCGTGAAAGGGATTGTGTAGATGGCGGTGCGGAGGACGGTCTATGTGGACATCTTAACCCCAGATGCCTGCATACTTAGATGTGCCTCTTTTATTCATCAACCATGTGAGTTGCTAAATGTTGTACCTTCATTAAATGTAACCATATTACTACACTTAGAGGCGCCTCTCTTCTCTTTTATACTCAGTTGTGACGTGACGCTACTTGTATATCAAGACATCGCATGTATATCAAGACATCGCTTGTATATCAAGACATCGCATGTATATCAAGACATCGCTTGTATATGAAGATATCGCTTGTATATCAAGTCAAAATGTATTTAAAAAATTTTGCTTGCCTTGCAAAACACTCTCAAACCAAGGTTTTACTGTATGTCATTGCTGTGTGCAAGGCCTTGTTAACATATAGAATTAGTTTTAATGGCGAGTGTTTGTCCTTAAAACGGAGTTCCACCCAGAAAATGTTAATCTTTTAATACCAAATAGATGTAACCTTTTGTGTCCTTACTTTCAAACCGCCTAGTAATTCCATGTATTTTTCACTCACAATTTCGTTTCTTTCACTGCTGCACTTTTCCATTTTAGGTGAGGGCATCTGAAGCCCATCCGTAGTTTCCTGGCACCTCTCCCTGAAAGAAGTGCACGGTGGGTAACCATCGTGCACTCCTCGATCTCGGTCCGCCTTAAATTGCATCATTTCCTGTCTGGAAATAACACGATTTTACAGTACAGAGAAGCCCTCTGACTCTTGGGAAATGATGAGTCACATCTCCCAGGAAGCCAGGCAAAGCAGGAAGTGAGGAGAAGAGCCTAGGACCTAAAAGGGGCAGATTACAGAGACCACCTAGCAACAAGCGACTTAGGGTGAGTATAAAAAAAATTTTTCCTTCAAAGTTTAAGTGTCGTATACACGGTGCGACGGTTGCACGACCGAACGGCCCAAATCGTATGTTGGCTGTTGTATCTCGTGTACTGACATGCACTAAGCGATCGTACAACCAAGCCAAACGTAGTGACGTGCTATGAGCGTATAAAAAGGAAGTTCAGGTGAATGTGATTTCAGAGCGTTCCTGACTAGAGTTGAGCGAACACCTGGACGTTCGGGTTCTGCTGGTCCGTCCGAACTTCGGGACAAAGTCCGGGTCCGGGTCCGGACGGAACCCGAACGATCGCACGGTTTCAATAAAGGGACAGGGGTAAAAAAACATCCCGTGAACGGGATGGGAATGGGGGTAAAATGAAGGAAAACGTCGGGAGACCCCGAAAGGTCCTGAAAGGATGTCGGTAAAAACACGGATTTTCAAGCCCAGGGGTAACTAAAGTTACCCCAAGCAACAGGCACGCTAGCAAGCCCAAGGCAGGCCTGGGCCTGGGCCTGAAACAGGGCTTCAAGCCTGCCTGGTCGTCTTGGGCTTGCAGGTCCACAAGCGAGTTGAGATCAGTCCTTGCGAGACTTTAGTGTAAGTGGACTTGAAGGAAAAATATGCGAGTATCGTGCAGTG
>BLSH010355637.1:93128-129464 GCA_018402905.1 Glandirana rugosa | reverse complement strand
GTAACGAGCTGTTACCGCAATCTCCCTGTCACACACGATCGGTGTGTGACAGGGAGAACCGCGGTAACAGCTCGTTACCGCGGTTTGTTTACATCACATGACCGGCTGTGATTGACACAGCCGGTCATGTGGTAAAGAGCCAAATCTATTGGCTCTTTACACAGATCGGAGCTGGGCTTTGTCCGAGGGACAAGCCTCAGCTCCGAGCGCCGCGCTGCGCGCCCCCAGGGGCGCGCACGAGCGGCGTGCACGTGAGGCTCGTTTGTGACCAGCTGTGATTGGACACAGCCGGTCACGGGGTAAAGAGCCAATTTTATTGGCTCTTTACCCCGATCTGGGGGGGACACAACCCCCCGGCAGACGAGCGATCCGCGATCGCCGCTGTGCGGGCCCCTGGGGGCCCGCAGTAGCGGCGAGAAGCGGAGGACGTCATATGACGTCCTCCCGGATCGACGGCCAGTCCCTGCCGACGTCATTTTACTATACGTCGGTAGGGAACTGGTTAATGTAGATCTAAACCTAAGAACAGAAATATAAAAGATTGCAGCTTACCAGTTCCTAGATGTGGTGGCTGCCTTAGTTTTCTTTTTTTTTTCTGGGTAAGAATGGTTTTTGCAGTTACACAAAATGTTCTGTGAACTAAAACAACTCTTAGCTATGTTAGGAGATAAGCATAGTTGGCAGCCCAGTGGCTAAGGAGTTAGCACTTCTGCCTTCCAGCACTGGGGTCCTTGGTTTGCATCCCAAGCACGACATTACCTGCCTGGAGTTTGCATGTTCTCCCTGTGCCTGTGAGAGTTTCCTCCCACACTCCAAAGATTTGCTGGTAGGTTTATTGGCTCCTGTCTAAGTAATCCCCGGTATGTGAATTAGGGATTTTCCTCCAGAACACACTCCTCCAGCACATGTGATTTCAGCTGCCAGGGATGGATTGGTGTTCACAGGCTACACGCTCTGAGTCAACTGCTCCTTATACAGGCCTGGCAGCTGATGTCACATCCGCTCAAGTAGTGCGTTCTGCAAAGCCAGCGCGAGGTGGTTCCAGGATACCATCCAGCATCATCCAGCATCCCTGCCTCTCTTCGCCTGACCTGACAGCTCCTGCAGGAGGGGATGTTTGCAGCAATGACTTGTTCTTATCGAAGAGCTTTGCATAACTCCACACACTGTGAGTTTTTATAAATGCTGGCTATTAAAGTTGGTTTCATTACTACACTTAGATGGCGCTTACCCCTTTTTCTTTTTCTTTGTTTATGACTCCTCTTGTACGCTCGGAAGGCCATCACAATGCACTGGAAGAAGTCTGCCCCTTATTCTAATGACTTTTGGAAACAATTTGTGAATAATATGTAGAGCTACCCCCTCAGGAGCCGCTTGTGTTTGTTCAGTCCCGTACTCTGCCTCTCAACCCCAAGAATAGCCTCAGTCCCTATGGCACACTTAGCAATAGTAAGTGCAAGGACCAATAAAACCACATACATTATGAGAAAACACAGAAATGATCTTTACTGCAATATTTCTGTGGAAAAGTAACAGACAGTAACAATATATATATATTCAAGTAATCAACTGGAGAGCAATAACTGAGATAAAGCGCAATATAGCTAAATACTGTATCCAGGCTGCTTTCAGGGGATTCCAAATCTGAGAATGTCCCCAAGAGCAGAGGCACGCTTAAATGGCAAATAAATCACAATATGACACTTTATATCAGATTGGTTACCTCTACTCAAATTTGGATCCATGAGTCCAGGTAGAAGGAGAGCAGAAGACTGACCCCTCTTTATGTCAGACCTCTCTCTTCTCTCCCCTGACACCACAGGCCCAACTACCAACACTCTACTCAGTTCAATATTTAGTGGCTTAACTTCCCAGATAAACTTTCCCACACACCCATTACATATACAGAGCCCTGAACATGTGTTCATGTTGTGAAGAAGAGAGACATCGGGATCCGAGAGACAGTGGGGCTGAGGGAAAGGGGGTCTGAGAGAGGGAGAGGGGAGTGAGGGGGAGATGAGAGAGACTGCTAGCCCTATCTGCAGTCCCTCCTCTGCCCCAGGCTCTGTATGTACGGTACCTTCCATGCCAGTCTGTCTACTTGATCGGGGCTGCTTTGATCCTTCCAGCAGCTCCCTGGCACCGTGCGCCTCCCGCCCAACCTCTGGGCCCCCAGTCAGCCTGTTCTCCAGGCCTCAAGTAAGAGCAGAGAGGAAGTTGGAGCAGTCCAAGCTCTGGAGGCATGGGAGATACTGCGCCCGTTGCTTTTCACCTCTTGGGGCGCGGGTTCAGCGGGGCGTGGTGAAGGAGGAGGCGGGCATGGTGAAAGTATTCCCCCCCGAGTCCCCGGTTCTTAGAACTATCTGCCCTAGTCTTGACCCTTTGCTGATCACCGCCGTGAGACGGATCCCTCAGCCGCCCGCCTGAACCCCAAGGATGGCCGCTGTTTGCTGGACAACGTGGACTCTCCGGTGTTATAAGTTTAACATGGGGCTTTTTTCCCCATGCCAGATGGCCCACACTTGTGACAGTGCCCCTCTAAATTTTGCGCTCGGGGCAGTGCCCCCCCCCCCCCCCCGCACCCCACACACTACACCACTGGGAAGGGTTAAGACTCCCGTCCGGTGTTTATTGCTGTCTATCACAGACTTAAAGTGATTGTAAAGTCTTGTTTTTTTTCCTATAAAAATAACAAACATGTTAAACTTCCCTCCTCTGTTGCAATGGATTTGCACAGAGCAGCCCAGATCCTCCTCTTCTCGGGACTCCCTTCTGTGCTCCTGGCCCCTCTCTCCTGTTCAGTGCCCCCACAGGAAGCAGCTTGCTATGGGGGCACCCGAGCTGAGTCACAGCTCTCTGTGTCCATTCAGACACAGAGCCCTGACCCGGCCCCCTCTCTCCCCTGATTAGCTAGCTGACCTTGATTGACAGCAGTGGCCACCAATGGTGCTGTGTCTCAGCCAATCAGGAGGGAGAATCTTGGATGGCTGAGACACTCGTGGACATCGCTGGACAGAGAAGGACCACAGGTAAGTATTAGGGGGGCTGCTGCACACAGAAAGCTTTTTATCTTAATGCACAGAATGCATTAAGATAAAAAACCTTCTTTATTTACAACCACTTTAACTCAAACCTTCAGGGCCCTGGTGCAAGAAACCATGAAGGGCCTCCCTGACCCACAACAGGGGCCCTTTCCAATGAGCCCTTCACTTCCATTGTGGGACCCTTTATTATGGACCCGCAGCAGGCCACCTTCCTGCTGTCTTAGGGTCCCCCCATGGTGGCTGAACCCCAGAGCCCAGTCGTAAGCGCAACCTTTGTGACCCTGGTAGTTTAGCCACTGGTGTCAGTAGTTCTTCTTTTTTTTTCTTATTTATTTATTTTTTACCATTTTTTTTTATTTTTTATTATTTTTTGCATATATTTTAGGACCCCCTTTGGGGGGTTTCACTGATGTCTCTCTTTTGAGATATAGAAAGGGACTGAGGACACTTTCATCAGTCACTCTCTCTGCAGCCTTAGCTGCACAGAATGAACAGGAATAGCTCTGTACAGAGCTTACCGTCCATTCAAAAACAGAGGCATAGTAAACACAGTTTACTATGCCCCAGCTATGAATAAATAAAAATAAAACAGAGTAAGGCTAGAGTTTTTATTTGACATGCCCCTTCCATTTCATGTTTGTGAGTATGTTTTTGTCATTTGGAATTTTTAAACCGTGGAGTTGGTAAAGCACTAAATGTTTGCACCTCCTGGGTGTCTTTTCAGACTAATGTTAAATTGTTGCGATATGGCACCGCGTTACTTTAACTGACAATTGTCCGGTCATGCAACTCTGTACCTAAATTAAATGTATGTCCTTTTTCCCACAAAACGCGTTGGCTCCATTTGTTTACTTTTATCTCCAATAAACAACTATAAAATTCATCAAGTGAAACCTTCTTCTTTTTGGACCTTGAGTGCTCCTCTCCAATCAAGTGTTCACTGTGGTAACGCCTCCATTGTCGTTATCAGAAAGCCTAGACCCTAATGGAGTCAATCACTTACCACTTACAATTGGGATTCAACTCACTTGAAGCAATTTCCTTCTATACCCTTCTATGCACCCCACACAGTGAGCCTCAAGCCTCACCAGTCCAGCGCTGTTTTAAACTCAAACTTGATATCCATTGGTCAGCTTGTGCTGTGTTCTGCCCCCTACCCGGAAGTACCAGATCATGTAATACAGCTGCCATAATACTTAACAAAGCCAAGATGGATAGATACATGGGTACTTTTCCTACAAAAATAAAATCTAAAGGTCTGATAATCACTTGATGTGTGGTCTATGACGTGAGTGTAATAAATAAAATTAAAATATAACAGACCCTTCACTCCAGGTCCATACACCCTGTTAGGATAGATGTCACCTGCAGTCAAGCTGTTTTATAGCTTTTGATCTGGCTGATGATTTTTCTGTTCTTTCATATACATGTAGCACCCCAGTAGTGTAGGTGTGTTTTCTAGCAGGGTTTTGCTAGGTGAGGTAAAATTTAGTCAACGCCTGACAATCCGGTGCCTGCCGCCCAGTGTGACGATCCGGTGCCTGCCGCCCAGTGTGAAGACCCGGTGCCTGCCGCCCAGTGTGAAGACCCGGTGCCTGCCGCCCAGTGTGAAGACCCAGTGCCTGCTGCCCAGTGTGACGACCCGGTGCCTGCTGCCCAGTGTGACGACCCGGAGCCTGCTGCCCAGTGTGACGACCCGGTGCCTGCTGCCCAGTGTGATGACCCGGTGCCTGCTGCCCAGTGTGACGACCCGGTGCCCGCTGATCCATTGCCTGATGACCCGATGTCTACTACCCAGTGTGATGACTCCTGTGTCCACTGTCCAGCCCGTTCCTGTGCCCGCTGACGCGGTGCCTGCTGCCCAGTGTGACGACCCGGTGCCTGCTGCCCAGTGTGATGACCCGGTGCCTGCAGATCTAATGCCTGATGACTCTGTGCCCGCTGATCCAGTGCCCGCTGCCCAGTGTGACGACCCGGTGCCCGCTGCCCAGTGTGACGACCCGGTGCCTGCTGCCCAGTGTGACGACCCGGTGCCTGCTGCCCAATGTGACGACCCGGGGCCTGCTGATCCAGTGCCTGATGACTCTGTGCCCGCTGATCCAGTGCCTTATGACTCTGTGCCTGCCAACCCGGTGCCCACTACCCAGTGTGACCTGGTGCCCTCTGATCCAGTGCCTGATTATCCGATGCCTACTACCCAGTGTGATGACCAGGTGCCTGATGATCCAGTGCCTGTGGATGTTTGGCTACCTAATGCCCAGCTTGCCACTGTTTTCCCCCGGCTTGATGCCCAGGCTGATTTTGATGTCCCTGTGTTGCCTGCCCCCGCTGGTTTCAGGCCTGATGTCTGGCTAGCTGTTGGTACCGGACTCAGACCTCCAGACCCTGGTGGTGGGGGGTTTGTTCCAGTACCTGATTTGGGTGACACGCCGCCCAGCAGGTTAAAGAGCTCTGGTCAGAGAAGTGTAATAGAGTCCACAGACATGGAGGGGAAACTTTGCTGGACTGTTCCTACACCCACAAGGACTCTCCAGTTAACAGCAGAATGGAGCGTCCGGAGGCCGCTCCTCAAGGAGGGGGAACTGTCAGGACCTGTGTCCTTGCTTGGGTCACCTGCTGGTGGCAGTGTTTGGAAAACTAAATGGTGTAGTTCTGGTGGCCACCAGCGGGAGTCTCCCAGGAGATTGAGCTTACAGGTCATTAAGCTGCACCTGATGGGTCTGCTGGGTCCATATAAGCCCGCCTTGCTCCCTGTCCCAGTGCTTCGGTATTTTCCCCGCAAGCTGTATCCATGCCTGAACCTGACCTGCTCTGATCCCTGATCTGCGATCCAGACCCAGAGACCTGATTCCTGAACCTGCTTCCTTGCTCTCCTTCTGCTCCCAGTACCTGGCTCCCTGTTCCCCTTATCTGGTATCCCTGGTTGCTTATTGCATATGTGTGTGTTTTATTCACTTGTATTTAGTTAGTCAGATAGGTGTTTATTTTGGGGTTTGGTGTGTTTTCATCTTTTACTTGCTCATTTATGTTTGCTGGTGTTTGGTGTTGGAAGTGTTTGTTATTTGTCTAATAAATATATTGATATTTTCACCTTACACCTAGTCCTGATTCCTTTAAGTGCAGCCAACTGATCTGACCATCCCTGCTGGATACCTGCATATGGTATCCCTGACAGAGGCCCTTCCTTACATCAGAGTCCCCGGAGAGCCCCTTCCTTACATCAGAGTCCACAGAGAGCCTCTTCCTCACATCAGGGTCCACAGAGAGCCCCACCTTACATCGGGGTCCCCAGAGAACCCCCCTATACATCAGGGTCCCCAGAGAACCTCCCCATATATCAGGGTCCCCAGAGTTCCTCCCCATACATCAGGTAGAGGCGAGGGCCGAGCCGGAGCCCGCACTACCATGGCTTAGTCTGCCCCTACCTCCTGCATTCCGGACCGAGACATACCTGCAAATTGCAGAACTGCAACCACCCAGTAAGAGACTTGGGACTATAGGCCCCATACTCTGGGCTGTAGCCCCAATAGCCACCCCCTAGCAACGCCCCTGTGCCCGTGATCTCTGCTGCCATAGCCAGGAGTAGATACGAGAATATAATGCAATTTATGCATTTCCACAAGAACACACTCTATTGTTCTGTCATGACCCTGAATATGGCTCCACAAAATTAGGCCCCTCGTAAATCACCTTAACCAGAAATTTTCAGATGTGTATATGCCCCAACAAAAAAATCAACGTAGACGAGTGCCTCATTTTCTTTAGCTACCTTGCATTCCAACAGTATCTCATCACCAAGCGTGCCACATCTAGGGTAAAAATGTATATGTGCTGTGAGAGGGCATCAGGCTATACATGTGATTTTCAGATTTACGAGGGAAAAGATAGTCATGTGGAGCCTCCCAGATGCCCAGACTACATGGGGAGCAGTGGCAAGTAGAAATGGGCTGAACACGCCCCCCTTCCGGTTCGGTTCGCATCAGAATTCTCAAACATTGCAAAAATTTGAAGCCGAAAAGTTTGTAAAAAATATAAATGAGCTGTGATTTACTGATGCTTAAAGTGAAACAATAAAAATTCCTTTAAATATAGTGCCTGAGGAGGTCCTCTTAGTCTGCCTGTAAAGTGGCGCATCTGTACCCTGTATAGAATCTGCTGCAGCAAAAATTACATTTATATATTCTACATTCTAACAGGTCCAGCTAAACCTGCTAGAGTGTCAGAGAAACTAATATTAAGAGCGGAGAGACGTCTGATTTCCACACCCTTGCTGAAGAAGCCATGCTTATTGACAGAACATGTACAGGGGAAGGAGTATAAGTTACGGACATCGTCCTGCGGCCATTCTGGTGTACGAAGTATGAGAGATATTTTTGCCTGTCAAGTTTGCACTACTTTAAAGTGCCATGCTGGTGAGTATAGCTTGATTATTATTATTATGAATACAGAGAGCACTAGATCTCGCATTTTGTTTTATATGTTGTTGTGATCGGGAGAGAGAGCTGAGAACTTGTACAAGGGAGACAGAGGACCAGCCCACCTGAGAGATTTCTGATTTACCCCAGAGAGGGAATGCTTGATCTGGCCCGCTGGTAAAACAGGGGTCAGAGATTGAAAGGAGCTGCCAGGCACACTGGAGGTGGAGAGCACAGTCACTTTATATGCATTTGAAATACTTTATGTGGTGAAGAAAGGACTACCATTGAAATTGATCATATGAACTTTTACCATACACAGTATATTTTTTTATACATATTTTTTCTACATGTTTCACTTTTATTTGTTTGATATTCACTATATCAATTTTGGACTATTGTTATGAGGTTTTGAATGAAGTAATTAATTGAACTTGATATTAGCAGCACAGCACTGCACACTGATATATGTTATTAATGTGAAGTGAAACACGTTTTTTCAGTGTTTGCAGCAGCTAGATTTATTATATTGCACATTTGCACAAATTTGAACATTTGTTTAGATTGCGTACAGTTTAGTTTAAACAAGGGTATTCTTTGCGCTGATTGAATATTGGTCTTTTAATTTTAACTGGTGTCGTTTGCTTTGCATGAATGCCATTCTGCTGCAGCACTGATCTGTTTATTCTGACAGCAGCAGGGCATGCTTTCAGAATACATACGTCAGTGATTACAGCATTGCAGGCTTTATCTGGATCTCCCATCCCACCTGGAGTCCAGGTCGACTATCTGGGGCTTCCGCTGGCTGATCATAGAGCTCAACAAAGACCGGATCAGCTTTCTTGGGCTCTATGATATAGTAACCCGGAAACAATGATGTCATATCACTTACGGGTTACTCGCATGTAAACGGCACCATTTGTAAAAAATCAAAAGCATTTTATCAAATCATGATCTTGGTGTGATCAAATGCTTTTAAGGGCAGAGGAGGGATCTGGGGTTTTATAGACCCCAGAACTCTCCATAAAGAGTGCCTGTCACATGCCTATTGCTGTCACAAGGATGTTTACATTCCTTGTGATAGCAATAAAAGTGAAAAAAATAAATAAAAACAGTGTAAAAATAAAAATAAATAATGGAAAAACATTTTTTAGGTGCCCCCACCTTTCTGTGCTCATGCGCAAAGGTGAATGCATGTCCCGCACGCAGACAAATAGCCATTGTCTCACACATGTGAGATATCACCGTGAACATCAGATCATGGGCAGTAATTCTAGCACTAGACTTCCTGTGTAAATCTAAAGTGGTGACCTGTTAAGGCTTTTAAAGCATTGCCTATTAATAGTAATATTTACGTTGTATGCGCAATTTTAAAGCAAGACATGTTTGGTATCTATTTACTCGTCTTTTATATTTTACCTAAAAATTGGGTTATGCATTATGTTTTTTTACATTACGATTAAAAAAAAAGTGTATATTTTCCAAAAAAATTGCATTTGAAAAACCGCTGTGCAAATACCGTGTGACATAAAAAAATGGCAAAACCCACCATTTCAGCAGGTCCCCTGCTTTAAAAAATATATATACTGATTGAAGGTTCTAACTGATTTACTAACAAAAAATAGTGATTTTTACAAAAACAAAAGTGTCAGAAAAAGGCCTGGTCTTCAAGTGGTTAAAGCGGAGTTCCACGCGTTTTTTTTGTTTATTAAAAGTCAGCAGCTACAAAAAGTGTAGCTGCTAACTTTTAATAAACAGCAACTTACCTGTCTCTCGGTCCAGCGATGGCTGCGCCCGAAGCCTCGCTCATCTCCCCCTCCTCCCGACGGCCCCGCCATTCTTAGTGTGGGCACCCGGCCCAGCTTCACGGTCGGGCATGCACTGCGCATGTGCGAGTCGTGCTGCGCATTCCTAGTGGCCAGGCAATCTTCTGGGACCTACGACGTGTCCCGGAAGATTGCCAGAAGGGTGGGGCCGCCTAGGAGGAGAGGAGGAGTTGCCTAGGCGGCCCAGAGGCAGAAGGTGGAAGAGGGACAGGAAGTCCCTCTGAAACCTGGGGACACTCCCCCCCCCCCCTCAAAAAAATGTGGCATGTAAGGGGGCGAGGAGTGCTTAAAGCGGAAGTTCCATTTTTGGGTGGAACTCCGCTTTAAGTACACTTTGTTGAGAAAAGTCCACCCACTACAGAGATTGAGCTCAGACTCTCATAAAAAAAATCATAAAACAATGGTAACCATGTCCTCTTCACAAAAAACGACCACCGCTTTGTTGTGTCCTCCCCCTTCAGCCATGTGTCTGCAGCTGGATGTTTAACCACGAATATTGACACCTTAGGGTACAGGAGGTCATATGCAGCCTGCCGAGGATAGCGCCAATCACCACCAATGGAGCCACCCTTAATGGAGGAAATTTCAAACATTCCCTTTACTCTGGCCAGTACTCCTCCTCTTCACTTTTCTCACAAGATGATCAGTATTAGCTCATAAATAGGCAAAAGGATGATCTAGATCTCTCTGCATATCATTCCATTTATTAACCGCTTAAGGACCACCCCACATACATTTACTGCGGCAGGACGGCCCTTGAGCGCAAAATTACGTACCTGTACGTGATTCTTCCTTTGGGGTCTGGGGCATGCGTGCGCCCCTCCAGAGACCCGCTCCTGCTGTGATTGGACATAGCGGGAGCAAATCAACGGGTTCAGCGGACGCGATGTCCGCCGATAACCCGGCGATCATTTGTAGACAGGCAGAACTGCGGTCTGCCTACGTAAACAAGACAAATCAGCGTTTTGCTAGTTAGAAAGACAGAACACAGATCTCTGTCTTTCTTCAATTAAACCATCCCCCACACAGAAAACACTCATAGGGAACACAGTTAACCCTTTGATTGCCCCTGTTAACCCCTTCCCTGCCAGTGTCATTTACACAGTGACAGTGCATTTTTTTAGCACTGATCACTGCATTAGTGTCCCTAGTCCCCAAAAACTGTCACTTAGTGACAGTTATTTGTCAGCTACAATGTCACAGTCCTGCTAAAAAAAAAAAAAAAAATCGCTGATCACTGCCATTATTAGTAAAAACAATAAATAAAATTAAAAAGTCCATAAATATCCCATAATTTGTAGACGCTATAACTTTTGAGCAAACCAATCAGTATTTGCTTATTGGGATTTTTTTTTTAACAAAAACATGTAGCAGAATATACATTGGCCTAAATTGATGAAGAAATTTGATCTTTTACATTTTTTTATTGGATATGTATTATAGCAGAAAGTAAAAAATATTTTTTTTTTTCAAAATTGTTGGTCTTTTTTTGTTTATAGTGCAAAAAATAAAAACAGCAGAGGTGATCAAATACCACCAAAATAAAGCTCTATTTTTGTGAAAAAAAGGACATCAATTTTATTTGGATACAACGTCGCATGACTGCGCAATTGCAAGTTAAAATAATGCAGTGCCGGATCGCAAAAAATGGCTTGGTGAGGAAGGGGGTAAAACCTTCTAGAGCAGAAGTGGTTAAACAAAATAAAATTACACTTACATTTCCAAACTTCAGCATAGGCACAAAAGAAAGCAGCTGGCATCTGCAGGGGATTTATGCTCTGGTCCTTGATACCATCGTCTCAACAGAAAGATTGAGTACCGTAACTCTGCCCACCTGTACATTCTGTGGGACTTTCTCAGTGCTTCCTCAGAGCTTCTGTCATTTTATATTTTCTCATGTTTTTATTGTATAATATTTTTTTATTAATTTTCCAATATTTTACAATATACAAACGGGGTTAGATATAAAATGACCATAAATAAGAAATCAGGTTTACATCCTTTAGTACAATTTTCATAATATTTATAATCCATTATTCTCAGATAAGGTCTCAGTTTCTTTATTTTCAATTCTCTTTGTCTAGTCTTACCCATAGTTTAGACCTAAAAAAAATGTACTAATCATATCTTTATCTTGTATAATCTTCCCTTCACTTTTTACAATATTATTTAATTTGTCTAGTTCCTTTCCTGTGCATTTGTCACAACTCCAATGGGGTCTGGTGACAGGTGCGCACCACTGGAGTGCAAATCACACCAAAATAGTGTAGCGCACCACAAGGTTGTGGACCTATGGCTGACTGCTGCTAGGTAGTACCGGCTGATACGAGGAGAGGGCTCCCTAGAGCACGGACACTGAAACTCAGGGAGCTAGTGCCTCGGTTTTCCCAGGGCGTGGAATCTAAGAGCCAGTGGGTGTTCACAGAGCCTCTAGTGGTGAGGATGGATTTGGCTGCAACTGGATCCAGGTCGTGGCCCCCAGGATCCCCTAGCTCTCACTCGGCTGGCCCCAGGTGATAGAGGGGAAGCAGCAGCACAGGAACAGTAAGAATAGTCAGAGGAAAAGCAAGGGGTCAGGGCAACCAGAAGACAGGAGAAACCGAAGACAAGACGAAGATCGAGGTAACAGGCAAGAAGGGATAGTCAGACAAGCCAAGGATCAGAAAAGGATAAGACTCAGAGCAACTGAAGAGACAATCACAGACACAACATACTCCACCGGAGGGAACCCCATTAACAGAGGATCATCGTTCCTGACCATATACCGACCAATTTAAGGCCTGGGATTGGAGGCCAGATCGGTTACATGCGGGTTACCCCTGCAGGGGTGTAAAGCTCTGGTGAGTGGGGACACAGGAGGGGGTGCACGTGTGAAAGTCACCCATTTGAAAACGCCGATGGAGCACTGCAAAGTCACCTAATTTTTTGTTTTGAATAATACTGTGGACTGTTTCATTGATTTTTCTTTTCTCTTTTTTTCCCTAAAATGTTTTTTTTTTTTTTCGCTTTGGACTTTTAGGATTATATTGGCACAAATTCATTATTTTTTATCTCAGATTATTATTATTACACATATACGGTATTTATTATTGTTCTGTCTCACTTTATATATGAATTGCACAATATGACCCACCAGTAATGTCACTTTAGAGAATTATTCATGCACTTTATATATATTTATTGACCATTTTTATATGCATTTTTTGTGGCACAATTTTTAGTCTTTTTACCTACAGTCCATAGGGACAGCGCCATCTCCTTGCTTTATTTTTAATCCTTTTTTCCGATTCTGGAAATTCAGGAGGGCAGCAGTCCCATTAATATAATTGGTTTACTCAGTCTATCCTAAGCACGGAATTTATTCATTTTATATTTAAATATATTACTTCACTATCCAAATTTCTGGGGAGCAGATCTTTATATATCTTTGATAATACATGAAGCGGCTTGTGTGTTGTTCAAATTCTGTAGGTGATCTTTCTATTTACGAGCGTTGGTCTATGGAATGAATATATGCCTGTAATTGCTGATATTGCATCCATTTGTTTGCCATTCCTCCACCTAATGTACTCACTGGGGGAACCCTGCCCTCCACCAGGATCTGAGCCAGTCTTACATCGTCCCGTCTCTGCCACTCCAGAAAACTAGCTGCTTCTACTGCCGCTTGAAAATCCGGGTTGGAGAACAGGGGTGCCATAGGCCCAATTTGGTTTGACAGGGTTCCTTCCTTTATGACTAAGTCCCATACTCTCAGTGTCAAAAGAACCAAAGATGGCATATCTGCTCCTTTAGGGTGACTTGTTGATTTAACCCAAGCTACAGACTTCAGTTTCATGCCTAAAATATCCTCTTCTAATCCAACCCACTGTTTACATTTAGTATTGTGGAACCAATCTACCACCCTGGTTACGTGTATAGCTTGCATATATTTCATGAAATCTGGGAGAGCCAGCCCCCCTTTTAGTTTAGATCTAACCAATATATTCCGCTTAATTCGGGAGGGGTTGTGCTCCCAAATGAACCCGCCCACCGCCAACTTACATTTCCAAACTTCAGCATAGGCACAAAAGAAAGGAGCTGGAATCTGCAGGGGATTTATGCTCGGGTCCTTGATACCATCGTCTCGACGGAAAGATTGAGTAACTCCGCCCACCTATACATTCTATGGGACTTTCTCAGTGCTTCCTCATAGCTTCTGTCATTTTATCTTTTCTTATGTTTTTATTGACACTATGTTATAGAGATTATGGGTTTTTTTTTTCATTGTGAGGTACCGTAGATATCACTGCACTGAGGTATATGAGGCATTAGATTTAATTTTATAGGTTTCAGCTATTGATAGTAGAAAGCAGAATGCATTTCCTTGTTTCACATCAGTGACTAAGACATACTTATATGGTGTTCTCGTGTATAGGAGTAGTAGTATAAAGTATAATGATCTACTTATATACATAAGAATTTGAAAAAAAATAA
Source organism: Glandirana rugosa (assembly GCA_018402905.1). Lineage (NCBI taxonomy): Eukaryota > Metazoa > Chordata > Amphibia > Anura > Ranidae > Glandirana > Glandirana rugosa. The sequence goes on along the minus strand of BLSH010355637.1, from coordinate 115,706 downwards.
AAATAAAATCAACAATAGGACATTTATTTTTTATTATTTAATATCAAGTAACCCCAATTAAAAAAATATTATCACAAATGTTCAAAACATACCCCGTCTAACATTTCAGACTGTTTTCTGTTCAAAATGGTGCAATTTTTGGGGTGTTTCAATATATTTCCAATATGATAGGATCAATTGGTATTTTTACACTTACCAAATATACATAACAAAACACTTCCAATGGTATATTTAACATATCAAACAGGATAAAAAAGAAAAGTTCACTGTTAGGGTTTACATACACAAGCATTATCAACCCAGCTTTAAAAATACTTTGCTGATATATTTGAACTATTTAGAAAAAAAAGACAATCCATGATAAAAAAGTACACAGTTACTTCAAAGTCATTATATTTTATTGATTAATAAATCTTAAAAAAATAGTTACATCCCAAAATTCTTTATCGTATTGAGTTCATATCCCTATATACAGTAAAAACAGTCTTATTATTAACATGTGATTTGTCCTTCCTCACATGTCTCATATCTGTATCTGATCATTTCAGGTCTCTGCCCGGTGATTAGGATAATGATTTTCTCTCAAGTGCTTAAAGATGATATATTGAAGATACAGTTAGAGAATAAAGTTGGCCACAGATGGATCAGTTCTCAACTGGTTCAGCTGGGACTGCCCGAGATTTGATCCATCTATGGGCAGGATGGTTGTACTGCAACAACTTAGAGGCAGAGCTCAATTGATCAGTCAAAGTCACTTGTAATGTTTATATAAAATCCATGTTTATTGTTGTAAAAACACTGGATTAACCATATAATAAAGGTTAAAATTATAAAACAAAATTGGTGATGAAGAAGTTCTGGCAATATACAAAAAGTACAGACTGTACCGCTTGTACATCAAAACAGCTAATGGAAAGAAGGGGTTAACAGTGTACCAGGGCTCAGGAGATTCCCAGAATGAAGCCACCACCAGCAGGATTCCTTCATTTCATCCAGCCTCTTTCCATCTGGCATAGCCATGGGTGGCTTCATTCTGGGAATCCCCTGAGCCTCGGTACAGTGTTAACCCCTTCTTTCCAGCGGCTGTTTTGATGCCCAAGTGGTACGGTCTGTACTTTTTGTATATTACCAGAACTTCATCTCCAATTTTGTTTTATAATTTTAACCTTTATTTTATGGTCAATCCAGTGTTTTTATAACAATAAACATGGATTTTATATAAACATCACAAGTGACTTTGACTGATCCATTGAGCACTGCCTTTTAGTTGTTGTTTGATCATACCCATTTTTCCAGTGGTTAACAGCAGCTCTGGGCGCAGTCGTCTTGCCCATTGGGTTTATGAATTCTCATATATACAATAACCCCTTTTGCTTGTAGCGCTCAGGGCTATTGTTATTTAGCGACTGGCCGAGATTCGATCCATCTATGGGCAGGATGGTTGTACTGAAATTGATCGACTTGGGTACAATCAGCCTGTTGAATTTTTTGCAAGCCCAGCAGTAAATTCCGTGATCTATGACTGCTTTCCCTTTCTGCCAATCCCTTCACTGGCTTCCCCTACCCCACCATATAAAATTTAAAATACTAACCACAACCTGCAAGCCCATCCACAACATTGCCCCCAGCTACATAACCAACCTCATCTGCAGATATCACCCAAATCGTCCCCTCCGTGCTCCTCCCAGGACCTCCTGCTCTCTAGCTCCCTTGTTGCCTCCTCCCATGCTCACCTCCAGGACTTCTCCAGGGCCTCTCCCATCCTTTGGAACTCCCTCCCCAGTATGTCCTCCGCTCTCACCCTGTCCACCTTTGGACGATCCTTGAAAACTAATTTCTTCAGGGAAGCCTACCCCACCTCCAACGAAGAACTGTACCTGGTTCATCTCCATCAGATCATCCCCCGCAGCTATTACCTTTTGTACCACCTCTCCCTCCCTTTAGATTGTAAGCTCCATGAGCAGGGCCCTCCTATTCCTTCTGTATTGAACTATATTGTAATCTTACTGTCCCCCTTTATATTGTAAAGTGATGCGTAAACTTTTGGCGCTGTATAAATCCTGAATAATAATAAGATAGTGGTGTCCATGATGAAATGAGATGTTAAACTGATTGTAAAGGTTTGTTTTTTATTCTTTAAAAATTAAGAAACATGTTTACAAAATATCATACTTGCCTGTTCTGTGTAATAATTTTACACAGAGCAGCCCTGATCCTCCTCTTCTAAGGTCCACTGCAGGCACTCCTGGCTTTCCCCCCCCCCACCAAATTCCCTCATAGGAAGCCGGTTCCTATGAGGGCACTCGTGTATGCTTGATCCCGAGCTGGGCTGCTTGCATCTACTCAGACACACAGCCCGGCTCGGCCCACTCCCCTGCTCTCAGGTTTAGATTTACAGCAATGGCTCCTGCTGCTCTCAGCAAATCCTCTGAGAGCAAGGACCAGGGGGAAGAGCTGCTGTAGGGTTCAGGTGAGTACTTAAGGGAGGCTATGGTACCATTAAGAGGTTTTTTACCTTGATGCAGCGAAATCCATTAGGGTAAAAAAATATATATTTTACCTTTACAACCATTTTAAATGTAGGTATGGTATAATAAAAATAACTCTGCACTGGGGAAGATTTTAACACATAAAAATAGTCTACACCAAAATTTGTGATACCAAATTTGTGCATAAATCAATCAAATAGTTTGGCGCTGAATCAATACAACATCTTAGAAAATATACAATACTTAATGTGCATGAAACTAAAACATGCAATTAAAAAAATCTTAGTTCATAAAGTGAAAAAAAATTAAATTAGATGCAAATTTACATGTTATAAATAATTTTCAACATAATAAAATTAGTGAAATGAAAAAACAATAATCAAATCCTAAAAACAAATAAAAAGTCCCAATTCATAAACTAAATAAAAAATTGGTAATTCATGTGCAATATCCAAAAACATATAGGGTGTGTAGTCCCATATCCAAGTGCATACAGATGCTGCTCCTATCCAATAAGTATAAGCAATACAAGGAATAAACTGTTGATACATCCAACGCTGATCACCACTGTGATATCATGCATGATATAAGATAAGGTTGGCTCCTTACCAGATAGTATGGACCATAATAAATGGTCAACAGCGCATTTAAAATAACCAGGATGTCTTCTTGTCACTCCTCATCCTCTTCCTGTGAACTCTCCAAGGAATATAATGCAAAGCAAGAAAAAAATGTGTTTCTTTAATAATAAAAGTGCATATTTTCCCCAATTAGAAGATGCACAGAGCGGCTTGCCGAGCAGACAGACAATCTCCAATCCAGATAGCAAGGATAACTTGCCACACATTTGTGGCAATGTTGAATTGTAAGTCTGTTAACTTAATGCACATTTTCATTGGCAAGTTGTACATTTGCAGAGCACTTGAAGCACAAGTTCTAGTTGACACTTTCCCAATTTGTAGCAAATTTGCATGGCAAGTCTCTAGCAAGAGCAAAGTTGCAGTGGTGAGTCTACAGCAAGAGCTCTGCAAGTTTACAGCATGAAAATTCAGCCACAGTGACTCCTGTGGTGGGAGGACTATTGCACAACATAACGGAACCAGAACTTGCAGCAGACTTGAATGTTTGCACAGAAAGTTGATCTGGAGTCAGGCAATGCAGACTTGTTGCAATTGTGCAACAAACCTGTGTAGCCTGGCAAGTCTAGCAATAACTTGACTTGCAGCACAATTGCTTGCTGTCTGGGAAACCCCGGTGTCCTGGCAATCAGATAGTGTAATGGTGTCACGTGTAAGCCCCACCTGATGCACGTCTCATCAAAGAATGACTTCTTCAGCGGAAATGACCCTTTAGAAACGGCATCTATTTGCACTTGGAAATCGGACTACACACCGTATATTTTTTGGATATTGCACATGAATTACCAATTTTTTACATTATTTAGTTTATGAATTGGGACTTTGTATTTGTTTTTAGGATATGATTATTGGTTCTTTATTTCATTTACATTTCAGGAACATAGAAATGATTATTTAACCTTAAAACAGGCCAGCAATGGTATCTCCCATGATTCTATCCTCATGAGATTACATTAAAGTACATACATGTACAGAGGTCCAATGTACGCTCCCTATCAATACTCAAATATTACTGCAGAGCCTGGGAAGTCAGATGCAGAGCACTGAATAAGATGATGGTACTATTCAGGAACCCTCACTGATCCAATCAGTAACATTTGTATATGAATATTTGTTATACCACAGTCCTTTATAGGAGTTACATTGTCAGCCATGATGATTTGATCTATATGGGGAAAATACTTCTCTCGATCTTCATACAATCAGTGTATCCCCCTGGTTTTACATTCAGGTTTATGTCATTCATAAACCAATGGATTAGATTACATGACAGGTTCTCTTAAAATTACATGGCATCAGATTTATGAATAAAAGAAGACAGGCAAGTGTAATAGGCTGATTCTGAATATAGAAAAGTTGTATCTCTTCCTCCTGTGATAATCTATCATAATACAATATTGTGTACATTCAGGCTTTCGGGTTGTTGGAGGAGTCAGAACTGGTATCTGAAGCTGTAAGAGAAAGTGGAGAAATTTAGTCTGTGTGGAGATCATGGTAAATGATGATTATCATATAATACTATATAAAGTACAGAGAGAGAGAGAACCCTCCTAACACACTCCCTATAGAGAGCCAGCTATACAGAGAGACAATAATGGGGATCTCCTCAGTTATTTCTATTTGTACCAGTGGTGGCTGGTGAAGTTTTAGGATGGGGAGGGCGCCAGACCCCGCCCATCCTTTTTGACCCCTCCTGCTTCTCATAAGCCCCACCCGTTATAGAATCCGCCGACCCCGTCCCCTGTATTCCGCTTTCTTACACCCATAGTATCAGGAGTATACAGCTCAGCCTCACAGGACACAGTATACAGCTCAGCATCACAGGATACAGTATACAGCTCAGCATCACAGGGCACAGTATACAGCTCAGCATCACAGGACAGAATATACAGCTCAGCATCACAGGACAGAGTATATTGCTCAGCCTCACAGATCAGGGTATATAGCTCAGCATTATAGATCAGGGTATATAGCATTACAGATCAGGGTATATAGCTCAGCATTACAGATCAGGGTATATAGCTCAGCATTATAGATCAGGGTATATAGCATTACAGATCAGGGTATATAGCTCAGCATTACAGATCAGGGTATAGCGCATTACAGATCAGGGTATATAGCTCAGCCTCACAGATCAGGGTATATAGCTCAGCATTACAGATCAGGGTATCAACTGTGCGCATAGGATTAATTTCCCCCCAGGCTCGGCTATTTACAACATTGTACGATGACATGAGCCGAGTATATGGAGTAAATAACTGTTCTCCCCCCGAAGGCTTGTCACATACATCAGGAGACAGGTCACTCCTAAAGCTGGCTATAAATATCCATCTAATCAGGACAGCCAGAAGGAGCCTTAATGTTTGTCAGTTGTACACATATAAGTTAGTGGGGATGAGTGAACCAATCTATGCAGGTGAGATTTCACAACATATTGGGATGGTTTGCTTGAGGCAGATGATTGTACAATTGCATGCCACTGATGTGCCCCATTTTTCTGCCAGATGTGGGTTTGCTGTGAAATCAGAGGGTCTCCCATAACCCCTACGATCTTCTCTATCTCTGATAATAGCATCTTCAGCAGCCATTCAAGTGAAGTGATTGATCTCCCACCATATAAAATCCTCAGTGATCAGGGTATGGTGTAATTTCATTTTCTGTGAACTGGATAAAAAGGGTGTTTTAATGGATGCTGTTAGTTATGGACTTGGTGTAGCTTAGGCTTAGTTACAGTGCAGGAAATATTTGTTCTGAAACTTTCCTGTGTCTTTTTTAACTGGAGGCAAAAGAACAGATACGTCTAGCCCCTAGTGTTCGAAGACCTGGATGATGCTGCTGCAGAACCTCTTTGTAATGGTGCTTCATTCTCATTGGCAGCTAATTCCTCTGCATTAACCCTGTGTGTACGAAGAGACCTGGATGCTGACGCAGATGGGCACTCTATTTGGCAGGTCAGGTCCTGTTATAATTGTGAATAAATATGGAAAAGTGAACCTCCAAATTTGGGACTTTAGCGGAAACCAACCTCCTGAAGGAGCAAAGATCAAAACCAGTTTGGATCAAAAAACAATATATTTTATTGGAGTAGATTAAACGTTGCGATAGTCAGACCTGAACAGATAGGTCTGCCATCAAAGGGATAACAATGGTGATGATACTAGACACTGACAGGGGTTACATCATGAAAAACATACATAACTGACAGACTAAAAACACAGTTTCCAGTTTTAGTTCCCGCTATAGTCCCAAATTTGGGGGTTCACTTTTCCATATTCATGTCTATTAGGGATGTTGGAAACACGTTCTAGACCATATTGATGCGGAATCAATTATTTTGTAATTGTGAACAGTATGTTGGCAGGGCTATTTTTAAGGCAGGGCAAAAGGGGCAGCTGCCCTGTGTCCAATCAGTGTTGTGGGACGCAAAGCAGATGCCCATAGTTGCAAACTATTCCAGTTGAAATTCCTTTGTTCTTTTAAATTTTAGTCCCATGCTGTGTTCCAATATCTCAGTGTAAAGTTCTGTTACTAATGCTGCCCAGCCCTGCCCTATTGCCATGTACAGATGACTCACCTGCAGACCTGTGTTTACATGTAAATAACCTGCATTGATATGCAAATATTGGGGCATTGATATGTAAATAGTCGTGAACGGGTTGTATTGATATGTAAATAGAGGCAGCATTCATATGTATATCATGTCTCCCCAATGTCATATCCACCATCACCTCTGCTGAATGCTGCCCACTGGGGAGATAAAGGGGCATGCTTGAAAGTCCTGCCTACGACTATGGTCATTAAGACTAACATCAGCCTGTTCTGCAAAGGTAAGCAAATTGGAGATGGAACCATTTTTCAAAATAAGATGGTGCCGCAGCACTTTGAATTTTGGTGAATGTGAATACTCCAATCTCAGCAGATGTGTGACAATGTCATTAACAATTAATGGCACTGATATCTGCTAAAGAGCAGCACGTTTCTGTGGTGTCAGGAAAGTGATTTGCATGCGTTCCCAAAACACACAAATGAGAACGCAGGCTAAATGTCTCAATTACATTGGTGGTCAGTGTAAGTCTTCTCATTACATTGGGGCTTGGTGTACAAACCTTTCATTCACACTAGTGGCCAGTGTGAAGGTTCCCCTTACATTGGTGGTCAGTGTAAATCACTCCTTACATTGGTGGTTACTATGAATGCTCCTATTACATTAGTGGTCAGTGTAAAGCCCCATTACATTGGTGGCCAGTGTAGAAACTCCTCTTTATATTGGTAATCAATAAAAAAATGGTCACTTCCGGTCCGTGGAACGCAAAGCAGAGGAATAGGAAGAAGTACGGCGCTGCATTGAAAACCTTTACACCGCTCTTTTGTACTGGATGTCTTGTAAGTTTATTTTACCCCTGCGCAAATAAAAGCTTACATTTACAGTATTACACTATGTTTGCAATATCTTTAAATGAGGCAATTGAACCCATTGAACCTGGGAGGAATCTTGCTTTTAAAGGCACCATCACCCTGGTATTGTTCCATCACACCAGAAAAAGCCTTGTGGACCCCAGACTGAAAAGCTGTGGGTCACCTATTTCTGGTGAGTAGGAAAAAAGAGTGGCACAGAGCACGTTTGGAGTGGTTTACAGCACTGAAGCACCTAGTAATTAGATTGGAGCACTAAGCACTTTCTTACTCTGGAATTTTTTCTGATATGGAGTGTTATGTTAACGTTTTGGATTTTGAAATATTGATGAATTGGTGACTTGAATATCACAGGAAATATATGGACTGATTTTGGGCGTATGGTTTTATGTGTGAATTAATATTTTGGCACAATATTTTTTTGCAATCACATTCAGCATTTGAAATGTACGGAATTTTTTAACACGAGTATAGTTTTATTTAATACTAATAAGGGGTTACTGCTAGCGCTGTGTCTATATATATATATATATATATATATATATATTTATCACAATAAAAAATCCAAACTTGCATATGTGGTCAGTTTTGAATCCTCCCTTACATTGGTGGTCCATGTAAAAGCCCCGTTCACATTGCTGTTCAGTGAAAATCCCCCTTAACATTGGTGGTCAGTGTAGAAGTGTCACCTTACATGGAGGTCATTGTATATTTCCCCCTACTCTGGTGGTTGGTGTAAATGCTCCTATTAAATTGTTGTCAGTGTGAATTCCCCCTCACATTGGTGGTCATTTTACATTTCCCATTACACTGGTGGTTAGTGTAGAATCCCCCACTATATACTTGCCAAAGATTTCTAGCTTTGCTCTACATGATTCAGAATTTTCCACAGTGTACATACTGCCTCCTAACTAATCACACCCCCGCCACTGCCACTGATCCCATCAACCCCCCAGCATTGCCACTAATCACACCCCCTCCCCCAGCATTGCCAATGATTCCAGGAGTCCTAGGATCCCTAGGAATTTTCTGTCTATTGATGGGTCCCCTCAACTCCCCAGTCCATGGTGTGCAGGCAGTGAGGAGATGACATGCTATAAACTTTAGCAACCAATCAATGAGCAGTAATGATCTGCACGAACCTCTGGGCAACCAATCATTGAGCAGTAAGGATATGCAGTAACCTCTAGCAGCCAATCAACAAGCAGACGTCATGTGCTGTAACCTCTAGAAAATAATCAGGGAGCCATAATCTGTGCAGTAACCTCTAGCAGCCAGTCAGTGAATGGTAATGATACACTGTAACCTCTGGCAACCAATTGCAATCGCTGCCTGATCTGATTCAGTAAATTAATTTTGAGTCTATCAGCTATTTATTGTATGGAAAGCAAAATTGAATGGGGGGAGGGGGGGTAAGGCAAAGTTTGCACAGGGTCCAATCAAAATTAAAGATGGCCCTGGATGCTGGTAAGATTCTTCAGCAGCTGTTATTTACTTCTCAGTGTGGGCACAGCTGTCAGTCCAGCTAAGAGTTTCTGCAGCAGCTACTAGTGACTTCCTAGCATCACCAGAGGGGGTCACGCTCAGCCAAGAGGTTCTGCAGCAGCTGTTTCCCATTTCTCAGTATTGGCTGGATTGACAGCTCTGGGGATGTTAGGAACTCACTAAAAGCTGCTGCAGAACCTCTTGACTGGAACTCTTTCCTCCACTGTCCAGTGCTGGCAGTTTGTCCGGAGTACTCCATGCAGCACAATGATACTACTCGGAGCACATAGTGATCACACTGCAACCTTCTACACCGGGCACAGTGATCACACTGCAACCTTTACACTGGGCAAAGTGATCACAGGGAATCCTCCATGGAGCGCAGTAATCAGAATGAATACTATAAGGGGGTGCAGTGCTGGCAGCCCCAGGTACAGAGACACCGCACTGGACAGAGCGATCAGAGTAGCGCCCGGAGAGATCGGAGGTTGATGATGGATCTATGTGGATGGGGTGGTCGGAGAACCCGGTGCCGGGGATGGGGTGGTCGGTGTCCAATGTGTGTCCGGCACAAGTGTGTCTCCTCTTCCACAGCGCTAGGCATCCAATAGGATCACATGGTGCTTTGGCCAATCAGGAATCCGGTCTCACCGACTTGCCTCCTGATTGGCGGGGAGGCACTGTAGTGTGAAATTAGCGAAAACTCATTCGCTTTCATCACACAATTGGGTGGGATTGGGGCACACTCTCTGCACCCCAATCCCACCCTTTCTTGAAGTCTATTAGAGCCTCTGGCTCTAGTCAGGTGCTTAAAAAAAAAAAAACACCCCCTCCCGCCCCCCACCATATCCATGCACCCAGCGTCCTGAAAGGGGCCAGGCACATGGATAGGGGGGCGGCGCCGGTAATGCATGGGCCACCCTTGATTTGTATCATATAATGTAGGCCACATGTTTCAAACATAAGGCCCGTGGGCCAAATCAGGCCCTCCAGATCATTTAATGTGGCCCTCACACCTCTCTTACAGCTGCAGGTGATCTCCAGCTCTTCTCTGGTCCAAACCCTGCTTCCCAGCAACACCACCAGCTTCTTCCCAGAAGTAGCATAAGGTAAGGGTAAGCACTGTTATGTAAGGGGGGGGGTGAAGGACTCTTGACTGCTGATGGTGGGGGTGCTCTTGACATCTGGTGTAAGGAGGGGTAGGGTGTTCTGGACATCTAGTCTTAGAAATGCAACCAACCCTTTGAGGGCAATCATAATGCTGATGCGGCCCGTGATGAAATGGAGTTTGACACCCCTGATGTAGGCAATGATAATAAAGTTACTTGTATCACAGAAGACGATGATCTGTAGGACGTCTCATCTCCTCATATATTCTACACACACCACTATAATAACACAGAAGAAAAAGAGATGATGGGATACTTACTATTGGTGCCCTTGTAGCCTTTTCCCCTCTCTGAAAAATATAATCTTTGTGTTAGAAATAGGAAAATACTAAACCAAAGCTTCTCATAAATCGGTCACAGAACCATTAGAAAAGGCCTAAGCCAGACATATCTGACTGTAAATGGCAATGAATAAAGATATAGAAATTAGGTTTTGTTTTTTTAATCCTTGAAAAATAATTTTTTGTGTAGCACTCTCTAGTGTGTGCTAGATTAGACGTACATAGTTGTTAGTGTAGCTAAATTGGCTTGGCTGAGAGCCAGGCCTGGGTTAAATCTGAGTCAGTTAGCTGGTAAATTGGCTTGGCTGAGAGCCAGGCCTGGGTTAAATCTGAGTCAGTTAGCTGGTAAATTGGCTTTGCTGAGAGCCAGGCCTGGGTTAAATCTGGGACAGGGTTGAGTGACTCAGGGAGGATGGATGACTCATCTGACAGCTCTTCTGTTGCCCCCCCCCCTGTTTTCTGGAATCTTGGAGAGGGTTCTATATGTAGTGGGCGAAAGCTAGGAGAGGCTGTCATGCATATTTATGAGGACTCTGACCAATCCCCAGCAAATAAGCTGGCAGGGGGCAGCTTACCTCATAAATAGACATGAGTCATGCCAGCAGGGGCAGTCAGGTGGAAGATGAAGATGGAGTGGAGTGCTAAGGAAGCTTTTGGAGGCCCTCGCAGGGTGCTCCCTAGTTTGACCTCGGGCCTGGGGCTCAGATGCTGGAAGGATCCCCCAAAAGGGGAGAGGACAGCGGAAGCAGGTCAGCACATCTAGGAGATTTCCTGAGAAGTCAGCTGGGTGGGCTGGTGAGTGTTTCATTCTGGGAGGACTGTGGAGAAGTAGCCAGGAGGGCTAGTGAAAGGGAAAGCTGTATTGAGGTGGGTTGGCAGTACATGAAGCGTTGGTGCAGGGATCAGTAGCCACAGGAATGTATGACTGACTTTTTTGCTACACACCAAGGGGCCTTGGGTTCCTGTCTACAGCAGGCTTTTGCTCTACATCTGACTGAGTGCTGTGCCAGATCCATTAACACTGTGCCAGTTGGAGTTCTGCAAGCAAGTGTGTGCTGGAGGAAGAGAAGCAGCGTATATAGACTGTATATAGGAAAGATGTCCCTGAAGTTGTTGGATGGGGATTGGGAATTATGAGATGCCCACTTGACTTCAAAGTTCTAATCCCTCAATAAAACAAAAAAACAAAAACAAAGTTACGGACTGTTCTTTGACTGAAAATTCGGTGTGCCTGGCTGTGCAGGGTGGGCATTCCCATTTACTGGTAAATGACACACTATGGGTGCTAATAAAACAATAAAGAGACAATATCATGAGAGAATAATGGAGGTTGCCATTGCAAAAATCTCTTTTTGAGATTGCTGACCCAGAACAGGTATAGAGTCACAGAATTTGACACTTTTCTGACCTTTATTTACAGCATGCTTGTTCCAGGTCTGTGATGCGAAAGTAGTAAAATCCCAACGCCGACCAGATGACCCCCTCCCCCTGCTGTGTTTATTTCATATATTTTTTATTTTATACTTTTTGCATTAGTCTTCAGGCTGGTCACATGATACACAGGGTCTTCTTCCTCTATAAATCTTCAGCTGGTAGTGGGTGGTTCTTGATAATACAGATAGCAGAGCTGACATCATAGGCATGTGTGCACAGGGTGTGCTAGGTGTGCCTGGGCACACCCTAATGCCTAGGCACATCCAACGCACCCCAGGGCTTTTTTGCTGGCAGAATGTGCGGGATCTCCATTTCTGCACCATTGCGAGTGGGATTATTATTCAGTTGGCTGTGTAACTCCTATGAGTGCAGCCACTGACCGCAGAGTAAGCAGGCAAGCGGCCACATTTTCTGATGCTACTGACAGCTGAATATCACTCCGCTGCCTGCTGTCAGGGAAGCTGTAGCCATAACTATAAAGGCAGCATCAGGGTCAGATTAACCCCACTGTTTTTTTTCTTCTGAACAAGTCCTGCCCCCTGCTACCGCAGCTCACTACAGGTTTTTGTCCACCGCCGAGAAAACTCTCGGTTGCTAGGATCACCCCAAGCAGAGGAGGATGTAACTTTCTCCTCCCTGCTCCACCTCTTCTGCCTGCAGACAATGGAACCAACTGGTGTGAGGGGGACCCGCCAGGACTTAGGACGTGTCACTGGTAAGGAGAGAGTGGGGGGCACAGACTTTGGCAGCCAGGAAGAGAGGGTGTCCTTATGTGTTGTGCAATCATTTACAGTCACAATGTGTGTGGGGGCACCAGGGAGCAGCTGAGAAATGGGAGACCAGTCTGCTATGTTGGGATTTGTTGCCCCATGGAGGGGAGGGCTCAGGGCAATGCTCACACTTACTGGGGAAGGGGGGGGGGGCTGGTCATATGAAGTAAAAGACTGGCACACTGGTTTAATGGGGAACCCAGCAGACTGGGATAAAGGGGAACCCTGATGTAAGTGGGATCTCTGTGGTAAGCAGAGACCCCCTCACATCAGAGGCTCCCCCTTGCATCACAGTCCACAGAGATCCCCTTTGTGTCAGAGGCCCCCTTACAGTGTACATAAAGGGGGACTCTGATGTAAGGGGTCTCTGATCACCTGAGTCTCCCCTTAAATCAGAGTTCCCAGCGTCCCCCCTTACATCAGAGTCCCCCCCTTACAGTGTATATAAAGGGGGACTCTGATGTAAGTGGAGACTCTGGGAACCCTCATATAAGAGGGAATGCTGGGAACTCTGATGAAAGGGGGGACTCTGGTGACCGTAGACCCCTTATATCAAAGTTCCCCTTTATACCAGAGTCAGAAGCATTCTTTACATCAGATTTCCCAGTATAAAGGGAAACTCTGGGGATTCTGATGTAAGGGAGGCTCCCTGCTAACCCTAATTTAAAGGAAGAAATGTGATAGAAGATGTAACCCTATTTGACTCTGGTGTATGGGGGAATGCTGTGGACTCTGATGTAAAGGAGGACTCAGATGTGAGGGGGGCACTGTGGACACTGTGGTATATGTAGGGGCTCATTCACAAATGCTTTGATTCCCAAAGAGCAATCCGCAAGCAAATTGCTCTTCAAAGAGCATTTGAGAGGCGGCGAAGAGGCGTTGTATGGCCTTCACACCACCTCCTTTAACCCCTTGAAGTCCACGCTGCACACGGTTGTGGGGCGCTTGCAGAGTGCCACCATTCACTTGAATGGGTCATGGTCAGTGAGTGCTACACCTGCTGAAAGCAACAGGGGGTATACTTGCATTTGTGGCATGTTGGCATGGTAGCGGTTGAGGGGTTTTAAAAGAACCAACCACATCGTTTTACTTCCTCTCAACCAGTAGTGTAAACAACTAAATGTTTTAATAAGTTAAAAAATAAGTCTTTTATTTTATTTTTTTAACATTGATAACATTAAAATGTTTATTCACATTTATTTATAAGAGTGTGTCTGTGTGTGTGTGTGTGCGTGTGTGTATGTGTATATATATATTAGCTTTGGGGTGCACACCCTAATACAATAGGCTGCCCACACCTATGGCTGACATGATGACATCAGCGCTTCTCTCTGCACCAATACACTGTGAGCGTGGGGCGCCTAGTGATGCCACCTCAAAAGCAGATCCATGGCACCCTGTATTCACAATATGTCTTCAGTCTCTGGGGTTGAATGACAGTAAGAGTGACTTCACCCGGAATAATGAGGACATCTTCTGGGAGAGAAGAGGTACTGGTGGACAATACTGGGAAGGGGGTGAGTATAGGACCCAGAACTGCTTTTATAACCTCTAGGGGGCCAGCAATGGCCATTTCCACATTTGACAGTTTTCAACTTCTTCTGAAGTCTATTCATTTACACTGTATCAGAAAGTAAAATTTTAAGTCTGTCACTTACTTTTGTAGCAAAAGATTCCAACACCAAGAGCGACTGCGATGATGGCAACAACAGCACAGGCAATGCCAATAATCATCATAAATTGGGTGCCATTGTCAGGTTCTGGAAGAGAGAGACGCATGAGATGGAGGAAAACTGAGAATCCTACAAGTGAGATGTTCAGGTAAAGAGAATATATATATATATATATATATATATATCTACACACACACACACACACACACACTGTATATGGACAGTACTTTGTAATAGAAGACATGTAATAGTTAAACCTCATGCACATGGACGGTGAGAGGCTGATTACTGTATATGCCCAGTAAACAAATCTGGATGTTTTCCCCCACCTAGGGAGCTGCAGGTTCCATGCACAGCCTGCTAGAATAAGGTGACCAGATTCTTAAAATGAAATCTGGGGACATATTTCTTTTTATGCTAGTAATGGCGGCAATCAGCGACTTATAGCGGGACTGCGATATTGCAGCTGACAAATCGGACACTAAGTGACACTTTTGACACTTTGTGGAAACCAGTGACACCAATACAGTGATGAGTGCTAAAACTATGCACTGTCTCTGTACTAATGACACTGGCTGGGAAGGGGTTAACATTGAGGGCAATCAAAGGGTTAAATGTGTGCCTAACAAGTGTTTTCTCACTGTGCTTTTACTAAGGGAAGGTATAGATCCCTGTTCCTTTCCAGGAACATAGGATCAATGTCTTCCATACTGACAGAACAGCGATCTGCCTTGTTTACATAGTCTGCCTGTGTACAGAACGATTGGCGGGTACCGGTGGGTATCAAGTTCCCCGGATCCGCTGAACGGCTCCGATACCCAGGAATGCAGGATCATATACATATATATACACACACACACACACACACACGACCCTGCACAGCGCGCCTGCCCTGTAGCAGTAAATCTGCTATGGGGCGGTCGGCAACTGGTTAAGATCATCAGAACTATGATAACACACAGGCAGCAGGCACTCTATCATGGCTCTGGCTGGCTCTATCACAGTGTGTCACATGACATGGCTGCTGGGTGCTGATTTTGTTACCTTATGACCAATAAGTTAACAAAATCAGTAGCCATGTTATGTGACAGAGCCAGCCAGAGCCATGATAGAGTGCCTGCTGCCTGTGATTTTTGATACCATCCATGATTCCAGAGAGACAGACACAGTGCAATGTAGTCTATTCACAGACACCCCAAAGCACACCGGTGTTGAAGCCTTGAAGGCACTGGCAGCCCCACCATTGGATCCGCTTCTCCTCTGCTCCTGCTGCTGGACACTGTCAGCTGAGCTCAGCTGCCTTTCTCTGCCTGTTGCCAGCGCTGCCAGCCGCCTCACAGCCTCTCAAGTCTCACTCTCCGGGCCCCGGCTACTACTGGGTGGGGAGCGAAGTTGAACGGAGGAAGGTCATTCCGCCAGGGAAGGCAAGGAGGTAGTCAGGGAGGCGGCTAGCTGGGACTCGAGCCAAGGCAGAAGAACATGCGGGTGGGAACGGAATGGGCATGTGCCCGAAACTGAAGATTCCGCTCCAATAAGCACATGATCATCAGAAAGGGGCACAGATAAAAAAAAATACAAGCTAGTAGGAGCGGCGGAGTGGGGGGGATGTAATTCAGGTTTTTTTTTTTTTTTTTTTAAATTCTGCATTGACTGTCTTTGAAATTGCCTGGGCCCCTGTTCAAATCCAATCAGGGGACAAAACCGGGAACAGACTTGGTCCAGGGACAGTGTCCTCAGTCCAGGGACTGTCCCTGGAAACCGGGGATGTCTGCTCACCCTATGCTAGAACACTGAATGGATGTAGGTTGCTGTACTCTTGTAAATGCTTCTCTCGTCATTTACCCATGAATGGTTGTATGACAGTTACCATACGATGAACCTCTGTGTTCAGGAAATACATTGTATGCACATATGTGAGTAAATGCCAATGCACAGAAGCATCAGTATTTACAAGTGTAAAGCTTGGTACACACAGGCCGAATATCGGCTGGTATCAGCCAGTTCAACAGAAACCAGCTGACATTCTGCCCGTGTGTACATTAACCTAGCTGGATTCTGTTGAACAGGCATTCTGGAAAACCAGTATGCGATTGGCATCCAATCAGCCCTGGCAGCCAATGGCTGCGAGCGCTGACCGGTGTGTTCTGTGGGAGAGAAGGGTGGGGTGTCTCCCTGTCAGAACACAATAGCTCAGCGGGGAGATCGCTGTACTAAAATCAGATAGTAAGTACAGGATCTCCTCTCGAGCTCCTCAGTTTTGTTTTTGTTCAGCCTGCTGGGTTGAACAAAGAACTGCTAGTGTACCAGGCTTAAGGCTGCATACAGCCAACCACTAGAATAGCAGGCTGTAGATGGCACCTGTAGCTCCCAGGGCTTGCCTTTACCGCTTTACCTTTCTAACAGCAAAGGCTCATTGACTGCAGTTACATCATCTGAGAGTGTGGCCTCCTTTACACTTGCGGTTTGTGGGTGCTGTAAAAAACAAACATTCAGGTGAGCAGCATTTTTACCGCCCCCCAACTGCTTCCCCTGAAGCTACAAAGGCAGCAAGTGGGGGTTACATGCCGCAGACAAAATGCTTTACATTCTGGTGCAGCAAAAATTCACATTTACGTGCGGGACTTTGGGGGTTAAACCAGGTGGTAAGGAGGAAACATGATTCCTCACTGCCTGTCAATTACTTTCTTAAAAGTGATCCACAGCAGACTGCTCTTCAGAGGACACTGCAAGCATAAACTATAGACCAGTTCCCACCTCAAGTCTTACTAATCAGCCACATTTCTCATGTAAAACCTGCATCATGTGTTTGATACAGCAATATGAAAAAGATATAACACCCTAACCCAGGGTTTCTCAACCAGGGTTCCGTGGAACCCTAGGGTCTCTCCAGAGGTTACTAGGGGTTCATTGAGCTGTGGTCAATTTGTACCTCTCAGATAAATTCCCAATGATACCATTGATCTTTTTAGCTATCCGTAAGGGGGTAATTCTTCCCAATGACCACAAGTGTAAGGAGCATTCTTCCCATTGACCATCACACTAATGTATCATGAGTTGAATATTTTTAAATATTAGCAGGGGTTCCCGAGGATACCTCGGTGTTGAAAAGATTGAGAAAAGCTGCCCTAACCCCTAAAAATCCAATACAGCCCATTAAGGAGCCCTCTGAAATGTGAATACCAATTTAGGCTGGGTTCACACTATCCGACAAATAAACGGTCCGACTTTGATCCTACTTTGCTGTGCGATTTACGGTCCTACATAGGCTCAAAATTGGACCGTTTGTCTGTAAACAGGGATCCGACTTTGATCCCGACAATGCCAGGCACCTTGTGCTCTGGGGATCATGAAGGGGAACTCCACGTCAAATTTAAAAAAAAACTGGCATGGGGTCCCCCTCCAGGAGCATACCAGGCCCTTTGGTCTGGTATGGATTTTGGGGGGGACCCCACACCGGTTTTTCGGCATGGGGTTCCACTTAAAATCCATTCCAGACCAAAGGGCCTGGTATGCTCCTGGAGGGGGACCCCATGCCAGTTTTTTTTTTTTTATTTGGTGTGGAGTTCCCCTTCATGATCCCCAGAGCATAAGTCGCATGCCAAAGTGGGATCCGACTTTGATCCGACTTCAATGCCTTTCAATGGCCTGAAGTAGAATCAAAGTCGGACAAAGGTAGTACAGGAACCTTTTTAAATGTCAGTCCGACTTTGAAAAACACAAGTCGGATCAGTTAAGACGGCTCTCATAGGGAATCATTGTTTTTGTGACGTAATGCGACTTGTGCTCCTAATGTCGGTCCGAGAATCGGACTAGTGTGAACCCAGCCTTAGGGTTACTGTATGTATAACATGTAAATAGAGATAACATAGTTATAGTAACAATATAAATTAATATGACTTCTAAACCCCCAAATGTGTTAGAAAAGAGACCCTGTCTGAGGGGAATCCGGGTTCTATAAATGTAACACAAAATATATGCAAGATACCATAACCAAAAGGAATAAATATAGCCAGCATCAGCTGTAGCTCTTTTGTTTAGTTGCTTGAGGGAATACAACACACAGTCCTCCAGGCTCACATGTATCAATCCTCAGTGGGTCTCAGGCTCCATTCACACTAATGCGTTTTTGATGCATTTTGCATTTTGAGTTCCTATGGAACATGTTCACATCAATGCATTTTTGTGCCTCTGCATTTTTGGAAAGTATCAGGGACTTTTTTTTCCCCTGCAAAATGCAGCATTTTGCATGTAATAGACATCAATGGGCATGCAAGAAAAAGTGCTGCGTTTTTACTGCGATTTGGCAGTGATTTGTGTTTTGAAATCTGCCTAGCAACAGATCCCCCCCCCCCAAAAAAAAAAAAAAATTAAAAGGAAAAAACCCAAAAACCCAAATTGTGGCAAAATCACGGAAAAAACACAGCCCTTACGTTTTTCTTGCATGCCCATTGAAGTCTATTACTTGCAAAATGCTGCATTTTGCAGGAAAAAAAAGTCCACAACCCTTTCCAAAAATGCAGAGGCAAAAAAATGCACTGATGTGAACATGTTCCATAGGAACCCATGTTACAAAATGTCCCTGCATTTCTGCCAAATGCATAAAAAACCCATTAGTGTGAATGGAGCCTTAGGCCTGTTTCACATGGGTGTACTCACTAAAAAAACTCACAGGTAGACCCCATTGGACAATCCATTGCCCTCTACTGAGCGGACATGTGTCTGCTTACACCCGCCAACATCCGATCCGGAGGTACGAAAGAGTAAGAAAACAAAGTGCACGTATGAGGTCCTCGCTAGGTGCACAACAGCACTCCCAGTGACAGAGATACGCTGGACGGGTGGAGGGGGCATAGGCTTAGTGTGTCCCTCCCAAATGCAACAGTTACAGTCAAGGTGTGCATTGACATGGCACCAAAGAGTTAACTGGAGTCCAGTTTATTTATTTAGTGTACATTGTGCATGGCCATCTCTAAGTTTGACGACCGTCTTAATGTTGAATTTCCATGACCGATGTCCCCACCTTGTCCCGGCATTGATGACCATGACATAGTAAAAGTACTCCATATGCAGGGCAAGTGGCCCCACCCACAGTGCCTAGCATAGCTCAAGACCCCAGCCTCCTTGCCAGCCTCACAAGGTCTTCTTATCCAACCCAACCTCACAAATGTTTTTGGCTGAATGATCACAAATTCCTACAGACATGCTCAAAAATCTTGTGGAAAGCCTTCTCATTAGATTAGAGGTTGCTGCAAAGGTAGGGAGGGATAGGGTACATCTACATATTAATGCCCATGGATTGTCCAACAAGCTCATATAGGTGTGATGATCACAAACTTTTTCCCATATGATTTATTTTAGGACGTTTGCTTAACATGTATTAGGTATATCACTGACAGGTGTTCTGTAAAACACTCACCCCCAGGGGCGTAACGATAGGGGTTGCAGGGGTTGCGATTGCAACCGGGCCCCATGCTCCAGGGGGCCCATGTGCTTCCCTTGTACACCTGGATAGGAGTGATGGCGAGGGTGGCATTTAGAAGTTTTATTTATTCCATTTTCCTCCTAATGCAGGAGATTGGTTCCTCTCTATGCTGCCCCTGCCGCCCCTCCTATCCAGTTTACTTGTCTTCTGCTGTTCCCAGGGTCCCGCTGTGGGACCGTAATAAAGGGACCCGTGATAGGAGTAAAGGGCCCCAGGATCAGCAAGAAGAGGGAAGGGCCCTGGCCAGAGGTCAGGGGGGCCCTTCCTAATTTCTTGCACCCGGGCCCTGAAGGTTCTAGTTACGCCTCTGCTCACCCCAATTCACAGTGAGAGTCTTCTCCAGGCTGCTGTGGTCCACATGACAGGAGTAAGAGTCTCCCTCCCTTGTTGGCACTTCCACGCTGACTCTGATCTGATAGGTGCCATCAGGATGGGGGAGAATTTGAGTCATTTCAGCTGAAGGAACATCAACCTCCCCATTCTTCACCCACTTCACATCCACAGGTCGGGGGTGAAACCCGTACACCAGGCACTGAAGTATTGCAGTTCCACTGTATTCCTTACTTGTGATCTTTACCTTTGGGACAACTGAAAGGTACAAAGAACATTTATATATATATAATCTAAGTTGCTGATTTATTAGGCATAATTCATAGGTTGTTTTATGTGAATGGCATCCAACGATGACCTCCTAAGGATGTGCTGAATTAAGCCTTGCTAATAGTGCACTGACTTGATGCTGCCTCAAAATCACTCACCTACCCACAAGTAGTGTCCAAATAACCAACATACATGCTTTCAATCTTTTTTTGTAGGTTTTATTGGCTGAGTGTTCATGGGGAAAAAGGGATAGGGTTTACAGAATACCATAAACAGCGACTAGTACTCCTGTTCAAATAATTTCAGCCGTTCAAGATGAAAAGGTGTGCCTTTAAGCAGAGATCAGCTATTCTTCAATGTGTGCCTTTAGACTCAAAGCGAGCTTTCTGAAGGTACTCCCCTTATCTAGCCACTATACTATCTCCCAGGCCCTAGCATAGATCAATTTCCAAACCTTAAAGCGGTAGTAAACCCATGCATTTAACAGGTTAAAAACCAGTCACATTTCCGGCATGTAACACTCCCATTGGTTGTGCTCTAAACCAAACTGTCAAACCATCCAATGGCTGGTGTCATAGCTAATCACATGTGCAGCATCATGGCAGTTGTAGATTAAACAGAGGCCAAGATGGCAGCTTCCTTGGCTGAAAATGATAGGAGGGTTCACTACCACTTTAAGGACTTGTCTCTGAAGCTGATGATGCCTCCCCAGACAGTAGACCTTAAAGACACGAAAAGAGACTCCACAGTGGACCTCTTCCCCTGGGAGGCACAGGCTGGGTCCCTTGACTCACATCCTTTCCAGGCAAAGATACTTCTAGAAGGGCACCTCAACTATCTCCTTCCCCAGCCCACATCACTGGCAATAAACCTCCTAGTGACTGACCAGAATGAAATAACCATTCATAACCCACTACATTAATTCTTCTTGCTCTGTCTACTGGTTAACACTCCCCAGCGAAAGGCAGTAGCAAATCATACATTGAGCTTAAGGGAAACCCAATGAATGCAGAAAATGTTAACAATCAGAGCTCAGGCTGACTACAGCCTAGCTGCAAGCATTACATTTAGACTAGTGGTACTCAAAATTTAGAAGGCCTGCTACACAATGGTTTTCATAAATAATTATTTTAAAGTAAAAGCAGCTTACCAGAACAGTATGGGCTTCTGTATAGGTGAATAAAAATGTACTTGCCATTTACCGGTGTATTCCTTTAATAACTTTGAAATATTTTTTAGTTTAGTTAAAGGGGGACCCCTTCAAAGTCCTATCTCCCAGCATCCCTCCAAAATCTTATACTTCCATGTCTCTGCTCTTCTGCTCCTTCATGTCTCTGCTCACTTTGTGGCCCAGAGACCTCCACACAGCTGCTACTTCAGAAGTGTCCCAACTGGGCTTCTTGGGTCCAGCTCGGAAGAAGCAGTGCCCAGCTAATACTTATGAAATGGCAGCTGAGAACTTGTCCTTTAACCTTTAAGTGCACAGGTAAAGGGTAAATTCTTTATTTGAGCACTAAGGCTGATTTCACACCTGTGCATTTATAGTGCTTTTTGCATTTTGCAGATTTGCATTACAGTCCATTTACCATGGTTTCCTATGGAACACGTTCTGCAGTGCAAATCTACAAAATGCAAAAAGCACTAAAAATGCACAGGTGTGAATCCATCCTTATCCCTAGTGGGCCCATCTGGACCTGCAGGGCCAATATTAACCTGTTCCTAGTTTGCCAAGATCTTCTCTGTGTGCCCACCACTTCACAGCCTTTTCCCACAAATGTCTATTTATTTCAAAGGAAAGTCTGTAAGCACTGGGCACAAATCTTTGGACTATTAGTGAAAATCAATGCACTGATGGTGCCTTCACATATCTTTAACCACTTCAGCCCGGAAGGATTTCCAGCTTTAGGACCGGAGCCCTTTTTGCAATTCGGCGCTGCGTCGCTTTAACTGACAATTGCGCGGTCGTGCGACGTTGTACCCAAACGAAATTTGCGGAAACTTTATTTATCTGTAAACACCCTTTTCCGACACTTCACCACCCGTGTGTCTCTTCTAGAACCGTTTGATCCTTGTCCAATTATAACCGGGACGTCCAGGTCTACCCGGGTGATCCCTATTCCTACCTAAGTGTGGACACGTAAAAA
>BLSH010355637.1:56084-92205 GCA_018402905.1 Glandirana rugosa | reverse complement strand
CAGCCCACCACTATGTTTTCTTTCTCTCTGAATGGAGAGAGATGCCTTGTATTTTTCTCTCCTTGCAGGGAGAAAGATCTAAATAAAAGTGTGTAGAAAAAAATACAAAAATTAAAGAAAAATAGTTAGATCAAGGTTTGATCTAGGTCAGTGCCATGGTTAGTGTTTGGGTCAAGCAAGGGTCAAAAGGTCAATATATTTTGGGCAGGATTGAAGAAAAAAAAATTAAATTAGTGTTAGTGTGTCAGTTAGGGCCGGTTCACACTGGAGCGGCTCGAGGCGATCTCAAAGCGGCTTGCTAGGAGACTTCTATCATAGAAGTCAATGCAAGCCGCCTGAGATCGCCCTGAAAATAGTGCAGGGACCATTTTTCTAAGGCGGAGCGAAGCGATTCGCTCCTATTAGAACGGTCCCATTTGTACAGCATTGAGGCGAATTGTCAGGCGAGAATTCGCCTAGATGTGAACGGGCCGCTAAGTCGCGCCGCTCCAGCGCCTGACAATTCGCCTAGATGTGAACGGGCCGCGAAGTCGCGCCGCGCCGCTCCAGTGTGAACCGGCCCTTAGGCAGGATAAAATAAATAAATAAATGTTTGAGGGCTGTATTATGGGTGCAAACAACATACAGTACACATACTGTATATGGTATCGCTGTAATCACCAGGAGCAGGAGAAATTATTTTAGGTTGTTCTTTGGTGTTAGGTTATGGCAGTAGCAAGAAATATACAGCTACATTTAAAAAAAAAATCTTTTAAACTTTTTTTTACTATTTTAAGGCAGTTTTAACCACTTCAGCCCCGGGAGGATTCGGCACTGCGTCGCTTTAACTGACAATTACGCTGTCGGGCAACGTTGTATCAAAACTAAATTAGGTCCTTTTTTTCCCACAAATAGAGCTTTATTTTGGTGGTATTTGATCACCTCTGCGGCTTTTTTTTTTTTTTGCGATTGGTTTGCGCAAAAGTTATTGCGTCTACAAACTATGGGAATTGATTTATGGAGTTTTTATTATTTTTATCTTTTTACTAGTAATGGCGGCGATCTGCGATTTTTATCGTGACTGCGATATTGCGGTGGACAGATGGGACACTTTTGACACTTTTTTAAGACCAGTGACATTTATACAGGGATCAGTGCTAAAAATAGCCACTGATTACTGTATAAATGTCACTGGCAGGGAAGGGGTTAACACTAAGGGAGCGATCAAGGGGTTAAATGTGTTCCCTCATTGTGTTCTAACTGTATGGGGGCTGGGCTGGCAGGGGCATAACAGATCTCACTGATCCCGATTACATGGATCAGTAGATCTCTCATGTCCCCCCTCACAGAATGGGGAACCGCCGTGTTTACATTGGCGGTTCCCCGTTCTGCCACTCTATTATGCGATCGCGGGTCACCGGCGGACGTATAGTCCGCCCGACCCGCGGGCACGCCCACGCAGTGTGCGGCGGGTGTAAGAGCGCGCCGCTGGCGGCTGCGAGTGCACTCGGGGAGCGCACAAAGGGGAGGACATCCATGGACGCCCTCCCGGCAATTCAGGTCCGCTCTGTAGCCGTCTTTCGGCTATAGCGCGAATCTGTAGTGGTTAATAAAAAAACTAAATCAGGGGATGTTTGTTACCATTAACAACCAAGAGAAAGTCCAATTTGTCCTGAAAAAAAAGTTATAATCCACCTGGATGAACTAAGTAGTTGTGATGATACAGTATGTACAGTTTTACATGTCAAAGTTGCAAAATTGTGTTGAGGCGTTAACATTTGTTTTACCTGCCGTCATTGATGGGTTAAGGTCATTTCAAAAAATCATTTTCAGGATTTTAAAATCTGCAGCTTTAATAAAATATTAACTGGTGACCCTGTCATGAAGGTCTTTATTCAGACACTTCCAGTTATAAGGTGACAACACTCTGCCCCCCGCCCATCTTCCAGTTGTGCTCCTGCCTGTCACACAGGCTTCTGATGACTAAATTTGGATGTTTCAATACGCACTGGGGAAGATTTACTAAAACTGGAGATTGCAAAATCTGGTGCAGCTGTGCATAACAACCAATCAGCTTCCAGGATTTATTGTCAAAGCTTTAGCCCTTCCCGACCGCCTGCCGCCGCCATGGCTCCGCTTTGCGGGAGCATGTGTTGTAGCACTCGATGTCTGCCGGCCACTCGCGATCACTCCCCCCGCAGTGAGAGAATGGAGATCTGTGTAATCGTATGTTTCCAGTATATGGGAGCAGCGATCTCTCTCCTCCCCCCACTCATCCCGGCCCCCACACAGTTAGAACACACTGACAGGGAAGACAGTTAATCCTTTGATCGCCCCCTAGTTTAAACCCCTTCCCTGCCAGTGACATTTACACAGTAATCAGTGCATTTTCATAGCACTGATCGTTGTATAGATGTCAGTGGTCCCAAAAAAGTGTCAAAAGCATCCGATCTGTCCACCGCAATATCGCAGTCCCGATAATAATCGCAGATCACCGCCATTACTAGCTAAAATTTTTTAAAAATTTAAAACGCCATAAATCAATTCTCGAAGTTTGTAGACGCACCAACTTTTGTGCAAACCAATCAATATACGCTTATTGCAATTTTTTTTTTTAAAAATATGTAGAAGAATACATTTTGGCCAAAACTGATAAATACAGTTTTTTTGGATATGTAGTATAGCAAAAAGTAAAAAATATTGAGTTTTTTTCAAAATTGTCACTTTTTTTGTTTATAGTGCAAAAAATAAAAACCACAGAGGTGATCAAATACCACCAAAAGAAAGCTCTGTTTGTGAGAAAAAAGGACGTCAATTATGTTTGGGTACAACATCGCACGACCGCGCAATTGTCAGTTAAAGTGGCGCAGTGCCGTATCGTCGTATCTGGTCAGGAAGGGGGCAAATCCTTCCGGGGCTGAAGTGGTTAATTGAACAAGATGAAGTTAGAAGCTGATTGGTTATAATGCACCGCTGCACCAGAGTTTGAGTGCACCCATTTTGGTAAATCTCCCCCATTGTGCAGTGTGTTCTCACCATAAGGAAACACACACTAAGAAGTGCCATGTAGCCACAGTAGTTCTTAACTCCTGTCCTCAGGACTCACTAACAGGTCAGATTTTAAGTATTACCTTGGCAATACTACAATCACTGAGCAGCAAATGATATTTCAGTTATCTTGCAAACCTTGCCTGTTAGTAGATCCTGAGGACAGGAGTTGAGAACCACTGACTTAAAGGGTAACTCCATTTTCATAGGGAAAAAAAGCAAATAAATAAATAATAGCATATACAATTATAACACAAGTCATATTGTAATTGAATGTTATTCAAAAAAATAAGTTCATTTACAAAATGACTCATGTTGAATGATGACTGACTGACTTTCATGATAATGATTGACTTTTCAATCTGCAGCTCTGTAATTTTCTGTAAAATGCTATGCAATATGGTCACCTGGAGGCGTTCTCTACACAAATGGTATACAGAACGCCCCCTGGAAACATAATTTCCTGCTTGCTTGATTAACTCACTGATGTTCCCAGAAGTCTACATGAAGATACAAGTCAGATTTCAGGCGTCTTCTGCAACAAAAATGTTATTTTTGGCAAGATACTCCCTGTGACGGTAGTCACTTTGGGCGGGGGGGGGGGGGGCCCGTGGAACCGGGAATCCCTTGGAGAGGTTAGGAAACCCTTGTTTCAGCTCCCCATGCACCTCCTATGTCTAAGCCACCCTGTGTCTATTAGGGGCACAGGGTGACTGAGAAAAATGGACAGCTGTTTACTGGACAATGAGAAGGTGGTTTGGATTACTTAAAATGGAACAGTAATATTTATCCACAATATCTGCCAGGATATATATAAAGACTACTATTCCTGGTTTGTTTGATTCTAAACTTGACCTGTTAATTGAAAGAGCTGGCCACAGGCCTCTAGAACTATGTAGGAGCCGAACAGTCTACTCCTGCTATAGTCTATTGCCTACTAGGCTGAGGAGGGGGGAGATCACTGTTTGTATTGTTAATTTAGTTATTGTTGCTATTGTTTGAAGGTTTGCTTTGTTTATGCTTATGATCATGTGTATTGTCTGCAGTTAGTTTGAAGTCAGAAAGGCTGGTCTGCAATGTGACATGAGTCATTAGCCATGAGTCAGCCATGAGTCAGCCCTACCTCGTTAGCTAAACCATTGTGTGATGTTTTGGGTAAATATTTGGGTTATTGTGTATGTGGGGACTGACATACTTTTCAAGGGTATAAAAAGCTTGTATACTTGTCCAATAAAACATTCCATGTTCAAGCTGTGTAACTGAGCTAGTCTCGCTTGGTTCTTAGTTACAATATATGGGCTGTAATATCTGATATCTGGATGTTCAGACTGGAGGAAACTGTATGCTGATGGAAGTATTCAAGCAGAGTGCGACGGGGTTCCGTGACACTCCCAATAAGAAATCACGTGTAATAGGGATGCCGACCCTGCAATTTTCCTTATTAGAGCCCTGCAAGTGCAGGAGCGGATTGATAATTATAAAACCACTCCC
Source organism: Glandirana rugosa (assembly GCA_018402905.1). Classification (NCBI taxonomy): domain Eukaryota; kingdom Metazoa; phylum Chordata; class Amphibia; order Anura; family Ranidae; genus Glandirana; species Glandirana rugosa. The sequence continues at coordinate 87,687 of BLSH010355637.1, read as the reverse complement.
ATTTGATTCACTCTGCACATGGGCAGAAACAAAAAGTAGGAATCTGCAATGGTTTATTAGAATCCCTGCAATGTACATAGATCAACCAGAGGGGAATGTTTTTTTTTTTTAACAAAAGTGGAGTTACGCTTTAAATAGACAGAAAAAAAGCTGCAAAAGATCAGCAGCACTTAGAGTTGCAAAGTCAGGTTTTCTATCTTTATGTATTAAGATAAAAAAAAAACCTTCTGTGTACAGCAGTCCCCCTAATACTTACCTGAACCCCACCTTTATCCAGCGATGTTGCAGGAGTGTCTCAGCTGCCCAGGACTCCCCTCCTCATTGGTAGAGACAGCAGTGCACCACGATTGGCTCTTGCTGCTGTCAATCAAACCAGGAGAGGGGGCGTGGCCAGGTCGCGGCTCTGTGTCTGAATGGACACAGGGAGCTGTGACTTGGCTCGGGTGCCCCCACACCAAGCTGCTTGCTGTGGGGGCACTCAACAGAAGAGAGGGGCCAGGAGAGGCCACCGAAGCGGGACCAGAGAAGAGGAGGATCTAGGCTGCTCTGTGCAAAACCAACTGCACAGAGAAGATAAGTATAACATGTTTGTTATTTTTTTTCTAAAAAACTAGACTTTACAATCACTTTAAATGCAAGAAAGGAGTAAAAAAAAAAAAAAAAAAAGTTAAAACAAGTATTTTATTTGTAAGAAAATATCAATTGTTTCTGATATGCAGTGCTTTAGAATGCTCACCTATATACAAATATTCCACCTTGGAATTTAGAGAGAAAGGTTTCCCATTGCAACTGTCATTTTACCTTTTATATGGCTTGCAGCAATTGATTTTAAAGGCAAATATCAGGAGCTTACACAAACTGAACTGAAAAGAGTATTTTATGATTTAAGAAGGACTCTACGGTATAGCAAATGCATAGTATAGTAATGTTTTGGCCGGAATGGTCAGTTTAATGTCTACCTGCATCACAGTAGAGAAATCTCAGACTATTACAGATTTTATTCTCACCTCTCTTCTCCAGCTCTTCTCTCCCATAGCCAATGTACTTCTTGAGAGCGCTTATGCAGTGTTCAGTAAGGTAGAATTTCACACCCTTACCGATGTCGCTGTCACTGTTCCATCTCTGAGCGCTGATCTCTGCCTTCTGCATGCCGGGAATCCACAGCAAGGTGTTTATATCAAATATCAAGAAGTCTTTCCCATCAAAGCCATACCTATAATATCCACTGCTGATGTCCTCATTATACATTTGACAGCCATAACTAAGCTGGAGTGTGTGGGACCCTGTAGGGAACATAAAAGGTAAAATGCAATATAAATTTAAGGCAATAACACTCCAAGGATACACCAGAAACACCATTTTTTAGTTTAGTTTTTTTTTTTTTACTTTATTTTCAAATGGTGATCCAGCCATTTGAAAATGAAGTAAAAAAAAAAATGGTGATCCAGGCTCTCAAATATCTCTAACCAAAAATTAGCTTATCTAGCACGACGTTTAAATGCGCAGCAACTAAGTGACACATGGTGAATACTTCATCCAGTAGAGCACGGCTATTCATATTACTCTATTTTACACAATTCATACTCGCAAATTAATTACATCTTTGTAGATCGCCATCACTTAGAGTGGTTGAGAGAGGCTACTATTGAAGTGGCTACACTATCTGACCATGCACAAATTTCAGCGCGATTTTCTATACCGACTATCTCTGCTAGAATTAGAAACTGGAAATTCAGATACTCACTTCTTTCGAATACAAATTATATAGAAGAACTTCCTAATCATTTGCGATACTATTTCGAGGAAAATGGCAGTAAGGATATCTCCCCATCAATGAGATGGGAGGCACATAAGGCCATGATAAGGGGCAAACTAATTGAATTAGGTACATGGAAAAAAAGAGAACGAACCTTGGAGGTTCGTGAAACTATAAAACAGATTGGGGAATTAGAGGACCTTCATAAAATGTGATAAGGAACACCATTTTCCAAAAATTAACAGAACAAAGAGAAAGGTTGAGGGCTCTCCTTTATGAGGAATATAGATGTGATTTACAGATGGTAAATAGGGAGATATACGAGTGGGGAAACAAGCCAACTAAATATCTAGCGTGGGCCCTGAAGTTGAAAAGTCTGCCCTCTTTATTCCTAAGATTAAAAATAGATCACCTGTGCAGAGGGAATATCCGGCATCCAACCCGATCTCTCATAGGAAATTAATAGAAAATTTCCCATCTAAAACTAATATGCCCAGAGTGTCTATGGAGGCTCTGAACTCATTGGAGACACCCAATTTGGAGGAGGAAATAGGACTATTTATAACGCCTATAAACGCCAAAAACGCGGCTAACAGCTTTTTCCTGGCAGCAGCGCTGGCGTTTTTTAAACATACTGTGTGCATGAGCCCTAAAGCTTTTAATAATTCCAGCTAACAATTTTTAATCAGTTACAGCAAATGGTTTTTTTTCCCTTTTACATTCATGAAAAAGCTGACTATTACAAGCAACCCTGTCAGTGGTAAATGGTTTATCCCAATCCTCTAACTGTCACTTTTGCTGGATGGCTTGTTCTGTTAATGGAAATTAAAAATAACAGAATTAACAGTGGAAAATAAAAGGAAAAAAAAGCAATATTATAGCTACTGCATATTTAAGATTTAGCAGTATAATAAATGTTTATTTTGGGGTTTAATACTACGTTAAAGTGTTTGTTACCCCAACATTTCATATTCCTGATATGTGCCTGGTGTGCGATGTACTTGTATGAGAAAGTATCCTATTCTCTTTGTATTGCTTCCTTTGTGTGAAATCCCTGGTATTGCTGCCAATCCCTCTGCTTTCCTATTAAAAACTGACCATACTAAGCAGGAGAACACAGTGTGGTCAGCTCTCTAGCTATGCTGGGAACTCATTGCGCTCTCCTCTAATGACCAGACTTGTCCCTGCGGCACAGCTTTTCACTGGAAAGCTCAGTGTGCTGCTGCTTCTCCTTCCCGCACCTCTTATGCAGCTGAGAACAGAGGGAGTTTGATCACTTATAAAAAGGGAAGAAAGGTATTTATAATTTTTTATAACTTTACAAAAATGATTTGCCTTTTATTTGTGTACTTTTAATTTTTTTGTTGATGTACTTGCATTATATATTTTTTGTTGTTAATAAACTGTAATTTAATGTGTTTTTCTACTTTTCTATTATAGTACTACACCCTACGTATATCTGTGCATGTGACGATTCATGATCGTTAAAGTGGTAGTAAACCCTCCTATCATTTTCAGCCAAGGAAGCTGCCATCTTTGCCTCTGTTTAATCTAAAACTGCCATGATGCTGCACATGTGATCAGCTAAGACACCAGCCATTGGATGGTTTAGAGCACAACCAATGGGAGTGTTACATTTCCGGCACGTGCCGGAAATGTAACTGGTTTTTAACCTGTTAAATGCATGGGTTTACTACCGCTTTAAGGTTTTATAATGAGTATTTATTTCCTTTTTAATTACCGTATATACTTAAGTATAAGCCGAGTTTTCCAGCACATTTTTTGTGCTGAAAAATGCCCCCCTCGGCTCATACTGGAGTCAGTGTCTGTGGGTGGTCTGAAAAGATTAATAGATTCACATTGCACAGAGCGCGCTGCTTCTAAGAGCCGCTCTGTGCATGAAACTGTCCGCTAATTACACTGGAATGCAGAGAATGCAGAGAGAGGTGTCAGATTTTCAACGTGATGTCGGGAGGTGGGCGGGACGTGTGGGTGTTAGCTGTTCAGTCCCGCCCACCTCCGATCTCAGTGAAAATCTGACAGCTCTCTCTCTGCATTCTCTGCATTCCAGTGTAATTAGCTCACAGTTTCAGGCACAGAGCGGCTCATATGAAATTTTATCCATTTTTGCAGTTGTATGTTCTCGTTTGGCATACTTAAAGTCCCACCTCAGGTTACTCTATTATGATTAGCAAAGCATTTTATTTCTATTTTAAAATTGATAGGTTGTTTTACAAGGTGATCATTTACAATCACTTTAAGGACTATTTTAATAGCAGCTGCAACAACTGAAGGGTCCCCATTACTTACTTCTTGTGTAGTTAAACCGACTGGCCAGGATCATTAAGTTATCTCTAAAGACTTTCTCCCATCCTTTGCGCAGAGATGTCTGCTTCTCCCAGTAATCATCGTCCTCGTTCTCCTCCATCCACAATGTCTTTGGAATGTTCACATGACTTTCACTGCTATACATATCAATCTCCTGATCATCCACATATCCAACCGTCTCAAAGCGATACCGGCCTTCCTCAGTGTAGTACAAGCCAGTGTGATAGTAACTGAGCTTATGGCCATCTAAATAATGTACAGAGTATTATGGTGGTTTTATATCTCTATTGAATACAAGAAGCCTCCAATTTTTCCAGTATTCACCATTAGGTATGATATTTGAATAGCTGTTCAAAAATGTTTTAGTCTGCCATACCTTCAGTCCTGGTTCACATCTATGCATTTATTTTGCGTTTTCAGTTTTGCAGAAACACACTACAGTCCATTTAACATGGTTTCCTATGGATGTAGTTCACATCTGTGCATTTTATGGAAAGGGTCATGAATTTTTCTCTAGTTTTTCGTTCCATAGACTTTAATGGATAAAAAATGTGTATTGAAAAACGCAAAATGCACCCGGAATATGCAAACTGCAATCTGAGTAGGTGTGAATGAGGCCTTAAGAGCCTCAAATCCCAATAGCTTGTACATGTATTTAAACTATCATGTGCTAAAGGAGTGTGACTGACCACATATTAACACTACAAACATATATTCACATATATTGGCCAGTACAAGCTATTGGGATTTGAGCACATGTATATATTTTCTTTTGTTGTAACGCAGGTCAGTGACCAGACCTGAACCTAGTCACTCTCCCCCATCTTGGGTCTTTATGCCTCATGTTGGCATGGTGCCCACCATAGCATTTGCAGTATAGGACTGGCCAGAAGAGGGATTACTTTGATGCAGTTGGTCAGCTTAACACATGTATTGCAATATATGTGAACTAAATATCCCGGTTTTTCATTGCATAGTTTGCTGGAAAGGGTGTAGCAGTGTGCTGAGGGTCCATCCAGAATTTATAGCAAGGAACCAAGCATCTGCCACAGCCAAAAGTGAAGACTCTTCTGCAGTGGTAGCATGTAGTCTACCTGCTCCTCCGAGGGATTGGTTTTCCCTCTATATACTGTACATGTGCTCCCATGCTTGCTTCAAGACAATTCGCCAACCTGGATGCACACGTGTCTTTTTGCCTTTTGTCTTCTCTTATGAGTTAAACCACGTTAGTGTATTGTAAGCTATTTACTTTGTGAAAGGAAAGATGTTAAATATCTTGTTCGTCAGCAACTTTAAGGGCTAGTTTACACTTGCTTCAAAACAGGGCTTCAGACAGGCTTTGTTAAAGCTCTCTTAACGCCAGGCAAAGCTCATGCCACTAAATATAATGGTTAGCTAACAGTCCTGTTTACACCTTGTGTTTGCTTTGCTTCAAAAATTATACTCCATCTAGCTTTAGTGGTGCTTCAAAGCATCTTCAAAGCCTCAATAGAAGTCTATGACAAAGCTTGTTTGAAGCTTGCTTGTGGCTTTTGAGAGGCTTTAATTCAGCTTTAGCTTTGCTTTGTTTTGGAGAAATTGCAGGTGTGAGATATCAACAAACACACAGGGCATCTGCTAAGCTTCAACAAGCTTGAAAAGAGCATCACTGAAGCACCACCAAAGCCTCATCGAAGCACCACCGAAGCATCAAATACACATCATAAAAGCTTGTTGAAGCAGTAGGAGCTTTAATGTGCGTTGAAGCTGAAGCAAGTGTAAATGAACTCTTAAGTCATTCCGATAAAATCATGTTTTCTTAAACCTTCCGTCTTTGTAATAAATAGAGTTGATTCTATTCCATTCTATGCAAATCATTGACTACTTCTGTCCAGTGTCCCACCAAGCATGATAAATGGTCCCTCGATTTAGTGGGTAAGCATGCACATGCAGCATTCAGGAAGTATTTTAAGAGGGATTTGTATCTTTTCATAGTGAGTGTGCCCAAGTATAGAAGGTTTTGTGCTGAATTATTTTCCAAGACTACTACTGTCAGAAGTGTATATATTCTGATAATGGTGTCCCAGTAAGGACGCAGGTGGGGCTGTTAGCTATATTTAACTGGACTTCTTTGTAATTTTGATGGATTTACCACTCATTGTCATCAACTAACTACTGTAGGTTCAAGAAATGCATTGCAATATACTGTATAATGCTGTTCTTTACCATGACAATAGGACAACAATTTAAACTTTCAGCCATATGTCTCAAACGATTACCACCCATCCCAGATTACACAACTCCACAGTGATACATTTGAATAAATTAGAATAGGGTGCTTTCACATCTCCCGTCATGCTCTTTTACATTAATATCTGCCTTGACACATTTCCTTACACCATTGTGGTAGGACTCTGGTGGCTGATTTGCCTGGGTGGCTATACTATAAGTGCTGAGATATGTTCCTTTCGCTCATCTGAACCAAGGTAACCACTTTGATGAGTTATAAAACACCTTTCAAATTAAACAAACCAAACCAGTCCAGATTGGAGGCCTGTCTATTTTTATTGGTTATTGTTGACCTATACGGGGACTAAATTAAAGGAGAAGTACCCTTTAAAACAAAGTGACCTTATCCCCTTTAACTCTTCACCCTGATCTGCCCCTTCATATATGCACACTTCCTTAGAGTTAACGGCCCAGGCCTCCAGTGCTTGTTTAAATCTAGCACAGCAAGTCTTGGTCAGCTGTCAGTTATAGCCACAAAGTCTTCTATGGGGCTGTGTCCCAAGATCGGAGACAAAGGGAAATGGTGAGAGAGATAGAAGTAGCACAGGTGCAACCAGTATATAAACAAACATGGGTGGCCATGGCCAGTGGACTAAGGTAAGTATGATTTTGTGTAATTGGAGGGTGGGTTAACTTAAAGGGCAAAGAGGATAAGTGCACTTTGTTTTAAAATGCACTTATCCTTTAACATTGAGTATAAAGGAAGCTTTGCTATCACAAAAAGGTATAAAGATCAACAAAAAAAAGAAGAAAAACATTTTTCTTAAAGGAATCAATAATGCAATAAAATGAGCTCCTTCTAATGGCCCATGGTTACCTTGAGGGTAACAATAGTGATAATTTCCCATAAAATTACTGATCAAGAGGGTTTGGTGCTTTCCATATAAAAGACAGTCACCTAATCCAACAAAAAATAGCATAACTTCTGCCTGATATGCAAATATTTTGAATGTGTGCTTTATATAGCAGAAGATCTGCATTATGTATGTTATACTTAAAATACAGTAAACGTTAACATACCACAAAATGTGGTGGGTAGGAAGAGGGAAAGACACAGGAACACAATGCCCCTTTTGTTCCAGGGTGATGTGGTCTTCTTGTTCTCAGCCTTCTGATGAATGCTCAAAAGTCCTAGGATGGGAAGTGTTGAACAGTTAATATAGGGTTGGGTAGTACATACACTATATTACCAAAAGTATTGGGGCGCCTTCCTTTACACACGCATGAACTTTAATGGTACCCCAGTCTTAAGCCTCGTACACACAGTGCGACGGTTGCAGGACCGAAAGGACCAAATCGTATGTTGGCTGATGTATCTCGCGTACTGACATGCACTAAGCGATCGTACAACCAAGCCGAACGTAGTGACATGTTATGAACGTATAAAGAGGAAGCTCAGGTGCATGTAATGTGTGAATTAGGAACGTAGGTTTACAAGAATGAACACTTCCGGGCATTCCTGACTTCTGAGCATGCGTGTTTGGCACAGTACAACTTGTTGGATTAACTTCTCTGTACACAAAATACGGTCGTACGACCGCTTGTTGGTACAACCAAAGTTTTCTGGTTTGCTCATCCAACTTCTGTTGTATGACCATCGTACGTCGGCTGTTTTAAATCGCACGTACTAACGGTCGGATGATCGTCGCACCGTGTGTTCGAGGTTTTAGTCCGTAGGGTTCAATATTGAGTTGGCCCACCCTTTTCAGGAATAACAGCTTCAACTCTTCTGGAAAGGCTTTCCACAAGGTTTAGGAGTGTGTCTATGGGAGCATCAAGAGCTTGGGCATTAATTCATTTCATTGGCCAGAATAAGAATTTATTCTGGCCATTAAAATGTATTACTTCCCAAGTGTTACATGTGCTTAGTGTTTAGATGCGTTCATATGCGTTTAGCAGCATCAAGTATTTTTATTGCCAAAGTTCTGCTGCTCCTGGACGCACTGGAAGTGCTTTTTTTTCCTGCCTCTGAAAGCCCCTGCCATTAAACGCTCCTAAAAGCCTATGTGTGCATTGACACATTGACCAACATGTAGAGGAGTTTAGAGGCAGGATCATGCAGAATCGTCCTTTATAAGGAAATGTGCACTTAGAGAAACACACACTCACACATAATTCTATACCTTGCACATCTGGTATCCAAGGCTGACCATTATTTTTACCCCCCCCCCAAAATAAAAAACAACTGATTTGGAGAAATGCACTATAGTCAAATTGTTAACAGTGGGAGGGGCTTGAAGGGGCAAAGTTAAAAAAAGGCCCCATGCAGCCTTGATAAAATGTCTTATTACTGCAAGCATAGCAATTCCATTTTGAATATTTTACAGTATATTCCTCCCTAAGATCGAATAGTTTTTTGGACTTACCTGCATGCAAGACCCGACCCACAACAGCAAGACCTCTAGAATAACAATCTTGGAATCTGGCAGAGCCAGAAAGTGTTTCTCCAGATCCAACAAAGCTTGAGCAAGCCACATTTAAATGTTTCACTGAAGATGACCAGTCACTCTCTGTGTAAGAAAAATAACAACCTCTTTGTACAAAGCCTCTATTAAAAGGTTATCTTAACCAATCTTGAACTTTAGTTTATGTTACCCCAACATTTCATATTCTTGATATGTTCCTACTGTACCATGTACTTGTATGTAAAAGTATCCTGTTCTCTTTGTATTGCTTCCTTAGTGTGAAATCCTTGGTGATCCTGCCAGTCCCCTTTCAAGCTGACTACGCCAGGGCATGGAAGTGCATCCATCCCAGTGTTGTCAGATTTATTCTTTGCATTCTACTTTGGAGCTCAGCATGCCTGTACTCCAGTGGTCAGAATGGTTTGGATACACTCCCCCTGCACAGTTGTTCATGGTTGATTGTTGCTTCTCTGCCTCCTGGTAACACCCCCCTTTCAGTACCCATCTCCATATTGTCAAGAGTATTGGGGTGCCTGCCTTTACACACACATAAGCTTTAATGGCACCCCAGTCTTAGTCTGAAGGATTCAATATTGAGTTGGCCCACCCTTTGCAAGCTATAACAGCTTCAACTCTTCTGGGAAGGCTGTCCACAAGGTTTAGGAGAGTGTCTATGGGAAGGTCAGGCACTGATGTTGGATAAGAAGGCCTGGCTCGCAGGTCACCACACTAACTCATCCCAAAGGTGTTCTATTGTTGTTAAAGTCAGGATTCTGTGCAGGCCAGTAAAGTTCCTTCTCCCTAAACTTGTTCATCCACACAATATTGCCAAAAGTATTGGGCTACCCCTACAAATCTGTCAGGTCACCTGATGGCAGGTAACAGGTGCACACTGCTGGGGTAGGGGCGCACCGCTAAGTTATGGACCCTTGGCTGACTGCTGTGGATGGAGCTCTGGGTGGTTCAGGAAAGTAGGTCCACTGGAGCACTGACACAAATACACAGGGAGCTAGAGCATAGGTTTCCCCAGGCTGCCAAGTCTAAGAGCCCGCAGGTTTTCACCAGTGCCTCTGATGGCGAGGATGGACTTGGCTGCAACTGGCTCCAGGTCGTGGCCCCTAGGGTCTCCCAGTTCATGCTCACAGCTGGCTACTGGTGGGTAGAGAGGAAGCAGCAATGCAGGACAACAAGGGATAGACAGTAGGATAGCCAAGGGTCAGGACATTGAGCAGACAGGGACAGACGGGAGAGCAAGCCAGGGCCGGAATAACAAGCAGACAGGAATAGTCACGAACAAGCCAAGGTCGTTAAGCGGAATCAGAAGAAGAGCACATAGCAGGAACCACACACACAGGAAGCCTAACAAAATATTGATTGGCAACCCTGGCTTGTGCTGTATGGTGTTATATCATGTTCCTAATTAGAGACTAGGCTGGAGCCCTGCTGAGGGAAGATTACTTGGCACACAGGTGAGAGGTGCACGGTCTTTAAGCTGGCCACAAGCAGAGAGGAAAGCAGACAGATAAGACATGAATGTTACCGCAGATTCATGACAGTACCCCCCCTCTTACGAGGTCTCCCCCTCCCCCACCTGGGCCCAGGCATGGAGGGAAACCTCAAATGAAACCTCCTCACAAGATGAGGCGCAAATACCTCAGATGCAGGGATCCAAGACCTCTCCTCAGGACCAAACCCTTTCCAATGCACAAGGTACTGAAGAATGCCTTTATAGAGCCGGGAATCCAGAATTAGACTAACCTTGTACTCCTGAATATCCTCAGAGACCGGAACTGCAGTAGGACGAGAGAACTTATTATTGAGGACTAAAGGCTTCAGAAGGTAAACATGAAAGGAGTAAGAAATCTTGAGGCTTTTAGGCACCTGGAGTTTAAAACAAACCAGATTCAACTTAGCAATTATGGTGTACAGGCCAATGAATCTTGGGGCAAATTTCAGAGAAGGAACCCTGAGCTTGATGTTCCTTGTGGAAAACCAGACTTTATCTCCAGGCTGTAGAGGAGGCAGCTTGCGACTGCAACGGTCAGCAAAACCTTTAAATTTATCAGCAGCCACCCGGAGGGAATCATGAACATCACCCTAAATAGAATTAAATGATTGTTGGACCATAGCCAAAGCTAGAATGTCCGGAGAACAGGTCACAGGAAGAGGGAGCTGAGGGTGTTTTCCATAAACTGTAAAAAAAGGTGTCTGAACTTACGTTGACATGATTGTGAGAGAATCCCACCCACGAGAGTGGAGATGACCAATCATCATGTTGAGCGGAGACTAAAATTTGGAAAAAGACCTCTAACTCCTGATATACCCTCTCAGTCTGTCCATTGGATTGAGGGTGGTAAGACAAAGAGGAATCCAAGACAATATTGAGGGATTTGCAAAGGCTCTCCAAAAGTGAGATGTGAATTGAATGACCCTGTCCTAAACAATATGGGAAGGGATCCCATGGAGGTGGAAGATTTCTTGAACAAAAATGGGAACCAAAGCAGGATCAGAAGGAAGAGGAACAAAATGGGCCATCTTAGAGAACCGATCGATTACCACCCAAATTACCTTATTATTCTCAGATGGTGGGAGATCGGTGATAAATTCCATGGCAATGTGAGACCAGGGCTCCTTAGAAATGGGCAAGGGCATGAGAAGACCAGCAGGAGCTTGTGTGGCATATTTAAACTGGGCAGACATGACAAGCCTTAACATAGTCTTTGACATCCGGGGGAAGCTTAGGCCACCAGTAGTGGTGACTGATGAGCAGAAAGGATCGGAGGAATCCAGCATGACCTGCCACCTTGGAATCATGTCCCCAACAAAGGATCTTCACTGTTAACTCAGTGGGGACGAAGGTCTTGCCAGGAGGAATTTTTGACTCCAAGGCGGTAGAGTGGGCAAGAATGCATGAGTTTGGAATGATCAGATCAGGTTCAGAGGTGGGCTCCTCATCCAGATTTTCAAAAGACCTAGAAAGTGCATCAGCCCGACTGTTGCAGAAACCATTTTAGTATGTAATCGTTTAATTAAAACGGGAAAAGAAAATACTCCACCTGGCCTCTCTGGGATTCAGTCGTTTGGCATTCTGTAAGTATTGAAGATTTTTGTGATCAGTGAAGACTTTTATGGAATGAGGGGAACCCTCCAAGAGATGACGCCACTCCTCTAACGCCAATTTAATTGCAAGAAGCTTCCGATCACCAATAGTGTAATTTTTCTCTGAAATAAAAGTAGCGCTGGAAAGACACTCAGAATGAGCACCCAGTGGGTGCTCATTCTGAGTGTCTTTCCAGTGTTACTTTTATTTCAGTCATTATCTCTTATAATCTTGATGTTTATATGTGTATATTTTTATAGTAGCAGATGATATTTGATTTATGCAAGTGTATTAGACCTACTACTGATTGATTGGCACGGATTGGAGATTCCATATTCTGACTATAGTGCTCCCTTATTTGAATCTCATTAAATTTACGTAATTTTTCTCTGCCTGAGAATTTTTTTTTTGAGAAAAACGCACATGGTTGCCATTTGTTCTCAAAGGATTGAAGAAGCACAGCTCCTACTCCAGTCGAAGCAGCGTCCACTTCAATGCAAAATGGATTCCCAGGATTAGGTCTCCTCAAGAGAGGTCCAGAAACAAAGGCTTGTTTTAAATCATGAAATGCAGAGACAGCTTCTGGAGGCCACTCCTTGGCATTCAAATACTTCTTGGTCAAGGCAATAATAGGCGCAGCAATATAAGAGTAGTTCTTAATGAATTGTTTATAATGGTTGGTGAACCCAAGAAATCACTGTGTGGCCTTGAGGCTGGCAGGAAGAGGCCAGTTGGTAACAGCCGAGACCTTTTCGGGATCCATACGAAGACCCAAACTGGAGACAAAGCATCCCAGAAACAGGACCTCAGAACACTCAAAAGAACATTACTCTAGCTTGGCATAAAGATTATTTTCTCTAAGGCGCTGAAGTACAATCCGAACATGGTTTCTGTGGACAAGCAGATTTTCCAAAAGATGAGAATGTCATCCAGATAGAGGACAACAAATTGATAAAGCAGATCCCTGAAGATTGCGTTGACGAAGTTTTGGAACACAGCTGGGGCATTACACAGCCCAAAGGGCATAGCCAAGTATTTATAATGCCCTTCTCTAGTGTTAAACGTGGTTTTCCATTCATCACCTTCCCTTATCCAGATCAGATTGTATGCACCCCTAAGATCCAACTTGGTAAAAATGGAAACAGAAGGAACCCCAAGCCAGCAGGGCCCAATACGATGGGGGTTGAGGCCTTAGGTAGGATAAGAAAGGATATCTCCTCCTGGTGGAGTATTTTTACCGACATCTTAACAGGAACGGTCTGGAAGCGGATGGGGCCCCCTGGAAAAACAGTACCATCAATTGCCGAGACCACCAATGGAGTGGCGAGGGGTCAAAGGGTAAGTTTCATGGAAGATGCAGTTCTCCAGTCCATAAAGTTGCCAGCAGCTGCAGAATCTAGATATGGCAAGACCAAATGAGAAGAAGCACCGACGTGAAGGAACACAGACGGAAGGAGACGTGAAGGTGATATTTCTGGGTCCAATTCTCCACCTTCCAGATGTATTAGACCCGATTGTCTCCCAGACGGACGAAGTGAGCAAGCGTCATGAAAATTACCTTTGCCCCCCACAGTAGAGACACAGGCCCAGAGTTCTGTGCCTAGCACGTTCCTCGGGAGATAGCCTGGTCCGGCCCAGCTGCATAGGTTCCTCAGCTGGCAGGGGATGCTCCACGGGTCACAGAGAGGGGAGCTCAGGCTGACTAGGAACCAAGGGGTGCTGGCATCTTTTTTCTAGGGTCCTCTCCTGAAAGCGAATGTCAATCTGGTTACACAGGGAGATCATATCGTCCAGATCAGCGGGGATGGTTCTTCCCGCTAATTCGTGCTTCACTCGGTCAGAGAGGCCCTGTAAAAAGGTTGCAACTAAGGCCTCATTGTTCCAGTTCAGCACAGTAGTCAGAATCCAAAAATGAAGAGCATACTGCCCCACAGAAACAGACTCTTGGCGGAGGCGTAAAAGGGCGCTGGCCACTGAAGAGACACGACCTGGTTCCTCAAAGATGTTCCGAAAGAAACTAGACAGACTAGAAACCACTGGGTCACTCTTCTCCCACAGAGGAGCAGCCCAGGCTAAAGCCTCGCCGGACAGGAGAGAAATAATGTAGGCTACGATCAGATGGGAAGTTTTGAGGCTGGAGCTCAAAATGGATGGTGCACTGGCTGGGGAACCCCTTGCAGGTCTCCAAAGTAATGGGACTGAGCTGGTAACTGCAAAGGGTTTGTGGCTGCGAGTGTGACTGGAACAGATACGGCAGTAGGTTGTGGTTGTCGAACTGGGGGCCCTAAGGAGGCCTGAAGCTGCTCAAAGTGGGAAGCAAAATCCTGAAGAAATCGCATCACCTGGGTCTGATAAGACTCCTGGGTCTCAAGTCTGCGGACTATACCCTGCAGCGGATGATCTGCGATAGCGGTGCATCAGCTGGGTCCAGGTGACAGGTGCACACCACTGGGGTAGGGGCACATCGCTAAGTTGTGGACCCTTGGCTGACGGCTGCGGATGGAGCTCTGGGTGGTTCAGGAAAGCAGGTCCACTGGAGCACTGACACAGATACACAGGGAGCTAAAGAATAGGTTTCCCCAGGGTGCGGAGTCTAAGAGCCAGCAGGTTTTCACCAGTGCCTCTGATTGTGAGGATGGACTTGGCTGCAACTGGCTCCAGGTCATGGCCCCCAGAGTCTCCCAGCTCACGCTCATGGCTGGCTACTGGTGGATAGAGAGGGAACAGCAGTGCAGGAAAACAAGGGATAGTCAGTAGGATAGCCAAGGGTCATGGCAACGAGCAGACAGGGACAAATAGGAGAGCACGCCAAGATCGAGGTAACCAGCAGACAGGAATAATCACAAACAAGCCAAGGTCTGTAAACGGAATCAAACGAAGAGCACACAGCAGGAACCACACACACACACACACACACACACACACACACACACACACACACAGAGGAAGCCTAACACACAGTATTGATCGGCAACCCTGGCTTGCACTGCATGGTGCTATATAATGTTCCTAATTAGAGACTAGGGTGGAGCCCTGCTGAGGGAAGATTACTTAGCACACAGGTGAGAGGTGGACGGTCTCTAAGAGGACCACAAGCAGACACATAGGAATGTTACTGCACATTCATGACAAAATCATTTGGTGGAGGGTGGATTATGGTGTGGGGTTGTTTTTAAGGGGTTGGGCTTGGCCCCCTCTTAAGGAGTGAGCATACCAATACATTTTGGACAATTTCATGCTCCCAACTTTGTGAGAACAGTTTGAGGATGGCCACTTCCTGTTCCAACATGACTGTGAACCATTGTACAAAGCAAGGTCCATAAAGACATGGATGAGCGCGTTTGGGGTGGAGGAAGTTGACTGGCCTGCACAGAGTCCTGACCTCCACCTGATGGAACACCTTTGGGATGAATTAGAACAGAGATTGAGCCAGGCCTTCTCGTCCATCAGTGCCTCACCTCACAAATGCACTTCTGGAAGAATGGTCACACATTTCCATAGACACTCGTAAACCTTGTGGACAGCCTTTCCAGAAAAGATGAAGCTGTTATGGCTGCAAAGGGTGGGCCAACTCAATATTGAACCCTACAGACTAAGACTGGGATGCAATTAAAGTACGTGTGTGTAAAGGCAGGCATCCCAATACTTTTGGTAATATAGTGTATGTGTATATACTGTACACAAATGTTTTGCATTCCTATTTTACACAGAGTGGGTGGTTTTACAAGGTTAGGGTTCACATACCTTTGCTTTATTGTGTACACTTCTATTCTGCATCTCCTTAGCCATGTTTACCGGCTGTCATTTTGAGAGCAAGGACATGTTTATCATAACAGAAAATATTTCTGCTTCTAAATTGAAACCAACAGTGCCAAGAAGATTTATGATGTGCACACATTGTACAAACTCTTGCATAGAAGACCTGACCATTGAGCTGCATATTTCAGTTGAAGCAACCTTTGCTGACCAAGTATAAAAATTGTTCAATACTTATAATGCATTCCTATTTAACCCCTTGCTAAACCTTAGTTAACCCAAATCAAACCTAATAAAATACTTACTCCCATTCTTTCATTATCTATTATCTTGCCGCTGCCTTTTTTTTATTTTTTTTTTTTATATATTTATATTTTGTTTATTATTATTATCATTTAAACTTTGTTATCTTAGTTTTCTTTGTTGTTTGATTTTTTTAGTGATGCATTAAAAATGTTTTTATTTAATTTATAAATATTTTTGTTGTGCTTTGTAATATAAACTTAATTTTAGAGTCACTATAAAAAAAGAGTGCATCGCGGTTTAT
Source organism: Glandirana rugosa (assembly GCA_018402905.1). Classification (NCBI taxonomy): domain Eukaryota; kingdom Metazoa; phylum Chordata; class Amphibia; order Anura; family Ranidae; genus Glandirana; species Glandirana rugosa. Next base: position 71,527 of record BLSH010355637.1, on the reverse strand, counting down.
TAATGTATTTATTTATAACATTAATTAAAATAAATTAACTAATAAACTGTGTTCTTATTTAAACTCTTGATAACCCTAATTAGCACTAGTGAATGCTTTCCTCCCTCTCTTCCCTTGTCATATTTTTTTTTAGCTTTTTTATTACTTTATTTTACCAAATATGTGATTTTTTTTTCACAATCATACTTACCTAGGTGAATGCAGCATCAGTCCCCCGTCGGCTTGAACACTGAGAACCGAACGATAAAACACCACCGATCGCTCGGTTCTCAGAGCTCCCTGAGCAGAGAGCCGGTGACCAGTGTTAATTTTGGCAGCAAATTTCGATTTAGTTTTAGTCTTAATCTTTTCACTAAAATGAGGGTTTAGATTTAGTGCCATTTTAGTCTTCTGCAATTGTTTTAGTCATATTTAGTCGACTAATATCTAATAGATGTAGATAAACTGCAATGCATTATTTAAGCATTTCTCTACAATTTCCAAATTCATATATTGCTGCAGTGAAAAATCTAATATGTTATTATTTATGGTATTGAGGTTTGAACATCACTACAGACCAGTGTTAATTTTGGCGTCAAATTTCAACCTAGTCATACAATTGACTGGAATGCCATTTTAGTTTTAGTCGTATTTTAGTCATCTCAGTTGGTTTTAGTTTTAGTCGTATTTTAGTAGACTAGAATAGTATTAATTTAGTAGATGAAAAGGTTTATGTCAACGAAATTAACATTGCTGGTGACTGCCAGTCACAGCTCTCTGCTCTGCAATCCCCTCGCTCACTGGTGTGCTGGGCTGTGGAGGGGATAGGAGTGGCCATGTTCTATCAGAATACCGCTACCCATCAGAAAATGCAACCAAAGTGACATTCCGTCGCGGCCATCTTGTTACACCCTGCACTCGTCTGCAGTAAACCTATAGTCAGAAGGCGACAAGCGGACATCTTTTTACACCCACCGAAGTCTTGCATGTGTCACTTATTTTTACCAGTAAACTGAGCTTATATAGTGAAATACAGCATTTACAAATCCGTGACATTGTTTTGATGTTGAGGCAAAGAGGAAAGACCACTGACATGGGCCTCGGGAGCCTATGAGTGATGTCACCGCTCCCAGGCATATTCATCCTCTCCCCTGCAGCCCCTGCTTGCAGACACAGCAGACACCATTCGTGTGACTGGACCACAGCAGGATGCTTTACTTGCTGCTTTGTAAAAGAAAAGTAATTTAACTTTCTTTATTTTTTTTAAATATGTACATTTCATCTAATGCAGTGGTTCTCAACTCCTGTCCTTGGGACCCACCAACAGGCCAGATTTTCAGTATTACCTTAGGGAGATGCAGACTAGAATGCTGCAGTCACTGAGCAGCAAATTATATAACCTGTGATGCATTTCAGTTATCCTGCAAACCTGGCCTGTTAGGGGGTCCCGAGGACCGGAGTTGAGAACCACTGATCTAAAGTAACACTAATTTTAAAACTAACACTGGTTAACCAGTTGCGGACCGCCCGCTATGGCTTGACGGCGGCAACTTGGCTCGTTATCGCGAAACGCCATCACCTGACGGTAGGGTTGCCACATCATCCCTTTAATCCAGGACACACATTAATTACACAGGTTCTGTGGATGATTAAGGTGGTAATTAAACTCACTTGGTGCCTTACCTGCATTAAATTAGCCTCAGAACAACCTGTGCAATTCATATGTGTCCTGGATTAAAGGGATGATGTGGCAACCCTTTTGTGAGCGCGCTCACTGTGTTCCAGGGGGGCTAGAGAGCGGGTAGGGTGGACTCGATGTCCACCGGTCACCTGCGATCACCCTCCTGGAGCGACAGAACGGAGGTCCATGTATGTAAGCACTAGGGCTGCCACATCATCCCTTTAATCCAGGACACATATTAATTACACAGGTTCTGAGGCTAATTTAATGCAGATAAGGCACCATTGCGTTTAATTACCACCTTAATCAGCCACAGAACAACCTGTGTAATTAGTATGTGTCAAGAACACAGGGACACGACCTCAAACTAACTGGGGGGAAGTTCAAAACTAATCTTAGAAAGTATTATTTTACTGAAAGGGTGGTTGATGATTGGAATAAACTACCAACAGAGGTTGTGAGACAGTCAACAGTAAATGGCTTCAAACATGCTTGGGATAAACATAAATCTATAGTCAGACAACATGTAAAAAAAAAAATATATATAAAAAAAAAATAAAATAAAAAAATAAAAAGGGGCAGACTCGATGGACTACTCAGTCTTTTTCTGCCGTCACTTTTCTATGTTTCTATGTGTCCTGGATTAAAGGGATGATGTGGCAACCCTAGTAAACACGGATCTCCGTTCTGACAGAGGGGGAAGGGATATGATCACAGGCTTCCTGTATATGGAAGCCATGATCACTCCCCTCCCCCTGCCATCCCAGCCCCCATACAGTTAGAACACGCCTAGGGAACACAGTTAACCCTTAGAGTGCCCCCTGCAGATAAACCCCTTCACTACCAATGGCATTTACACAGTAATCAATGCATTTTCATAGCACTGATTGCTGTATAAATGTCAATGGTCCCAAAAAAGTGTCAAAAATGGTCCGACATGTCCGCTGCAATATCTGTAGTACCCCTAAAAATCGCAGATCGCCGCCATTACTAGTAAAATTTAAAAAAAATAAAAATAAAAACCCCATAAATTAATTCTCATCATTCGTAAATGCGGCAACTTTTGCACAAACCAATCAATAAACGCAGATTGCAATTTTTTTTACCAAAAATATGAGAAAGAATATAAATCGGCCAAAACCGATGAAAAAAATGTTTTTTTATCATTTTTTTCGGATATGTATTTTAGCAAAAAGTAAGAAAAATTGTTATTTTTACAAAATTGTCGCTCTTCTTTTGTTTATAGCGGCGATCAGAAATGATGCAGCGGTGATCAAATACCACCAAAAGAAAGCTCTATTTGTGGGAAAAAAGGACTCAAATTTAATTTGGGGACAACGTCGCAGGACCGCGCAATTGTCAGTTAAAGCGACGCAGTGCCGAATCGCATAAAGTGCTCTGGTCCTAAACTGGAAAATCCTTCCGGGGCTGAAATTGTTAAACTAAAAAAAAAAAAAAAAAAAAAAAAAAAAAACACACAACAAAATTGTTTTTAGATTGTGTGAAAAAAAAAATAGTTTTTGCAAGACCGTATTATCAAGAGAAAGCCTCCAAAAAAATAAATATCACTTTGTTATTTTAGACCCATAGCAGAAATGTAAAATCTGCTCTGCTATACAGGTGTGAGATCGTTAGTGGTTAATTGTGAAAATTGTGCTGTGTATAAGAAATTGTTACTAAGGAAATTGTAAATAAGGAACTACCTTAACGTAATAACTGGCTTGAGACTGAGATCAACAAGAATATGCAACAACAAAAGACTGTATGTTGTCACGAAGAGGAGATATCGTTTACAGGAAGCAAGTGTGCTTTTATACTTGAGGTCGAGTTCACATACATTATATTGTCAAAAGTATTGGGACACCTGCCTTTACACACACATGAACTTTAATGGCATCCCAGTCTGGGGTTCAATATTGAGTTGGCCCACCCTTTGCAGCTATAACGGCTTCAACTCTTCTGGAAAGGCTGTCCACAAGGTTTAGGAGTGTCTATGGGAATGTTTGACCATTCTTTCAGAAGCGCATTTGTGAGGTCAGGCACTGATGTTGGACGAGAAGGTTTGGCTTGCAGTCTCCACTCTAATTTATCCCAAAGGTGTTCCATCGGGTTGAGGTCAGGACTCTGTGCAGGCCAGTTAAGTTCCTCCACCCCAACCTCCCTCATCCATGTATTTATGGACCTGGCTTTGTGCAGTGGTACGCAGTCATGTTGGAACAGGAAGGGGTCATCCCCAAACTGTTCCCACAAAGTTGGGAGCATGAAATTGTCCAAAATGTCTTGATATGCTGGCATCTTAACAGTTCCCTTCACTGGAACTAAGGGGCCAAGCCCAACCCCTGAAAAACAACCCCACATCATAACCCCCTCCACCAAATGATTTGGACCAGTACACAAAGCAAGGTCCATAAAGACATGGATGAGTGAGTTTGGGGTGGAGGAACTTGATTGGCCTGCCCTCAACAAGATAGAACACCTTTGAGACAAATTAGAGCGAAGACTACGAGCCAAGCCTTCTCATCCAACATCAGTGCCTGACCTCTCAAATGCACTTCTGGAAGAATGGTCAAACATTCCCATAGACACTCCTAAACCTTGTGGACGGCTTTCCCAGAAAAGCTGAAGCTGTTATAGCTGCAAAGGGTGGGTCAAATCAATATTGAACCCTACAGACAAATTTCGGAAGGGAATTTTCATACGACGAACGATCTTCTGATTCCCGAATCGTTAGAATGGTGCTTTCGACAGCAAATTTTCATTTTTCAGACAACAAAAGCTGGATGTGCAGACTAAATTTTTTGTCGAATATCAACACAACATCCGATTTTCGTATCATTAGTACAGTGCAAAAATCATACATGCAAGACTACGCATGCTCAGAAACGAAAAAATACATACAAAGCTATTCAACACATTACGTCACTTCTGACGTGGAATTCAGTCATATGAGAATTTTTGGATTGTTAGTACTCTTCACTTTCGACATGAGACTAGCATCCAACAAAAAAATGGACGTTCGGTCGTCCGAAAATCTAAGTGTGTGTACGAGGCTTAATGCCTTTAAAGTTCATGTATGTGTAAAGGCAGGCGTCACAATACTTTTGAAAATATGTGTGAATTGGATGGGGGTTTCATTCGCACCTGAATCGCTGAACACACCAGGCTGGGGCTGCACATATGTGAACCCAGCCTAATTTTGACCTTTGAAGAGAGTTTTAAGCTGGCTAAACACTATTGGATTTTTAAATGAAAATTTGTACTAAAATTTCTATGAAAATTCTCGGTACATCTGATGGCTCGACGTGGTTGAAGTAGTTCAACATTTCATTAGCTTTCTACATTTGATTTTGAAATAAATTTCATTTTCTGAACAAAAAACAGACTGTTAGAAATTAATTTGTTTATGAAAAAAAATTCAATCTTGCTCCTCTGTCACTGAAAACAAACTCTGATTTGACCCCACTAACAATTAGAAAATCCAACAAATATTCCTACAATGCAAAAAACTGAACATACACTGTAATTCTACTAGAATATGCCCAGCTTAAGTTCCTCTGCTCTGCGCACTCATATGACATGGATATCATACACTGGCATGAATCTAGCTATAGTGGAACCTTGGATTGCGAGCATAATCCGTTCCAGGAGAATGCTTGTAATCCAAATCACTTGTATATCAAAGCAAGTTTCCCCATAGGAAACAATGGAAACTCAGATAATTTGTTCCACAGCACCGCTTGTCAATGCAGTACTGTATGTGGCCAGAGGTCTGGGGGCACTTGGTCTATGCAATACCGTATGTGGCGGCGCTAGTGAGCCTCAAAAACGGCCGGAAATTCTCGGGAACTGTTTACACTTTCGGTATTTCCGATGGCTGCCGAGGGTCTCCGAGGCTCACCAGTGCCCTTGCACCTCTGGCCACATGCGGTATTGCATGCACAGAGGCTTAATTCTGCTCGTTTTGCGAGACAGCACTTGCAAACCGAGTCAGAATTTTTTTTAAAGAAATTATCGTCTTTCAAAATACTCGTTAACCGCGTTATCCGTAACCGAAGGTTCTACTGTATATATATTATGTAATGTTGTGTGCACATATGCTGTGCACATATTGCTCCTGTTTTTTTTAAAAATGAAAACATATACTTGAAATTAAATGAACACGATTAGGCTTGGTTCACACTGCCACGACCTGAAAATTGTGTGGGCAGGTAGTAAGCTGCAATATAATAAATGATTACTTTTGGGTTTAATAAATAATAATAATAATAAAGTCACAGCGCCTTTCTGTTAAAGGCACAAACTTTTTAACCACTTAAGGATTGCCCCACGTACATATACTGCAGCATGGCAGCCCTTAAGCACAACATCACGTACCTGTACAAAATTCTTTTCCTCGGCTCTGGGGCGCACGCGCCACCAGAGCCCCGTCCCCGCTGTGATTGGGCAGTGGGAGCCAATCAGTGGGTCCGGTGGAACCCTGCAATCATTACCGAGAGAGGCATAATGTAAACCAGGCAGATCACTGTTCTGCTAGTAAGGAAGACAGAGATCTTGTATTTCTGCCAAGCAAGAACATGGATCTCTGTCTTCACACAGTTAAATCATCCCCCACACAATAGGAAAGGACTCCCAGGGAACACATTTAACTCTTTGATCGCCCCTGATGTTAACCTCTTCCCTGTCATTAGTACAGTGTAGAGCTGCACGATTAATCGTATTAAAATCGCAATCTCGATCCACCCCCCCTGCGATCTCCATCAGGCATTACTGTGATTTTCAGTGCAGTTAATGGAGTCCGACTTGCGGGGCGACTCAGAGACTTGACTGTAATAAAAGTCAATGCAAGTCGCCTGAAGTCTTTTCTAAGTCGGAGCGACTTGATTCTCTGGGGAGACTGCCAAGTCTGGGCAGAGAGCCAAGTTCTGAAGTCAGGCTGATAAAAGACACTAGAAGAGATTCAATGTTAATTACTTCAAAGGAATGAACTCCAAATGAACTCCTGTGTATAGAAGATGTTCAGTTTAACCATTTAAAGACTAAATATTTTCTGATTTTCTGCTTAGAAATAAAAATCCAGTATTTTGTGCTAGAAAATTACTTAGAACCCCCCAAACATTGTATATTTTTTTAGCAGAGACCCTATAGAATAAGATGGCGGTTGTTGCAATATTTTATGTAACACGGTATTTGCGCAGCGGTCTTTCAAACGCAATTTTTTTTTGGAAAAATTACCCTTTTAAAAAAACTAAACAGTGCCGTTAGCCCAATTTTTTTGTATATGTAAGATCTTACGCCGCGAGAATTGTGATCTTTATTCTAAGCAAAACAATTGTGATTCTCATTTTGGCAAGAATCATGCAGCTCTAGTACAGTGACAGTGAAAAACACTAAAAGCACATACACACAGTCCGATTGTTGGCCAACAACAGTCGTCCAACGGCCTGTTGGCCGATAATCCGATTGTGTGTACGCACAATTCTACAGCCGATTTCCAATTGTCATCCAACAGAAGTTGGATGACGAGACTAGAAAACTTGTGTTGGCCAACAAGGCATTGGCCGATTGTTGGCTCATGTGTACAGAAGTTGGCCAACAAAAGTTGGAAGTACAAACACGCATGCTCGGAATTCAGGAAGCGTTCGGTCGTGTAAACCTGTGTTCCTAATTCACAAATCAATTCACCTGAACTTCCTCTTTATACGCTCGTAACACGTCACTTCATTCGCCTTTGTTGGCCGATTACTTGACTCATGTCAGTATGCTAGACCAAACCGCCGTCGCCCAATTTGGAAGTTGGACGTTCGGTTGGCCAACAATCTGTGTACGAGGCTTTAGTGTCAGATTTGTCCACTGCAATGTCGCAGTCCCGCTAAAAGTCACTGATTGCACCATTACTAGTAAAAAACAAAAATAAAAATTCCATAAATCTATCCCATAGTTTAGAGACACTATAACTTTTGCGAAAACCAATATATACGTATTGGGATTTTTTTTTTAAACCAAAAACATGTATCAGAACACATATTGGCCTAAACTGATTAAGACATTTGATTTTTTACATTTTTTTTTTATTGGATAGGTTTTATAGCAGAAAGTAAAAAATCGTTTTTGTTGTTTTTAAATTGCTGCTCTCTTTTTCTTAATAGCTCAAAAAATAAAAACCACAGAGGTGATCAAATACCACCAAAAGAAAGCTCTATATGTGAGGAAAATAGAACATCAATTGTGTTAGGGTACATCACACGACCGCGCAATTATCAGTTAAAGCGACAATTTAGCCTGGTCAGAAGGGGGGGGGGGATCTTCCGGAGCTAAAGTGTCCAACCACTTCAGATTCTGAATTGACTCGATGTCCGCCGGAGACCCCAGATCCCTTCACAGAGAGCCAAAAGGGGAACTGCCGATGTAAACTGCTCTGTGAGGGGGGACATAACAGATCTACTGATCCCTGTGATCGGGATCAGTTAGATCTGTTATGTCCCTGCCAGCCCTGCCCTCACACAGTTAGAACACATACAGGGTACACATTTAACCCCTTGATCGCCCCCTTAGTGTTAACCCCTTCCCTGCCAGTGACATTTATACAGTAATCAGTGTCTATTTTTATATCTGAACACTGTATAAATGTCATTGATCCCAAAAAAGTGTCAAAAAACGTCAGACATGCAATATCGCAGTCCTGATAAAAATAGCAGATCGCCGCCATTACCAAAAAAAAAAAAAAAAAAAAACGCCATAAACCAATGTCCATAGTTTCTAGGAGCTATAACTTTTGCGCAACAAAATCAAATTACGCTGTTTGCGATTTTTTTTTTTTGCCAAAATATGTAGAATATATGTCGGCCTAAACTGATTAATAAATTCGTTTTTTTTATTTTTGGATATGTATTATAGCAAAAAGTAAAAATATTGTTCTTTTTTCAAAATTGTCGCTCTTTGTTTATAGCGCAAAAAATAAAAATCAAATACCCCCAAAAGAAAGCTCTATTTGTGGGAAAAAAAGGACGTCAATATTGTTTGGGTACAACATCGCACGACCGTGTAATTGTCATTCAAAGAGTGACAGTGCTGAAAACTGAAAATTGGTCCGGGCAGGAGGGGGGTTTAAGTGCCCAGTAAGCAAGTGGTTAAATTGTGTTGTTTAAAAATGGCAATTACATTACATTATTGAAGTTATGAATGAATATTCTCTACAAATGATAAATACTCACTACCAGAATGGAGCAAATGTTCATATGTTATACATGCTGGTACAGACTCCTCTGGTGGGTCTGGGACATCAGTTACTAGATGTTTTAAGGTCCTGGAGCTGACAGCTAAAGATAAATGAGAACATTTTAATTGACATTCTCTAGAAATGTAAAATTATATACAAGTATGTAAAAACTGGACATACAGTTTATTTATCCAGTCTCCAATACGACGAAAATACATTTTTAACAGGTGGTCTGCCTTTATATAAAGAAGCTGGTTTGTAAGGGCCCTTTCCAAGGGGCTTTCCGTGTGCGGGGTCCGTTTTTGCTGCCGACGGATGACAGATTCATCTCTGCTCACTGTGCGGAGATGAAGCAGTCAGAGCGCTGCTCTCCTCTATGGAGATCGGTTGAAAGCGGACCGCCTGTCTGTTTTCATCCGATCCGATTCTACAGACAGATGGAAAATAGGGTTTCCATCCATCTGTATTTCACGGATAGGATCGGATTGGAGAGGGCCGGATGTCAGTGGACATGTTACCGCTGACATCCACCGCTCCATAGGGCTGCATGAGCATGAGTTCAGGTCGGCCTGAAAAACGGACTAGAGGTCCTGAACGGAAAGCCCATGTGAAAGGGCCCTAAGAACTCATGGGAATGTAAAAAAATATTTTTTGAGCCTGTCTTGAATAAACCACCACCCTATTACCTTACCCACTTCATTTTCTGAAAGTCATAAAAACAAAAGTCTCAAAATACCTTTGCTTTGCTGCAGAAAACTCAGTCCTGTATAGTGGTGGGCCATACAGCAATTGATATGCCTTATAATTGAGCTGGGTGCGGTCAGGTCTGTATCTTTCAGATGATTTTAATTTTAAATCTATGTAAAGGCAATTTTTTGGATAGAGTAGGGAAAGGTTATAACTTCTTTGGGATTTTCTTGCTGACTGTCTCCTGCCGGGTAGATTTACCCTATTAGTCCCAGGGAACATAGGCAACAAAACATAATGGAAAAGTCATAATACCACTACCCCTGTAAGGCCCACTGGATTTTTGGGTTCTCCCTCACATGCACAGCCAGGCAACAGGAGTTTTCCAGCATTCACTCCAACACACCCTAGGCTTGCACACAGGGTGTGCATGGGCACACCCTAATCTGGGGTTGCCACCTCATCCCTTTAAACCCGAATGCATATGAATTACACAGGTTCGGAGGCTAATTTAATGCAGATGAGGCACCAAGTGAGTTTAATCACCACCTTAATCAGCCACAGAACCTGTGCAATTAATGTGTGTTCGGGTTTAAAGGGATGAGGTGGCAACCCTACCCTAATCACTCCATGTGCACTAGCATTACCCAGGGGTGGCACCAGGTGGGTGGTCGCCGGTTGGGGGTGCCAGTGGCCAGTAAATGCCCCTAGTATATTTAAGGCTAGGTTCAACCTTAAGAACACATTACACCTGTATTTATATGATCCCAATCAACTGTCTCCCACCACTAGAGCCACCTCTCTGTGACAGCAGTTGGCGTTCATCTGTGTTTGAGCTTTGGAGTGCACATCCTAATGCAATAGGCTGTGTACACCTATGGTCCAGGTGCTTTGCTTTGTTTTTGGTTTTAGGGGATGCAATTGGATAGGGATGGGAAGGTATGGGATGCCCCGAACCGTAGTTTGAATGTAACTTGAGGACTTGAAACAGTCTCTGGCTACCAACAAAATCACAAGGCAGCCACCCCATAAGAAAAAACTGATCCACTCAACTGGTAAAGAAAGTTCTTCAAGTGCTGAATGCAGGTGCTCTATCTCAGTAGAAAATGTCAAGGCACTTGGCTGCTCCTTTAGGTTCCTCAAGCAAGAAGGTGTAGGGTAGCTGTATTGGCTTTGAATGGCTCTAAGCTGTTCCTTGTTAGAAGGCTAGCTGGGTATTGCACCTGGCTGCTTCTCCTCTATAGGCTCTGGGGTGTAGTGCTTGAAGATATTCACTCAATCCCTTAGGTCAGGGATCTCCAAACTATGGCCCTCCAGCTGTTGCATAACTAGGCATGATGGGAAATGTAGTTCCTGATCAACTGGAGGCCCATCGTTTGGAAACCCCTGCCTTAGATGAATCCTGCGGCATATGTACCTGCTGAACAGGCCTCCTGCTGGACAGGTCCCAATGGCTCCCAGGCTGACTGAGCTAAGCATAGCTGAGGCTGAAACGGTGTGAGGCTTCCTCTGCTGCTCTTTGTCTCTCTGGCTCCTTCTGTCCGCCCAGAGGCAGAGCCCCCCTCCATAGGGGGTCACCTCCAGGCCACTTCACCCTGAACTCTGCTCCCACATGGCCAGGCTGCAGAATATGTATGCCCCCCCCCCCCACCTTCTGGGCCATCCCCACCCAGGTATTAGAGGAGACTCCATAAATATTCAGGCCTCATCTCTGCCCTTCTGCCCTCTATATTCTAGAACTCTCCAGCAGTTCTAAAAGTCAGGGGAAGGCAACAGAGACTCAGCCCTTGGAGCTCTGCCAGCTAACTCTAAACATATTCCTCTGCCTACACACACACATATATACACACACATACACACATATATACACACACACGCACACACACACACACACACACACACACACACATATATATATACACACACACACACACACACATATATATACACACACACACATATATACACACACACACATATATACACACACACACATATATACACACACACACACACACATATATACACACACATACACACATATATACACACACACATATATATACACACATATATACACACACATACACACATATATACACACACATATATACACACACACATATATACACACACACATATACACACACACACACACGTGTGTGTGTGTTTTAAATCACTATATTCTTTTGTTCGTTGCACAAAAATTTTAATTTACTTTGTGTGCAATTCTTTTTCATTTTTGTATTGAATTTTGCAAAATTGTATAAATAAGTAAATGTCAGTGCACAAATATGAATACTCACAGTTATTTAGTTGCTGTGGACTCCCTATCAGCTGTGAAAAATATGATTCCGGTGGGTCTGGAACATCTGTCACCAGGTGTTTTAATGTGTTAAAGTCGATGGCTGAAAAGCATTAGAAACATCTTATTACAGGTATTCAGATTCATCCATTTGAAGTGTATGCCCAGTAAAACTTTTTTTTTTTAGTTTTGCATAAAGTGGGGAAGAGTTAAAAGTCCGGTCAGGTTTTTACTGCGATCCTCACTTTCTATCTTGCTGACGTATATATATTCCTTAACCACTTCAGCCCCGGAAGAATTTTGCACTTTAGGACCAGAGCACTTTTTGCGATTCGGCGCTACGTCGCTTTAACTGACAATTGCACGGTCGTGCGACGTTGTACCCAAACAAAATTTACGTCCTTTTTTTCCCACAAATAGAGCTTTCTTTTGGTGGTATTTGATCGCCTCTGCGTCATTTCTTATCGCCGCTATAAACAAAAGAAGAGCGACCATTTTGCAAAAAAAATCCAAATTTCTTACTTTGCTAAAATTCAAATCCAAAAAAAAAAATATAAAAAAACATTTTTTTTCACCGTTTTTGGCCGATTTATATAATTCCTCATATTTGCGATAAAAAAAATTGCAATTGGTGTTTATTGATTGGTTTGCGCAAAAGTGGCCGCGTTTACGGATGATGAGAATTCATTTCTGATGATCTGCGATTTTTAGCGGTAATGCGATATTGGGGGGGGACATGTCGGAACATTTTGACACTTTTTTGGGACCAATGACATTTATTCAGCGATCAGAAATTTAAATGTCCACTGATTACTGTATAAATGTCATTGGCAGTGAAGGGGTTAACCTGGGGGGGGAGAGCTAGGGGTTAACTGTGTTCCCTGGGTGTGTTCTTACTGTGGAGGGGTTGGGCTAACATGGGCATGAGAGATCTAACTGATCCCAGTGACAGGGATCAGTAGATCTCTCATGCCCCACTGACAGGGCGGGGAACCGCCGTGTTTACATCGGCGGTTCCCCGTTCTTTTCCCTGTAGCCGCTCATCGCGGCTCGCCGGCGGACATCGGGTCCGCCCGAGCCGCGGGCACACTCCCCAGGAGTGCGGCGGGCGCCCCCTGATGGCCAAATGCGAATCGCCGCTTATTTACGGCGATTTGCGCAGGGCTCCCCGACTGCCGCCGTGAAAAGACGGCGCGCGGTCGGGAACTGGTTAAATTCTTTATTTATAATGACACAAGAGCATGTACATAAAAATAGAGAAGATTGCATCTTCAAAAAAATAAGGGAATAAAGCCCTGTACACACGGTTCGACGGTTGTATACAACAGGTCGCACTAACGACCGTCGTATATGTAATCGATCATTCGTATGCGCGATTTGAACAGCCGAACATACAACGGTCGTACAAGGGAGTTGTATGAGCAGACTAGAAAACTTATTCGTACCAACAAGCTCTCATACGACTGTTGTATCGTGTGTACAGAGCAGTTGGTACAGCAAAGTTGTATTGTGCAAAACACGCATGCTCCAAAGTCAGGAACGGCCGGATGCTAATTACATGCACCTGAACGGTCTTCTGTGGTCGTACGATCGTGTAGTGCAGTCAGTATGCTAGATACAACAGCCAACATACGATTTGCAACGATCGTACGTACGATCGTCGTCCCGTGTGTACGAGGCTTAAGTGAAATTAGAAAAGGAGAATAACTAATCTGTGCAGGAGATATACGGTTTACAACATGCTGTAGATGGGAGGAGAAACCAGTGGCGGCCGCTCCATAAGAGACGCAGGGGCGCCCCCCTCCCCCAATCCATGTGTCCGGCCCCTAATCTACATGCAGGGCGCTGGACGCATGGATTTCAGTGGGGGTTTTTTTTTTTTAGAAGCACATGATTAGAGCCTGAGACCCTTATTGGCTTCAAAAAGGGTGGGCTTGGGGCGCAGAGCCCACCAAATATTGTCTTCCTGCATCTTTTCAGGAAGCGGGTCTTAAGACCTAATTAGCCAAGAGAAGAAGCAATTGTATTGGCCGGCTGGGAGCAGAAGCAGGGGGAAGCCGCCGAGGAGGAGACGCAGGGGGGAAGCCACTGAAGCTGCCCACGACCTGGATGAAAATGGAGCAGCTGGGAGAAACCTACACATACTTTGATGGAATAAGCAAGATCCATAATAGATCTGACACTGCACAAGCCCCGAGGGTTTTTTTTTCCTGAATTGGAGGGTATAGCAGTGGGGAAAAAGCAGGGCCGTTTTTATTATTGATTGGACCCTGGGCAAACATTTTCTTGGGCCTTCCCAAATTCACTTGTCAACTATTTGTGGGCATTGTGGGCTCAAGGGGCAGCTGCTTTGGGCTCCACAATGACTGGGCCCTGGGCAGCTGCCCCTTTTGCCCTGTGTTAAAACGGCCCTGGGAATAAGGGGGAGGAGGGAATAAATAATTTTTTCATTTATGTGGGGGGAAGAGGGGAGGGTTGAGAGTGGGGGTGGGGGGGGGAAGGGAGGGCAGAGACAGGAGACTGATAGGCAAACCGCCTCCTGCTAACATAATGTTACCAGACCGTGAAGGGAACTCTCCAACAGCAACACAGACAGGAATTAAAAAAAGGAAAAAATAGTTTTCTTCAGTAAAGTAAGGGAAGCAAGAACCTCTGTCATATTTGTATTTCCGCTTGTGTCCCTGATAGAGATTTTCCTTTACTTTGTGTCTGGTAAAACTGTTGTCAGCAGGACAGGAAGTGGGGGTAAATCTCTCCAATGGAGTGCTGGACAGCAGTATAAGCCCGACTTCTAATCCTTCCCCACTATAAAAAATGAGAAATTTGTTTTTGCCCTTTATCTGCATCCATATTGCCGAGATTTTGCATGCCTTCCTGATCTGACGGGAAGGGAGGTTAAAATGGAAAATTGTATACCTACCTGACAGTAATTTTCCGTTCCTGATAGATAAGCATGACAGCATATATGTATGGGTAGACTCCGCCCCTGCCAATCACAGGACCGGTTATACAATACATTTCCCCAAGGCGGCATTCTTGTAACAATACTCAATGCGAAGCCCCCAGGGAGGGACCTGTATGCTGTTATGCTGATGTATCTGGAAAGGAAAATGACTGCCGGGTAAGTATACAATTTTCTGTTTTCCTGGCACAGGCATGACAGCATATACAAATGAGATGTAGCACGCCCCAAGTCACAAGGGAGGGTAATGCTGAAGTATTTTAATCAACATATTTGATTCATTTAGAACTGAAGTCAAACTCCCCTGTTTTAAATGTTGCTTGATTAAATTTGTAATGGGCTAGAAATGGTTTGTAGAACACGAACCTGTTTGGTATCCTATAGAATAATTCTAGACCCCTGATTTCTGCCAACGAGCATGCAATTCATCTGGTAAAAGTGGGCTTTGAGCTACATTGATGGATTCATCTTGCCAAATAAGCCCATAAGACTATTAAACAATAATAGAACCGTGCTACTGCAAATCAAAAAGCTAATAAGAGGGATTGCTGCCTGCCACTTCCGTAGTACCCCAAATACTACACAAATAATAATAACAAATTATCAGAATACC
>BLSH010355637.1:29836-48727 GCA_018402905.1 Glandirana rugosa | reverse complement strand
GCGTGTATGGGTTCCGGTCACCCGACGCTGCGTTTCGTCAGTAGCGCACTGACGTCATCAAACTCATAGGCGATTTACACCTGAACGGAGGGAGCATTGTCACAGAAGAGGATAAATCTGTGCAGCTAGGCCAGACGAATCCGGCAAGGTGAGGGCAAAAATAAAAATGTCTTCACGTTAAGCAGCTATATAACCGGCTGAGCATTGAGAACTAAAAAGAGAATGCCGCCTTGGGGAAAAAGACTTACTTATATTGTATAACTAACCGGTCCTGTGATTGGGCAGAGGGCGAAGCCTACCCATTTGTATATGCTGTCAGGAAAATGGTTCTAAAGCCCCCCAGACCCCCCCCCCCCTTTTTCTTACCTGAGTCCAATCCAATCCAGCAATGTGCACGAAGGCGGCAGCTACCTCTGCTTCCTCCCTCCTCATTGATTGATAGCAGAAGGAGCAATTGGCACCCACTGCTGTCAATCAAATCTGGTGACATGGGAGCCCCCAGTCAATGCAGCAGTGGGACTCAGGAGTGAGCATGCACGGTTGCCCCCAGGAAAAGCCATTTTCCCTGGGGGCACCAGATGAATAGGAGGGGCCTGGAGTGCCAGCATGGGACCCCGGAAGAAAAGGATTGGGCTGTTCAGTACAAAAGCATTGCACAGAACAGGTAAGTATAGGCATGCTTGTTTTTTTATAAAAAAAAACAAAGCTCTACAACCACTTTAAGGCTGTGTTCACACTAGTGTGATGCCAAACATCGCATGTAATTTGCACCTCATCAGAGCTGCTGATAGGGGGGACCACCAGTCCTTCTGAAGGGGCCTGAACAGCAGGAGAAATCGGTGTGGTCGGGCGGAAGGGAAATTATATAAAAGATGCCCCGTGCGGCTCTCTGCAGCAGCTGAAAGCCGATTTCTCTCCCTCTCCCTGGCTTTCAGCTGCTGCAGGGAGAGATACAGACACAGGGCATTGTTCCTGTAATTGCTTCCCCCGTACTGATCCCCGCTCTATTCAGCCTACTTCTGATCCCCCCCCCATGTGCCCTCCCTGTCACTGTGCTGCAACATCCCCCCTCCCCATGGCACTGCCAGCTTCCTTGTCCTGTAAAAAAAAAAAATTAAACATTGTTGAAGCCCGCTGTTGGCTGATGTCACAGTGAGTGAGCCCAGCACTCCATTGAGTGTGGGGGAGGGGGGCATAGAGCTGGTGACTGACAATCACCAGCTCTCTGCTCGGGGAGCACTGAGAACCGAGCGATCAGCAGTGTTTGATTGCTTGGTTCTGTGTTAGAGCCAGCGGGGGACAGATGCAGCATCCACCAAGGTAAGTATGATTTATTTAGAAAAAAAAACTGTAGCACTCTGGTCCTAAACAGGGCTGCTAACAAATTTAGTAATGCTAGGTGGTAACTAGCCTGGCTAATTGGTAGTTCCACTGACTGTTGCCCTAAGCCTGAATCTGGTGCATCTCTCTCTACTGTCAATAGGTGGCATTGCTGCCTTTGGCATTAGAGTGATAAGATCACAGTGAGTTCAAGTTATGAATAGACATATTTTCTCAGCCAATCAGAGTAGCTACTTTGCATGCTGGGATAGTCTATTTAAGGGGAAGGAGTCAGGTGGTCAGAGTTCTTTCTAACCCAGGCTGAGGCCTGGGGGATGTATGTGTAGCAGCAGCTGAAGGTTAGACCTGAAGCCTAGTCATGTGTGTAGAGGCTCAGCCCAAGGGGAGAAAATTGATATAGGGTGTTCCTGCGCTATGGAGGTCTAATACTGCTGCTGCCCCCACTATACAGCTGCCAGGCAGCTGTTAACAATAAAAAAGAGGAACACAAGTGGGTATTGTACTGCTAAAAATGTGTGTAAAGAATGTGTAAAATGTAAAAAATAATAAATAATAGATAAAGTGATCCTGTGTTATAAGGTGCAAATTTTTTTTTGTGTGTGCAATATCCGCCAAGTAATGTACAAAAAAATATGGGAAAAAATTCCAAATATTAAAGTAAGGTATTCGCCAAAATGCAAGTACAATACTCAAAACTCACCACCTTTCAACAAAAAATTTGCACCTTATAAAACACAGGATCGCTTTATCTATTATTTATTATTTTTTACCAGTCCTACATACTTTTGTACAATTCACACATTCTTTACACACATTTTTTAGCAGTGCCATACCCACTTGTGTTCCTCTTTTTTTATCAGCCCGAGGAGAGCCTGATCGTTGCAGAGGTTCTGGGGGAACCGGGTCGATGCCAGAGGTAAAGGAGAAGCAGTTGCCACAAGGGACAACCACGCCTGTTATCAGAGGCCAGTGTATGGAAATCTGAAGAAGTACCAAAGCATCCTTTTCACTAGCCGGGGACAGTGAAGAAGTGGGAAAGCTTTAGCAGAGTCAAGTCAGGGACCTAGCAGGTAGCATGGATGAAGCTTAAAGAGGATAGAGCGGGTTAGCTGAGAGCCAAGCCAGGGACCCAGCAAGTAGCATGGGTGAAGCTTGGAGGATACAGCGGGTAACTGTGGAAGAGCTCAGGGGATCCAGTGGGCGCCCTCTATCTGTATCACTGTCTGCCTATTCCTATTTTTGTCTTTGAGTCTGCCAAATTGCTTTTGCAGCTGCCTAAGGGTGTCCTGGCTCCAACCCTCTCTACCCCAGTTCTTGTTAAGAGAATAAATCTTTTTGCATTCATAAAGTGACTGGCGCCCAATCATTCTATCTTGCACTACACACCCACCTGCACCATGCCTAGTAACCCACACTTTGAGGAGGAATGTCCGCTCTCCCTGACTCTGGAAGTCACCATTAAGCCTCTGGAGGTCGCGGACATTGCTACAAAACTAACCCCATACTTCTCTTTTAAGAAATCAAAAGAAGAAACAAATAATTTGCTATAGTACAACAGAGAGTCCTAATGACAAAGGTAATAAATGTAACTCAACTTACATGGTTCGAAACAAACATCAGGCTCCATCTCTATAAGGTAAAACCTGTTGACAAAGATCCAGAATGGAATGAGTTGATTTAGAACACTATGGGGGTAATATGCTAAAACTGTATGATGCAAAATCTGGTGCAGCTCTGCATAGAAACCAATCAGTTTACAGATTTTTTTTTGTCAAAGCTTAGCTGAACAAGCTGAAGTTAGAAGCTGATAGGCTACCATGCACAGCTGCACCAGATTGTGAGAGCTACCATTTTAGTAAATCTCTCTCTAAGCATCCAATCCTCAGGGAAAATGCATAGTGATTTTCTTTACATCTTCTACACATCCACTTGACCTCCTGGGAGGTTTTACCCCCTTTGTAACAAGGGCATTTTTTGTTATTCGGCACTGCGCTACTTTAACTGGCAATTGTGCGGTCATGCAATGCTTTACGCAAAAGAAATCATTTTTTCACACAAATAGAGCTTTCTTTTGGTGGTATTTGATCACCAATTGTTTTTTTTATTTTTTGCGATACAAAGAAAGACTAACAATTTTGAAAAAAAAACAATATTTTTGTTTCTGCTATAAAACAAATCAAATAATAATAATAATAATAAAAAAAAAAAAAATCACATTTCTTCATGAATTTAGGCCAACGTGTATTCTGCTACAGTATATGTCTTTGGTAAAGAAAATCCCAGTAAAGGCTCGTACACATGGTACAATTGTTGGCCAACAACTGTCGTATGACAGCCTGCTGTCCAATAATCTGACCGTTAGTACACTCCCTTTGAGAGCCAATTTTCAATTATTGTCCAGCAAAAGTTGTAAGAGCAGACTAGAAAACTTTTGTCTACCGACAAAACGCCGTCCAATTTTTGGCTCGTGTGTGCAGAAGTTGGACAAACAAAAGTTGAATGTACAAACGCGCATACTCAGAACCCAGGAGCGAGCCGGAAGTGTTCAGTCGTGTAAACCTGCGTTCCTGAACTTTGTCAAACGATAATTTTACTCCGCCAGTACGCTAGACAAAATCATGTACAGGTGATCTGGGGAAAGGTTGTACATGCGGTCGTACAATAATCGCACCGTGTATGAGGCTTAAGTGTATATTATTTAGTTTGTGTGAAACTTATAGCATTTGGTATAGATACTTTAATTTTTATTTATTTTGGACAATTTCATCCTCCCACTTTTGAAGAACAATTTGGGGATTGCCCCTTCCTGTTCCAAAATGACTGTGCACCAGTGCACAAAGCAAGGTCCATAAAGACATGGATGAGCGAGTTTGAGGTGGAGGAACTTGACTGGACTGCACAGAGTCCTGACCTCAACCCGATAGAACACCTTTGGGACGACTAAAGCCCCGTACACACGGGACGATGATCGTACGTACGATCATCGCAAATTGTATGTTGGCTGTTGTATGTAGCATACTGACTGCACTACACGATCGTATGTCCGCAGAAGAACGTTCAGGTGCATGTAATTAGCATCCAGCCATTCCTGACTTTGGAGCATGCGTGTTTTGCACAATACAACTTTGTTGTACCAACTGCTTTGTACACACGATACAACGGTCGTATGACCGCTTGTTGGTACTACCAAGTTTTCTAGTCTGCTCATACAACTCCCTTGTACGACCGTCGTATGTTCGACTGTTCAAATCGCGCATACGAACGATCGATTTCGCATACAACGGTCGTGAGTACGACCTGTTGTATACAACCGTCGAACCATGTGTACGGGGCTTTAGAGTGGAGACTGTGAGCCAAGCCTTCTCGTCCACATCGGTGCCTGACCTCACAAATGTGCTTCTGGAAGAATGGTCAAACATTCCCATAGACACTCCTAAACCTTGTGGACAGCCTTCCCAGAAGAGATGAAGCTGTTAGAGCTGCAAAGGGTGGGCCAACTCAATATTGAACCCAGAGGCGTTGCTAGGGGGTGGCTATTGGGGTTATAGCCCCGAGTCTGGGGCCCATAGCCCCGGGTCTCTTACAGGGTCGGTGCAGTTCTGCAATTATCAGGTATGTCCCGGTCAGGAATGCAGACTGTGTATGTATGTGTATATATATATATATACACACACACACACATACATATATACATACACACACACATACATACACATGTATATTTATTACTATTATTATTTATTTTATTACATGTATGCCCGCTCAAGCGTATGTCTTTCTTTACTTCGCTGCTATGGGCTCTAGCCCCAGATCTTTTGTAGACCTAGCAACGCCCCTGATTGAACCCTATGGACTAAGACTGGGATGCCATTAAAATTCATGTGTGTGTAAAGGCAGGCGTCCCATTACTTTTGACAATATAATGTATGTGAACTCGGCCTCAAGCATAAAAGCACACTTGCTTCCTGAAAACGATATCCCCTCTTCGTGACAACATACACGTTTCTTTTGTTGTTGCATATTCTTGTTGTCCTCAGTCTCAAGCCAGTTATTACAAAGGTAGTTCCTTATTTACAATTTCCTTAGTAACAATTAACCACTAACGATCCCACACCTGTATAGCAGAGCAGTTTTTACATTTCTGCTATGGGTATACAATAACAAAGTAATGGGGTTTTTTTGGGAGGCTTTCTCTTGATATGGTCTTGCAAAAATGCTAATTTTATTTTTTACACAAGCTAAAAACAATTTTTTGTGTGTGTTTTTTTTTTTTTTTGTTGTTTTAGTTTTACCAGTGTTAGTTTTACAGTTAGTGTTACTTTAGATAAAACGTACATATTTAAAATTGCTTTCTTTTCCATCTTCCCCTTTGGGTCCCGCCCTGTGGGCCATCTGTTGGCGGCTCCTTTGGCGTGGTGCATACATTTGTCTCTACATTGTGTGGTGAGTAGTTTCCTCATTGTACTCCTGATCTAATGCTATGTACATTGTGAACACTAGTCTGTAACATTTCATATGTTTTCTAGAGCATTTATCTTGGGGATACAGGACCGCCCCTGAAGAAGGGTAATTGTCCCGAAACATGTTGGGCACATGTCCAAGAAGATACCAGCTCTGCATTATGACATTTTGATTGCCAACTCTGTTGACCCTGATTTGTACTGTATGTGCTATGTTGTTTTTATACAATGATTGTATGTGCCCTTATGGTACAATTTTTTTACCACATGCTTTGTAAACAATACATTTGAATATGTTTTTATAATCACTGTCTTGCTACATGTACTGCCGCTAAAAGTCCCGCTCATGTACTGGGGGAGTGATTTTTTCAAATAAACCTTGTGGACAGCCTTCCCAGAAGAGTTGAAGCTGTTATAGCTGCAAAGGATGGGCCAACTCCATATTGAACCCTACGGACTAAGACTGGGATGCCATTAAAGTTCATGTGCGTGTAAAGGCAGGCGTCCCAATACTTTTGGTAACATAGTGTATTTAATACATGGTCAAGACCAGAAGATAAAAATTAAGAAATAAAACATTTTTATTTAAATAACTTTTTTTATTAATATCTTGGTTATATTCTTATTTTCATCCAGAAGGAAGAGCTTTATAAAAAAAAAAAACATTTTTAGGCTACTTTTATCTGTTTTGCTGTAGATTATCCACTTGACCCCCAGCGCCGTAAATCCACTTCATCCCCAGCTGCAGGATATATCCCGGTACCGTTTTTTAGAGCGGATGGTCGGCTATCCAGGGATAGCAGGCATCCTCTCGATCATTACCCCCGGGGGCGGGAGGGGACATCCCCGCCCTCCCGCCACTCTTCTCTGGCCTCCCGTCCTATCCGGTGGGTCCGCCGGCTCAGAGGAGACCTGATAGAAGCCGGAATCGGCTCCGATCGGGTCTCCTTCGGCAAATTCCGGAAAGCGGCGTCATAACGTCACTTCCGGTTTACCCGGCGGCTAACGGCGCCGGTTTTAAAAAAATGACAGTATTCAGAATCGCCATTTTTGGCGATCTGAATACTGTGAAGTGCAAAGGAGGGATGGGGGGTCTTTTTGACCCCTCAGCCCTCCATAAAGTGTACCTGTCACCATATATTACTATCACAAGGGATGTTTACATTCCTTGTGATAGCAATAAAAGTGATCAGATTTTTTTTTTTAAAGGAACAATGCTAAAAATAAATTAAAAAAAAGTAAAGCGCCACTGTCCCCGAGAGCTCGCGCAGCAAAGAAAACGCATACGTAAGTCGCGCCTGCACATGAAAACGGCGTTCAAACCACACATGTGAGGTATCACCGCGATCGCCAGAGTGTGAGCAGTACTTCTATTAAAAGACCTCATCTGCACCTCTAACCTGGTTACCGTTAAAACATTTTAGAGTGTCGCCTATGGAGATTTTTAAGTACCAGATTTTGTCGCCATTCCGCGAATGTGCGCAATTTTCAACAGTAACATGTATGGTATCTATTTACTCGGCGTAACATCCTCTTTCACAATATACAAAAAAATTGGGCTAACTTTACTGTTGTGTTATCTCTTAATTCAAAAAAATGACATTTTCCCAAAAAAAAAACTGCGCTTGAAAGACCGCTGCGCAAATACCGTGTGACAAAAAGTATTGCAACTATCGCCATTGTAATTCTCTAGGATGTTTGAAAAACAATATATATAATGTTTGGGGGTTCTAAGTAATTTTCTAGGAAAATAAACTGTTTTTAACTTGTAACCAACAAATGTAAAAAAGGCCCACGGTTGGTAAGTGGTTATAGTGCACAATTGCTCAAACTGAATATTACAATTTTAGGTTGGCTCAGAAACTCCTTCCTCCACCTTCATACAGAAAGTTTCAATCAGAAAGATGCAGCCTGAAAGGAAACTGCCTCTTCTATGCTCACCCTTCACAAACCCATAGTGCTTATTGAACCCTGTTATGGATGCACCCTGTATTAAATGATTAATTTTATAATAAAGGTTCTCATATAAAATCAGATATAATAACTCAGTTACACAAGTGATTGAGTAGTGAGACTACCCCATCCCCTTCTTTTATACAGCACTGTCTGATAAAGTCAGGGAAAGAGTGTTTGAAAGCAGATCATTTTTGCTGTGTGTAGGGCCCCTTTAGGAATAGGAGAAATCCACTCAGGATTGGGTGCAAAGCTCTGGAAATAGAGACCCCCACAGATAAAAGCCACATAAATAAATAAATGTATGAGGGGGTGCTGGTAAGTATTGAGCCCCCTTTCGATATATATATCTTTACATATCTGAGTGTTTATCCCCCCTTACATTAGGGTCCCCAGAGAGCCCCCCCCCACTTACATCAGGGTCCCCAGAGAGCCCCTTCCTTACATCAGGGTCCCCAGAGAACCCCTTCCTTACATCAGGGTCCCCAGAGAGCCCCTTCCTTACAACAGGGTCCCCAGGGAGCCCCTTCCTTACATCAGGGTCTACAGAGAGCCCCTTCCTTACATCAGAGTCTACAGCGAGCCTCCCCCTTACATCAGGGTCTACAGAGAGTCTCCCCCTTACATCAGGATCTACAGAGAGCCTTCCCATACATTAGGGTCCCCAGAGAGCCCCTTCCTTAAATCAGGGTCCCCAGAGAGCCTCCCTATACATCAGGGAAATAGGGGGATGGATGAGAGGAGGTGAAAGAGAGAAAGTGGGTGGGAAAGAGAGACCCCCGTAGCCCTGCCTGCAGTGTCTACTGTCCAAGGCCCTTTCTGTGTGGGTAGGTGTGTGTTATCCACCTACGTCCCGCCCTTCTTCGGTCAGCCTGTTTTCTTCCTGTTCAATGACAGTCACAGTGAACTAGGAGAGGAGCTTGGAGAAGGAGTGCAGGCTCTGGGAGATGGTGGGGATGCTGCTCAGGGTGACAGTGAGGCCTCGTCTTCTCTCTCTCACTCCCTCATGAGCTCTTCCTAGCTACCCAGGCCTCACCCTCCCTATTTGAAGATGCCACTGCCCTGCACCCCACTGCCACCGGAGCAGTGGTGTCCGCTCCAGTCCTGGACCATGACAAGGGGGCTGGGCTCAACTCATTAGGCCCCACAAGCACTAGCTCAGAGGAGGAAGAAGTGGAATCCTCCTCCGCTTTGAATGCTGGGCAGGGAGAGAACCGTGACATCACTGGTTACTAGACGCTAGGCGGCTCTAGCAACCAGTGACCAGGAGTAGAGTCAGGTGGAGGTGGGGGCAGAGCCAGAGCCAACCCTGCTGTAGTTCAGCCCCTTTCCCCTGCATTCCAGACCGGGACCTACCTGCTAATTGCGGGACTGCACCCACACGGTAAGAGACTCGGGGCTATGGGCCTCAGACTTGGGGCTATAGCCCCAATAGCCACCCCTTAGCAACGCCCCTAATTCCATGTAAACAGGAAGTTTGAGCGCCCTTCACTGTGGTCTGGTATATTTCAATCTGGCCTATAAGATTTAGCCTCCTGAACCCTTCTGAAGATCGACCGACTTGAGCAACAAGGACAGCTCCTTTCTTTTATTACACTGTGGCCACACTCTGGACATTTCTTCTGTCACTCTCTTTGTCCAACGTTTTGCCAAACAACAAACTCCCATTATGGAGAATGTTACAAAGGGCTTGTGTGGAAGCTTCATCCACCCGCCACCACAAGGCTCCCATTGCTGTGACTTAATGCGCCAGCCCAATAACCAGGTCTATTGAAGCCTCGGCCAAAAGTCAGCAGCCAGGTTCAAGTCCTCCAGAACCATGCCCATTCCTGCCGGTTCCACTTGAATTAAAGCCCATTTTTTGTAATGCTTTAAACATCACAGTTAACGTTGTTGCTAGTCAACAGGCAAAAAACCTGCTGCTATATAGATTTTCTGCAAGTCTGCAGGCCAGTTTACCATCATTTCTGAGCTAAAACGGTCTTTCTGCATGCACCTTTCTGAGGTGTTTAGGTGCTTTTTAAATACGTTTGCCATGTTACAGATGCGTTCTATAGAGAAAAAAATGTGACATGTTCTCCTTTAGTTTACTGTACTGGAACACACTGCAATGGTGTGGCGTAGGCCATTGGAATCCATGGTAAACCCTGTACATGCATTTTTGACTCCAATAAAAACACATTGGACTGCATCTGGTGTGAACCAGCCTTAGGTCCACTTTCCAATCCGTAGGATTCCTAAAGGTATTGAAAGGCAAAGACACTTGCATCAGCCAGCTTCATTGGATAAAACTTGGAGGCCGTTACTGTAAATTGGTCTTCTTATCACATCTCTCCCATTCTTCATCAATGAGCTCTTAACTCCATCATTATGGGAAAAGAAGTCCTTCCTTTTTCACATTTGGAAAAGTATGCGTGCATTTGCGATGGTTGGGCCTGTGTCTTGCCTGTGACATGGATATTTGTTGCACATGCTTCCTTATCCATTGGCATTTGAGGCAATCCATGCCGATTAATGGTCAATATGCATACAGGGCTTGGCAAGGCATTTACAATTGCACTGCTTAAACCGCATGTGAGCCATGGCCACGTGAGCTGATTGAGGAGCATGAAAGCCGCCCTGTGCCGGAATGCAGGTTGTCCTGGTCAGAGGATGACCAGTGGCGAGTCTTATGTGTTTGCATTTAGTGCTTCTGCTCCTAAAATCATGCAAAACACCATACTATTGGCATTCCTTGAGCATTCCTCACTCTTTTGAAGACATGTCCCATGCTGCCCCCTCGTACCTTTGCTAATCTTCTGTGCCACTGACAGGTGGGGTAAGCTCATGCAAAAAAATATGGAAAATCCATGTTTATGTCACTAAGAAAAAACTGTACTATGTCCCTTTAATTCATATCTGCATTCATCCACTTACTTCACAAGCAGCAGCAGGTGAGTCCAGGCAGCCTTCCAGAAGCAGACACAGAATCTGAGACAAAAACCAGTCAGACTGTCTAACCCCCAGGAACACACCACAGTTGGACCGGAGCAGACCAAAATAAAAAACACCTTAGTGGGGGATGGGCTGTCTTTATAGGTGGTCATGTGAGCTCCAGAGGAGGTGTTAACCCATTGTGTGCTGACGTGGGGTATGGCCAGGAAAGGGGTATGTACAGCACCACAGATAGGAATATACAGCACCATAGATAGGGATATACAGCAGCACCATAGATGGGGGTATATACAGCACCACAGATAAGTATATACAGCACCACAGATAGATATATACAGCACCACAGATAGATATATACAGCACTACAGATAGGTATATACAGCACCATAGATAGGGATATACAGCAGCATCACAGATAGGGGTACACAGCCCCCCGTCGTGGGGCTCGCGGCACTGACAGAAGATCCCCCCAGGGTAGTCGGGACATCAAAGTCCCGCACTTACCCCATCTAGGAACGGGCAGCAGGCAGGCTTGGCCGTACATACCCCTCCTCCGATGAGAAAGGAGTCCAATAGGATCACCTGTCTTCTCCACCAATCGGGAAACCGATAACATACAGATGCTTCCTGATTGACGGAGAGCAGTTTAGTGTTAGAAAGGCAAATGTTAATTTGCCTTTCTAAGGGCTTGTGGTGGCACGCTCTGCACCATAAGCCACACTGTATTGAAGCCTATTGGAGCCTACGGCTCTAATGAGATGCTTCAAAGAAACGCCCCGCAGCGGTAATTTATGCGGCTGGCGCCTCAAAGGGGCCGACCACATGAATATGGGCTGGTCGCAGATGGCCATGGATAGATTCATGCTATGCATGAATCTATCCATAGCATAGAGGGGGTGGCGAGGACAGAGGGGGCGGTGCCCGTGCGCCTTTAATGGACGAGCCGTGGTTGAAAGTGAGATACCCAGTGGAAGGCCTGTTTCTGTCTCTGTGCCTGGAAATTGAAAGCCATCCATGACATGACCATGGAGGACCTCCGAATAGCAGCCAAACGTATTGCTACATATCTGGGGAATATTAACGTGAAAGAGTCGGTGCCATTATTCACAACGACTTGGAAATAAGAAAGCTTGCAGCAAAGTCGATCCCAAAACTTTAGCCAACTGAACAAAAGAGGAAACGTGTGGAAAAATCGGTGGCTGTTTTGGAACATTTTGCAAGCAATGAGTGAGATTTCCTGGACAAACTGGTGACATGATGAGACATGGATCTACTGTCATGATCCAGAGACAAAGGGATAGTCTATGGAATGGAGGCACAGTGGTTCCCCCAGGCCAAAGAAGTTCTGTGTGCACAGGTCAGTGCAGAACAAATGGCAACAGTTTTTTTGGGATAAGAAGGGAGTTCCACTGGTAGACTACCTCCAAAAGGGTTCAACCATCAATGCAACATATTACTGTGCTTTATTGACGAAGTTGAGGCAAAATATCAAGGAAAAACTTTGAGGAAACCTCTCCAAAGGTGTCATCCTGTTACATAGTTATATAGTTAGTCAGGTTGAAAAAAGACACAAGTCCATCTAATTCAACCAATAAAAAAAAGAGATATTATATATAACCATACAATCCCATATACACAATCCTTCACCCACAGTTGATCAAGAGGAAGGCAAAAATCCCAGCAAAGCCATGATCCAATTTGCTATACCAGATTAAAAAATGTCTTCCTTATCCCCTGAGAGGCAATCAGATTCTCCCTGGATCAACTTTACCTAAAAATGTTAGTACCCAGTTATATTATTTACATTAAGGAAAGAATCCAGGCCTTTTTTTTTAAGCAATCTATCGTGCTGGCCAAAACGACCTCTGGAAGGAGTCTATTCCACATTTTCACAGCTCTAACTGTGAAGAAGCCTTTCCGTATTTGGAGATGAAATCTTTTTTCCTCTAGACGTAAAGAGTGCCCCTTTGTCCTTTGTGATGACCTTAAAGTGAATAACTCAACACCAAGATCACTATATGGACCACTTATATACTTGTACATGTTGATCATATTCCCCCTTAATCTCCTCTTCTCAAGAGAGAATAAATTCAGATCCTCTAATCTTTCCTCATAGCTGAGCTCCTCCATGCATCTTATTAGTTTGGTTGCCCTTCTCTGCACTTTCTCCAGTTCCCTGATATCCTTTTTGAGAACTGGTGCCCAAAACTGAACTGCATATTCCAGATGGGGTCATACTAATAATTTGTACAAGGGCAAAATTATGTCTCTATCTGTTGCATGACAACGCCTCATTACACATGGCAGGTGAAACAATGGCAAAACTGACCTCCTTAGGCTTTCAAGTGATGCCCCATCCACCCTATTCACCTGACCTGGCTCCTTCTGACTAACTTCTGTTCCCCACTCTTAAAAAACACCTTAAGGGTCAATGATTTGGGAGTGTTCCGGAGGCAAATAATGCTGCAAAGGAGCGCATTACACCAGCAGTTGGAGGAATTTTGTTTGCAGGGACTTAAGAAGTTGCAGGACAGATGTCACAAGTGCATTGACTTCCTGAGGGAATATGTAGAATAGTGCGGCAGTTACAGCTTCCTAGCTACATTTTTTCTGGGTAAGGCTCAATACTTATCACTACCCCCTCGTATAAGGAGACTGGGGACTGGGAACTACCCCAACCCTACTATACTCACAGAGGGGGCTCCCACCCTTGTTGGTATATTTAGGAGCATTATGCACACTATAAGTAAATTTTCGTCCAAGGAACAATTGTACGATTTTCTGATAGTGTGTACACAAATTTCAACAGTCGATTCCGACTTTCCAAGCTAAAATTTCCAAAGCTCCAAAATTTTTCTCGTATGGGAACAGAACAAATGATTTTTGTTTAACGTGTACCGTTTTCATACGATTTTTGTATGAGAATTATCAGATACGAAAGATGCGCACAATCAGAAACACTAAATAATAAAAGAAAAAGCCTGTGTCATATGAGATTTTTTGTTTTGTGTTTTATTTCTATCCTCGGCTCAGACTTGCTGTGAAACATCGAGGAAAACTGGCCAATCGTTCACCTGATTTTCTCATAGTGTGTACGGGGCTTAAAGGGTAACACCACTTTCATGGAGAAAAAAAATAGTAAAAATAGCAAATTAAAAAAAAAATAATATAGGTTATACAATTGTGACAGGGTATACAATTGTAATTGAATGATATTAACCACTAGCCGATCAGCCACCGTCATTTTACTGCGGCAGGTTGGCAGGAATCGCTGTCATTGTACGTTGGTCGCGGAAACGGGTTTTGTGGGCATGCACGCGCCCACTGGCCAGCGGGGGAGCCAATCAGTGGGTGGGGCGGATTCGATGTCTGCCGGCCACCTGCGATCACTCCAGAGAGAGACAGAACAAGGATTTGCCAGAGTAAACAAAGCAGATCCCTATTCTATCAGGGGAGTAGAGTAGGGTTGTCTGTTTCTAGTGATTAGGAACAGCGACCTCTCTCCTTCTCCAGTCAGCCCAGCCCCCATACAGTTAGAAACACCTCCCAGGGAACACATTTAACCTCTTGATCACCACTAGTGTTAACCCCTTCCCCGCCAGTGTCATTTATACAGTAATCAGTGCATTTTTATAGCACTGATCGATGTATAAATGTCACTGGTCCCAAAAAAGTGTCAGAAGTGTCTGATCTGTCCGCCGCAATGTCACAATCCCACTAAAAATTGCTGATCACCGCCATTACTAGTAAAAATAAATAAATAAAAATGCCATAAATCTATTCCCTATTTAGTAGACTCAATAACTTTTGTGCAAACCAATCAATATGCGCGTATTGTGATTTATTTATTTTACCAGAAATATGTAGAAGAATATATATTCGCCTAAACTGATGAAGACATTTTTTTTTTTTACATTTTTTCTTTTGATAAAAATTTTGTTTGGGTACAACGTTGCATGACCGCGCAATTGTCAGTTAAAGTGATGCCGTGCCGAATTGCGAAAAATGGCCTGGTGGTCATTAAGGGGAAAATCCATCCATTTTTTAAGTGGTTAAAAATTACCTTTCCTTTTCAATCTGCAGCTCTGTAATTCTCTGTACAATGCAATATGGCCACCTGGAGGTGTTCTGTACACAGCATGTATACAGAACCCCCCCCCAGAAACATAATTTCCTGATTGTGTAATTGGCTCACTGATTTTCCTAGAAGTCTCCCTTAGATACAAGTCAGATTTCTGGCATCCCCTGCAACAAAAATGTAATTTTTGGTGTGATACTCCCAATAGGAAATCACATCTAAAGGGATGCAGGCACAGCAGCTTTCCTCATTAGAGCCCTACAGGTGCAACAGCTGACTGATGATTATGAAACCACTCCCATTAGATTCACTTTCCCACATGGGCACAGAGGAACACACAGGGATTTCTTCAGAACAACAAAAGGTAGGAATCTGCAACAAATTTTGTTAAAATTCTTGTAATGTACAGAGATCACCCAGAGGGGAATGTTTTTTTCTCAACAAAACTGGAGTTACATTTTAACCACTTCCCATCCGGGCCATTTCTGGCACTCCTGTCCTACATGTAAAAATCATATATTTTTTTGCTAGAAAATTACTCAGAACCCCCAAAACATTATATATGTTTTTTTAGCAGAGACTCTAGGGAGTAAAATGGAGATCGTTGCAACTTTTTATGTCACATGGTATTTGCACAGGAGTTTTTCAAACGCTTTTTTTTGGAAAATTTTTTTATGTATAATGTGAAAGATGATGTTACACCGAGTAAATAGATACCCAACGCGCTTTAAAATTGCAAACACTTGTGGAATTGCACCAAACTTTGGCACTTAAAAATCTCCATAGGCGACGCTTTATAGGTTACATGTTTAGAGTTACAGAGGAGGTCTAGTGCTAGATTTGTTGTTCTTGCTCTAACGCATGCGTCAATTCCTCACATGATGATGTGATTTGAATGCCATTTACTTATGTGGGCGCGATTTATGTATGTGTCCGCTTCTGTGCACGAGCGCGCGGGGACGGGTGGGGCACTTTACATTTTTTTTTTTGTTGTTTATTTTACCTTTATTTTTTTATCTTTACACTGTCTCTTTAAAAAAAAATTTTTGATCACTTTTAATCCTATTACAATGAATGTAAACATCCCTTGTAATAGGAATAGTGTGTGACAGGTGCTTTTTATGGAGAGATATGGGGTCAATAAGACCCCACATCTCTCCTCCAGGCTGGAAAGACCAAGATCAGAACAAAATGAACGATCCCGGTCTCTCCAGCCTCATCCACGGCTTTGTTTACTAAAGCCAGGCTGGATATGACATCACAAAGTTGCGCCCGGGCCTCCGAGGATCATAGAGATGACTGGTGACAAGATGGTCATTGATCAACTTCCGGCGGCGACGGATTCATTCTCCGGGCTGCTGATCGTATGGGCGGCCCAGGAGAAGCCCTGGAGGGCGGCTGAACTGCCACTATGATTGTTCTTATGGTGCAGGGAATCGCCGGCTGGAAAAAAGGATATCTGAATGGTGCCTGTAGCTGCCGGCATTATTCAAATATCACCACTCAAAGTCCAGGATGTCCATGGACGTCCTACGGGCGTGAAGTGGATGGGGGACTGCACTGAACTCAGACAGACAATAAACTGAATGAGAAAGTAAGGGACTTTCCTCTGGAAATATAGCTTTATATATAGAAACATGGTTTCCTTTTTTAAAACAGTTACAAACACTGATAATATTATTCACTTCAAGCTGATCTCTCTTAAATGTATATCTAAGATCCCTTTCACACTGGGGGGCGGTGGGGCATTAGCGGTAAATCCCTGCTAGTCACAGCGGGGATTTACCACTGTTAGAGCGGCGCTACGGCGGCGGGAGCAGTGCTCTTTTATCCCCCCCAAAAGAGGTTAAAAGTGCCCACTCTCTGCGCTTTCGATGCGGTGTGCAGCCGCTTCGAAAGCAATGCCCATTGTTTTCAATGGGCAGGGGCAGCAGAGGAGCGGTATATGACTGCTCATTGCACTGCTCCAAAGATGCTGCTTGCAGGAGTTTTTGTAACGTCCTGCAAGCGCACCACCCCAGTGTGAGAGCACTCAGGGCTTTCACATTTGGGTGGATGGGGAGTGACTTTTGAATTATTTAGCTAAATAGCGACTGTAAAGTGCCTCAGTGTGAAAGGGGTCTAAAAGTAGTGTTGGTAGCCCCATCTGAGTTCTCTACAGCTGGACTACAGCACATTTTCTCCTCTTCTCCATTGCATAGGAATGGGGGGTGTTGCTGTAGTCCAGCACAGGAAAACTGGACAAGTCTAACAATAGTGCTTGGGATTTCAGTGCAGCAGAGTTGTCAGCTCAAACAGGACGTTAGGAGTTCACTGGTTCCTGGCAGGATCAAGAGGTATTTTCTGTGCTTGCAGGGTTTTTAAAGAGACGCAACATGGGAAAATGTGCATGCAGCAGAGATGTACTGAAATTTTTTTACAAATATTTCCAGACATACCATTTAACCACTTGTCAACCGGCCCATGTAGCTTTACTGCTACAGGAATGCTGCTCTGCTCAGAATCACATATATATCAGATCAGCGGGTGCCAGCCACTGAATGATCGCTGGCACCTGCTGATCGGCGAGGAGGAAGACAGGACAGAGCTCTGTCTATATAAACAATACAGAGCTCTGTCCTGTCAGTTGGGATGTGGCGATTTTTGTTTTCCTGCAAAGCAGGGCATAAAAACTGTTGCATTCCTTAGTGAAAGCACCTCACAGTACACAAAAACACTGTCTAGGCACACTTAACCCTTTGATCGCCCCTGATGTTAACCCCTTCCCAGCCATTAGTGCAATAAAAGTGCATATTTTTAGCACTGGTCACTGTATTAGTGTCACTGGTTCCCACTGTGTCAGTTAGTGTCAGACTGCCCTCCATAATATCACAGTCCTGCTATAAATCTTTGGTCTCTGCCATTACTAGTAAAAAAAAATAATTAATAAATAAATAAAAATTCCAGTATATATCCCATAGCATGTAGACGCTATAACATTCAGTTAAACGAATCACTATAAGCTTATTGGGATTTTTTTAACAAAAACATGTAGCAGAATACATATTGGCCTAAACTGATAAAGAAATTAGGTTTTTTATTTTTATTTTATTATTGGATGTGTTTTATAGCAAAAAGTAAAAAATGTTGTTAATGTTCAGTTTTTCGTTTACAGTGCAAAAAAAGCATAGGTGATCAAATACCACCAAAAGAAAGAATTTTGTTTATGCGCAGTGTTGCGTGACAATTGTCGGTTAAAGAAACAGAGTGCCAAAAAGCAAAAAATGGCCTGGTCATTAAGGGGGGGTACATTTTCTGTGGGGCAAGTGAATAAACACCTGGATATATTTTTAAAGAAAATAAACAAGTAAAAAAAAAAAAATCAAAAAAAATAATCTAAAACGAATAGCAATTATGTTAAACTGGCCATACATTAGCAATATATAGTTCATAAGAATGCGTTAAGAATGTTTTAAGAATTTTTTTTTTTTGGATAAAGATTTAAAATAAATAAATGCTGATCATTGCAAGCACCCCTGTCACTGGTAAATGGTTTGTTCCATCCCTGTAACTGATACATTCTGCTAGAGAGCTTTTCCTTTTGAAAAACAACAGACTTGCTGGTTAGACTCACCAGATTCTATGGACCCCTTAGCAGTAATGAATGTTCCTTGGTGTTTCAGACTCCAACATAAGGAGAGAGAGCCCATATACCTTTTCAAAGTCTTTAATAAAGCCCTGTGTGAGGGGCAAAAAGCTTTAGATGTGGATTCCGGTCTGTCAGTAACATCACATTTGACAAGCAGACGACGGATCTGCAGTGGATGCAACGTCTAGGCAGCAGACGAACAGTTTACACTACAATGACTGTCTGGCCTTAGGTGTAGATTTCGAAAAACGGGGAGTGTGTCCCGAAATAATTTCTGAAACTTTTCCATATACCCGAGAGAGAGGAATACAACCTCAGACTTTGTGGTTCCTTGTAAGTAATGACGATTCCCCAGGTATCTTAGACCACTCAGATTGGTCGTTCAGACAACAAAAAGTTTTCCTTTTCGAGAGATCGTCTTACATAGTCAATGTCCCTACCTTGTTTGGTAAATGGTCACTGTCCCCACGAACGTTACTAGTCGTAAATAAATAAAA
>BLSH010355637.1:0-10211 GCA_018402905.1 Glandirana rugosa | reverse complement strand
TGGGTTATGCCGATCGGCTCCTGCCTCTGGATGTTCCCACACTTGCCATCACAGACCACCGCTTCACGTGCCTTCATTCACCTGCCAATTTGTTGGTGTTTTAATAAACATTGATGGTCTGCACTTAGAGCGCCTCTCTCCTGTTTTGTCATATTATCTCTGCCCCCCCCTTCCACATTTCACTTCTGCATCCCCATCTAAAGCTCACCCCGCTCTCACCTCTGCCGCCCCGTTATTTCACCATTGCACCCCAAGCTTCCCCCACAGTCCTCACCACTGCACAATCTGCAACACCCCCCTCTCCCCTCTCCTTCCCCCACAGTCCTCACCTCTGATCGACCTACAATCCCCCCCTCCAGAGTTCCGGCTGTAAAAATGCCCTGCCCTTCAGTATCCAAGTCCTGGCCTGCCCACACAGTAAACAGGCCGGGACAGCGGGGCTGACACTATAATACTCCGGAAACTGTGGCTGCACGGCTCCTGTCCCCATCCTGCAGCTGAAATAGCCTAGCTGCTGCGCCATTGACAAATGCTCTGGGGGGGGGGGGGGCTGCTCTGCAATATTCTGGCCAGTGAAATCCATCAACGTTGAAACGCTTGAGATGCCTAGGTGTGTTTTTAACCAGTTAAGGATCGCCCTATAGCAGATTTATTGCTACAGGGTGGCCCTCCTGTGCACATCCACTTATATATACGTGATTCTGCACTTCCGCCTAGGGGACACGCATGCATTGCCAGCGGGCTTCATCTGCTGTGATTACCCACAGCAGAAACTGATCTGTGGTGCCGGGCTTTGGATGTCCTCCAGCACCCACCAATTGTTAGGTAGAGACACATATCGGGACTCTACCTATGTAAGCAAGGCAGATCTCCATTCTGACAGAGGGTAAGGGATGGATTTTGTGTTTCTGCAAAGCAGGGAATAAAATCCATCACTTCCCTGAGTAAAGCAGCACACATAATACTGTAAAAGACTGACTAGCCACACAGTTAACCCTTTGATCACCCTAGATGTTTAACTTCTTCCCAGCCATTGTCGTTAGTACAGTGACAGTGCATATTTTTAGCACTGATCCCTGTATTAGTGTCATTGGTTCCCACAAAGTGTCAGTTAGTGTCTGACTGTCCACCCCAATATCGCAGTCTCACTATAAGTCACTGATTGCGGCCATTACTAGTAAAAGAAAAAAAAATGGAAACATAAATAAAAATATCCCATAGTTTGTAGACGTTATAACTTTGAATTTTAAAATTGACGAAGAAATTCGATTTGGAACAGAAAGTAAAAAAAAATTGTCTTTTTTTTCAAAATTGTCCCAATGTCGCACTCCTGCAAAAAATCACTGCCATTATTAGTAAAAATAAAAATGCCATAAAAATATCCCATAGTTTGTAGACGCTATAACTTTTGCGCAAACCAATCAATATACACTTATTCAGATTTTTTTTTTTACCAAAAAATATGTAGCAGAATACATATTGGCCTAAACTGATGAAGAAATTAGATTTTTTACATTTGTTTATTGGAGATGTTTTGGAACAGAAAGTAAAAAAACATTTTTTTTTCTCAAAATTGTTAGTCGTTCTTTGTCTATAGCGTAGAAAATAAACACTGCAGAGGGCATCAAATGCCACCAAAAGGAAGCGCTGTTTGTGGGGAAAAAAGGACATCAATTTTATTTAGGTACAACGTCTTCTGGAGGTCAAGTGGATATTATTCTGATATTCTGTTTATCTCAATCATGATGACCATAACTTTCCTACAATATTTTACACAAGTGCCACAAAACACTGTCTTTGTTGCTGACACAAATAATCAGGGGAATGCATAAGGCTTGGTTCACACATAGCCAACTTGTGTCACCCCCAAGACGCTTGACTTCTTAAATCCCATTGAAATGAATGGGAGCCGTCTTAATGTACACTACTGAAGTCGCTCAGACTTCAGAAAAGGTTTCTGTATAACTTCAATGCGACTTCTATAAGACTTGTGCCCATAGAATTCAATGGAAGTCGCCACCAAGTCGGACCCCCAATCTATATTGAAGCGACTTTACAGGAAAAAGAAAAGAATTTACACAGTAACTCCCCACGAGTTACCCAGGCAACCCCATCCCTCCCTGCTCTGATTGGCCACAGACAAAGTCGCCTGGCATGGAGTCGTGTTGTAAGTCGCCCAAAGTCACGCTGAAGTCACCTTGAATTCGCGTTGTAAGTTGCCTAGCAAAGTCAAGCCGAAGTCGGATCGCCCCTGTGTGAATGCAGCCTTAAGGGTGTTGTAGAGATAAACAGAATATCAGAATAATATATAAAAAAATACACTTATTGAATGCACTTGGTTAGGATGGTCACCTTTGTTTAGATACTGCTGTCAGCCAGGAATACCCAACGGGGATGAGTCATGGTTGTTTCATGGTTGGTCATTTTTCTTGGATACTTCCAATAAATAGCACATGACTAGACCCAGACTTATTTAACTTTTTTTTTTTTTGTGAACTGACTTTTATATTGTAATTAATATATAGGATTTATATAGTGCCAACAGTATGCACAGTGCTTTACAATATAAACAGAGACCGTACAGTAACAATAAAATACAAGAAGGTTAAGAGGGCCCTGCTCATAAGAGCTTACAATCTAATAGGGTGGGGCAAGCGGTACAAAAGGTAATAATTGTGAGGGATGAGCTGATGGAAGAATTCAAAGGTCAGTT
The DNA here is from genome assembly GCA_018402905.1 of Glandirana rugosa. Classification (NCBI taxonomy): domain Eukaryota; kingdom Metazoa; phylum Chordata; class Amphibia; order Anura; family Ranidae; genus Glandirana; species Glandirana rugosa. The sequence goes on along the minus strand of BLSH010355637.1, from coordinate 7,498 downwards.
GTTAGCTGAAGAGAGGATAGGCTTCCCTGAAGAGATGAGTTTTCAGGGATTGCCTGAAGGCAGCTAGAGTAGGAGATAACCAGACAGACTGAGGTAGAGAGTTGCATAGGATAGGAGAGGCTCTAGAGAAGTCCTGGGGATGAGCATGAGAGAAGGAGACAAGGGAGCTAAAGAACAGGAGGTCTTGGGAAAAGCGGAGAGTAGGGTTTGGGTGATATTTGGAGATAAGATTGATGATTCAGCTGTAAATGGCTTTGTATGTTGTGAGTATTTTGAATTTAATTTGTTTGGCAATGGAAAACTAGTGTAGGGATTGGCGGAGAGGGGTGGCAGACACTGAGTGGTTCGTAAGGTAGATAAGTCTGGCAGCAGAATTCTCGATAGACTGAAGAGGGGATAGCATTTGGAGAGGGAGGCCAATGAGAAGGGAGTTGCAATAGTCAAGGCGAGAGATAACAAGGGAGTAAATGAGGAGCTTGGTGGTTTGATTAGTTGAAAAGGGGCGAATTTTAGAGATGTTACAGAGGTGAAGTCTACAAGCTTTTGACTGCGATTGGATTTGCGGTAGAAAGAACAGGTTTAGGATTACACCAAGTACCCTGGTGTGAGGGGAGGGACTGATATTGTATGTTGTATTATCTTGATGGAAAAGTCATGGAGGAACTCACGGGCAGGGGGCAATATTATCAGCTCGCTTTTAGAGAGATTTAGTATAAAGCACTATTAAAAGCACATGTGTTTTTTTGGTAAATAACAAACATGTAATACTTACCTGGTCTGTGCAATGGTTTTGCACAGAGCAGCCCGGACCCTCCTCTTCTTTTGTCCCTCACTAATGCTCTTGCCCAGTGTCCCCACAACAAGCCGCTTCCTAAGGCCGCTCTCTCCTCATTGGCTCACTGGCTGTGATTGACAGTAATGGAGCCAGTGGATCCCGCTGCTACCTCAGCCAATGAGGAGGAAGAGACACAGGAGAGATTTGGCTCTCATGAACATTGCTGGCTCAGGTAAGTATTAGGGGGGCTGGGGGTAGTGGCGTACTAACAGGGGGGCGGTCTGCTTCAGGTGCCACACATTGGGGGTGTCAGCAGGGCCGCTGGATTTGATCTCAGCAGGGGGGTGAGGTAGAGCAGGTTGGGAATCCCAATTTCTGTCCACAAATATACTAATCCCCCGCTGCGCAGTTGTGTAGAAAAACCTCTTCTCCGGGTCCCCTGTTTTCGGTGGGGGCCAGGAGACAGGCAGCGGACTATTGCGATGTATGCGATGCATACTAGCACATTATGGCCTTACCTTGCAGGTAAAAAAAAAAAAAGCAATCCACCACAGAAAAATAAAGCAGATAGGGTTTCCCAATAAAGATCAAGATGGAGGGGTGCATTCAGGCAGCAGGGAAGAAAGCAGAAAAGCCTCGTACACGCGCTTAGATTTTCGGACGACAGAACGTCTGTTTTTTTTATTGGATGCTAGTCTCATGTCGCAAGTAAAGAGCGTACTAACAATACAAAAATTCTCATACGACCAAATTCAACGTCAGAAGTGATGTAATGTGTTGAATAGCTTTGTATGTATTTTTTCATTTCTCAGCATGCGTAGTCTTGCGCTGTACTAACTAAACAAAAATCGGACGTTGAGTTCACGTGCGACAAAAATTTTAGTCTGCTTTTTTCATCCGAAAAATCGAAATTGGCTGCCGAAAGCACCATACTAGCGTTCTGAAAATCGGAAGATCAATCGTCGTACGAAAATCCCCATCCCAAATTTGCATCATGTGTTACAGGGCTTTAGACAAGCAAAGGTTCCATCAAGACTTTAGCTCCAAGGGCTGGGGGGAGAAATGGGGGGTCACTACTTATCCTAACAGATCTGGCCCAATGCTTTTAATAGGAAATTTAACAGATGAAAAGGTAACAAATAATACACACACTTGAGCATTTTTTTCAGGGATTTTGGTTAATAATGGTTAAGTATTAGGCCTCATACACGCGGACCTTTTTTGATGCCGACGTTTTTTGGTGTTTTTTGCAGCTCTCCATGTTAGTCAATGGCCCCATAAAAACGCTGACGTTTTTGAACTGTAGAAGGCGTCGGCGTTAAACTAAAACCCACGGCCAGCGTGTTCTGAGGCTGTAACGTTTCGCCTTTTTGACGCTGACACCGCAAAATGCTCACTAATGCCCACTAACGCCGTACCGGCATTAACCGGCGTTTTCGATGACGGCATTTTTAGGTTGAAAAATAGCAGAGGGTTTAAAAAAAAAGCCTATTGACGCAAACGCTCAATAACGCCGATGCAAAAGCCGAAAAAAACGCCAATTTTTTTTTCCCTGACGTCTGGCCCGATGTTTTGCTTATTTTTTAACATACGCCCGTGTGTATGAGGCCTTAAAATGAACATTCTTTACCTAATTAACAATTGACAAAATGTACTTTGCAAAGAGAGCAGCCTCTATGGCTTTAGTAAATCAGCCCCTCTATTTCCAGCAATGGCTCATTTATCACAATCAGATCTGTAAGTCCTGCGCTCTCTCCAGTGGTCACACAACTGTCACATACACTAATGAACCGCACTGCAATGATCAGGTGTGATTCCAGCCTTCAAAAACAATTAGACGGGCACCTTAACGACCAACTTACAGGGATATACAATGTACAGTACTATTGACATAAACACACATCATAGGTTGAACTGCATGGACTTGTGTCTTTTTTCAACCTCACCAACTACTGTATGTAACTATATGAATATTCATATAAGCTCATTTTTATAATTTTACATAAAAAGCTTACAATAACTTACCTTAAATGAGCGATCAAAAGTTCTGCTGTCTTCTTCACACACAGATGAAACTAAAACTGCAAGATGTTTACAGTTTCCTTACTTAGATGAGTCATTTAATAGGGAAGGGATGCCTGGGGAAATTTAACCCCCTGAAGAGCAGGAATTTTTCTGGTACTTTCTGCTTGTGAAAATGTGTTTTTTTTTTTGTTTTTACTATATATATATATAATTTTTTTTTTTTTTTTAAATCAGATTCCCTACCTAGAGAATAACCGGTACCCGACCGTGCGCTGTATATTTACTGCTGCAGAGTGGCAGCATCCCGCATATCGCCGTATGCAAGCGGCGGCTCGCCCGTGCGCAGCTAGCGGGCGGGAGCGCGCCGCCACGCTCTCGTGCCTGCTGCATTCTGCAGGAGTGTGTCCGATGTCCGCTGGCGAGCCGCGATGACCTCCCAGAGAGAAAGAACGGGGAACCGCCGATGTAAACACGGCGGTTCCCCACTCTGTCAGTGGGCATGTAAGAGTTCTACTGATCCCTGTCACTGGGATCAGTTGGTCTCTTATGCCCATGGTAGCCCAGCCCCCTCACAGTTAGAACGCCTGGGGAACACAGTTAACCCCTAGATCTCCCCCTGCAGGTTAACCCCTTCACTGCCAATGACATTTACACAGTAATCAGTGGATATTTAAATTTCTGATCGCTGTATAAATGTCATTGGTCCCAAAGAAGTGTCAAAAATGTCCGACGCGTCCGCCCCAATATCAAAGTCCTGATAAAAAGCGCAGATCGCCATTACTAGTAAAAAAAAAAAAAAATGTAAATACGCCAAAAATTTTTTTTACCAAAAATATGAGGAAGAATATAAATCGGCCAAAACCAATGAATACATTTGTTTTTTTATATATTTTTTTTGGATTTGTATTTTAGCAAAAAGTAAGATGTTTTTTTTTTTGCAAAATTGTCGCTCTTTTTTTGTTTATAGCAGTGATCAGAAATGGAGCAGAGGTGATCAAATACCACCAAAAGAAAGCTCTATTTGTGGGAAAAAAAGGACGCAAATTTCGTTTGGGTACAACGCCGCACGACCGCGCAATTGTCAGTTAAAGCAACGCAGTGCCGAATCGCGAAAAGTGCTCTGGTCCTAACATGGGAAATCCTTCCGGTGGTGAAGTGGATAAATTGGTGGGTTTTGCAATTTTTTAATGTCACATAGTATTTGCGCAGCGATTTTTCAAACACAGTTTTTGGGAAAAAAATACACTTTTTAAAATCTTAAAAAAAATGACCCATTTTTTTTATATAAAAGATGATGTCATGCCGAGTAAATAGATACAAAATATGTCATTCTTTAAAACTGTGCACGCCCGCACAACGGTGACAAATTACATACATTTTTCTATCCATAACTGATGCTTTAAAAGTCTTTACAGGTTAGCACTTTAGATGTACAGAGGAGGTCTGGTGCTAGAACACATGTGTGGGATGATCACGGTTTGCGTGCGTTCGGGTTCAACGCGTGCACTAGTATGGGGGGACAGGGGCACTTTAAATGTTTTTTAATCCTTCATGTATATATATATATATATTTTATTTTTACACTGTTGCTTTAATTTTTTTATCATTTTTATTGCTGTCACAAGGAACATAAACATGCCTGTGACAACAATAGGCAGTGACAGGTACTCTTTATGGAGGGATCTGGGGTCCTTAAGACCCCAAATCCCTCCTTTGCACTTGAAAGCATTCAAATCGTCAAGATCTGCGTTTTTGAATACTTTAGATTTTTTAAAACTGGCCCCATAAAGACTCCAGTAAACCAGAAGTGATGTCATGACGTCGCTTCAGGTTACAACAGCCGAGACCCGAATCAAAGCAAATCCCGGCTTTCCTCGGGTCTCCAGTGGGATGGGAGAGCCTGGACGAGTGCTGGAAGTGGGGGGCTTAGCCGCATCGATTGCTATTACAAGAGAACCGACCGTCCACTCTAAACAGCAGTACCGGGGTAATGCCTACAGCTGCAGGCATTGCTCCGGTAAAACCACTTAAAGTCAAATGATGTACAGGTACGTGAAACTTTTTTAAAGATTTGTATAGAGTGGAGAGGGATTAGAACCTCTGTCAGCTTTTATTGCTGTCTGTGTCCCCGATAAGAAGACCCGCCCTCTCTATTTGTTCTGTTTACTATTATTACTAAAAGTGAAATTAAAAGAAAATCCCAAATTTGGAGTTGACCCCATAAAAGTAATAGAGGGGAAATCTTCCAATGGGGACACTAATTCTGGTGAGCTGGGGGTCCCCAAGGGATTCCCTTTATCTGCAGGGATTTCCTCTCACTTCCTCTTTGGCTATGGAACAGGAAGTGAAGGGAAATCTCCACAATGGGACACAGATGGTGAAAAAACAATCTATCCAAGTATGTTTTCTGAAAGTGATTGTAAAGTCTCATTTTTTTCTATTAAAATAATAAACATGTTATACTTACCTTCTCTGTTGCAGTTGGTTTTGCCTTAAGGGTGTTGTAGAGAGAAACAGAATATCAGAATAATATATAAAAAATAAATTTATTGAATGCACCTGGTTAGGATGGTCACCTTTGTTTACTGCTGTCAGCCAGGAATACCCAACGGGGATGAGTCATGGTTGTTTCATGGTTGGTCATTTTTCTTGGATACTTCCAATAAATAGCACATGACTAGACCCAGACTTATTTAACTTTTTTTTTTTTTGTGAACTGACTTTTATATTGTAATTAATATATAGGATTTATATAGTGCCAACAGTATGCACAGTGCTTTACAATATAAACAGAGACCGTACAGTAACAATAAAATACAAGAAGGTTAAGAGGGCCCTGCTCATAAGAGCTTACAATCTAATAGGGTGGGGCAAGCGGTACAAAAGGTAATAATTGTGAGGGATGAGCTGATGGAAGAATTCAAAGGTCAGTTGTTAGCTGAAGGGAGGATAGGCTTCCCTGAAGAGATGAGTTTTCAGGGATTGCCTGAAGGCAGCTAGAGTAGGAGATAACCAGACAGACTGAGGTAGAGAGTTGCATAGGATAGGAGAGGCTCTGGAGAAGTCCTGGGGATGAGCATGAAAGAAGGAGACAAGGGAGCTAAAGAACAGGAGGTCTTGGGAAAAGCGGAGAGTAGGGTTTGGGTGATATTTGGAGATAAGATTGATGATGCAGCTGTAAATGGCTTTGTATGTTGTGAGTATTTTGAATTTAATTTGTTGGGCAATGGGAAACTAGTGTAGGGATTGGCGGAGAGGGGTGGCAGACACTGAGCAGTTGGTAAGGTAGAGAAGTCTGGCAGCAGAATTCTCGATAGACTGAAGAGGGGATAGCATTTGGAGAGGGAGGCCAATGAGAAGGGAGTTGCAATAGTCAAGGCGAGAAATAACAAGGGAGTAAATGAGGAGCTTGGTGGTTTGATTAGTTGAAAAGGGGCGAATTTTAGAGATGTTACAGAGGTGAAGTCTACAAGCATTTGACTGCCATCGGATTTGCGGTAGAAAGAACAGGTTTAGGATTACACCAAGTACCCTGGTGTGAGGGGAGGGACTGATCTTGTATGTTGTATTATCTTGATGGAAAAGTCATGGAGGAACTCACGGGCAGGGGGCAATATTATCAGCTCGCTTTTAGAGAGATTTAGTATAAAGCACTATTAAAAGCACATGTGTTTTTTTGGTAAATAACAAACATGTAATACTCACCTGGTCTGTGCAATGGTTTTGCACAGAGCAGCCCGGACCCTCCTCTTCTTTTGTCCCTCACTAATGCTCTTGCCCAGTGTCCCCACAACAAGCAGCTTCCTAAGGCCGCTCTCTCCTCATTGGCTCACTGGCTGTGATTGACAGTAATGGAGCCAGTGGATCCTGCTGCTGCCTCAGCCAATGAGGAGGAAGAGACACAGGAGAGATTTGGCTCTCATGAACATTGCTGGCTCAGGTAAGTATTAGGGGGGCTGGGGGCAGTGGCGTACTAACATGGGGGTGGGGGGGCGGTCTGCTCCAGGTGCCACACATTGGGGGTGTCAGCAGGGCCGCTGTATTTGATCTCAGCAGGGGGGTGAGGTAGAGCAGGTTGGGACTCCCAATTCCTGTCCACAAATATACTAATCTCCCGATGTGCAGTTGTGTAGAAAAACCTCTTCTCCGGGTCCCCTGTTTTCGGTGGGGGCCAGGAGACAGGCAGCGGACTATTGCGATGTATGCGATGCATACTAGCACATTATGGCTTTACCTTGCAGGTAAGAAAAAAAAAAAAAAGCAATCCACCACAGAAAAATAAAGCAGGTAGGGTTTCCCAATAAAGATCAAGATGAAGGAGGGGTGCATTCAGGCAGCAGGGAAGAAAGCAGAAAAGCCTCGTACAGGCGCTTAGATTTTCGGACGACAGAACGTCTGTTTTTTTATTGGATGCTAGTCTCATGTCGAAAGTAAAGAGCGTACTAACAATACAAAAATTCTCATACGACCGAATTCAACGTCAGAAGTGATGTAATGTGTTGAATAGTTTTGTATATATTTTTTCATTTCTAAGCATGCGTAGTTTTGCGCTGTACTAACGAAACAAAAATCGGACGTTGAGTTCATGTGCGACAAAAATTTTAGTCTGCTTTTTTCATCCGAAAAATCTAAATCGGCTGTCGAAAGCACCATACTAGCGTTCCGAAAATCGGAAGATCAATCGTCGTACGAAAATCC
>BLSH010355636.1:42462-67214 GCA_018402905.1 Glandirana rugosa | reverse complement strand
TTTTTACCATCCCCCCACCCCTTATATACATACAAAATTGAAAGACGCAAGACACCACGCAAGTCAATTTCTAAAATATTATCGCACCGAACAACCTTATCTAAATACTACACTCTTGTGACACACAGTGAAGACAGAAACATTCTCCGGACTTGTATTATTAGCAGTGTTCTACTTATAGTTGTTTCGGATTTGTATAATGATTCAATCTGGCTGCGCCCAGAGTATATTTATATGCTATGTTTTCAATGTTAGACCCCTGCGTGGGTCATCATTAGATTTGTTGTAAAGAAAATATACTTTCCAATAAAATATATGAAACACAAAAAGGTGCAATATATACATGCAAGTGATATGTGAACAGCAAACTAATATTCAGAAATCAATGTTTATTCCGTGAAAGTCCATTTAAATGTCATGTGACAGTCCACAATGCATTCAGTGAAAAGACAAATTGCAAAATTGCATTCATTCTGCTCAACAGGATGTGAAGATAAACACCACCGTGCTTTCTTATTTATATGCTCATCAATCATAGACCCCTTAACTAGGGATGCACCGATAGTGCTGATACTAGGCATTTACACGAGCATCGTTACTTAGAAAAATGCTCCGATATCCAGAGCCGATACCGGAAGTGACATCCGCTTGGAAGCAGAATGCCTCCTCCGGCCGCTGTGACTTCCCTGAGAGGAGAGGAGGACACTGGCACTGCTGTGCTGCCGCCAGGGCCAGAGCTCCTGTAGTTCCCCCAGCCACAGTTTCTGTCTCTGCTAGTGATGTCCAGTTCATGAACGAATCGTTCTTTTGAATCGATTCTTTTCAGTGAACTGATTCGTTTGGAACCGTTCATGTGAACTCAATAGCAGAGCATTGCAGAGCAGCTTAGGTCATGTGATCCTAGAGTGAGAACTCCGCCCCTCCCTGCAACCAATCAGAGAACCCACAGCACACCGACTCAAAGAACTGGATGGATATAAAGCTCACACAGTTCAGTTCATCAGTAGATTGAGTTAAAGAATCAAATGAGTTGTTACAGCACAGTATACTGAAAGAACCATGAATCACCACTGTCTGTTCTATGATCATATGAGGATAGGATTGTGCTCAGTAACCTGGGTAGCGGTGTTCTGTCAGATCAAGGAATCTATAGGATCATCCAAGATTGCCACTTACAGTGACGCACAAACAGCGGTGTAAAGGAAAAGCGGGTTTTTGTGTGTAAACTGCATTCTGATTGGCCAACTTCATAGATAACATTGCTAACCATCAGATTTGTCCACAGTCTTTACAATGCATAATTAACGATTATATTTTACTACCGTGGGTACTTTGCCTGCATTAATAAAATCCGATCGTTATTCCTGCGCTGTCAAAACTGTGGACAAATCTGATGGCTAGCAATGCTAACAGTGAAGTTGGCCAATCAGAATGCAGTTCACACATAAAAACCTGTTTTTCGTTTGTGCGTCACCAAAATTGATAACGCCGCTAATGTGACAAAATGTTCTGGTCTGACAGTCTTTATACAACAATAGGCTTTGTGACTGCTCTCTGAGCCAAGGAACTGAATAAAAAAAATGTTCCCAGGACTGCCAAACGTCTGTGAATCAGTTCTCTGATTCTACTCCTTGGATAAGGTTGAGTCAGAGCTTCGGTTCACTTGCTTGTCAATAGACTCAGCAAGTGAACCGAAGAATCGATTCATGAATCGGTTAATTTCAGTGAGTGACTCGAAATGAACCGATTCACTTAAATGAATCGAACTTCCCATCACTAGTCTCTGCTCTGGCACTTTGGGCTAATCTTCTGCAGCCACAGAGGTCATGTGAGCAACTGTGGCCAGCATTAGTTTCTGCGGTTCCTATGGCTACTTCCATGACGCTTCGCACTGTACTATGGGTGGTAAATCCAGTGAGTGCAGTAGAGTGGCTCCGGATGATGGGCTCTGCAGGATGGCTCCAGGAGAATGGCAGGCCAGCCATAGATTCCTGAGGGGTGCTGGATCCAGGGCCGGTCACAAGGCATGCTGAGACTTCTGATTCCTCTACAGTTGGAGTCTACAAATAAGGCATGCTGGGATCTCTGGATCCAGCCCCCCCCCACCCCATAGTGGTGCCCTCCAGTCACCCTGTACTGTGCCCTCCTACCTTTCATGTCATACTGATCCCCTTCCATCATCCCAATCACCTTCCATGTCATACTGATCCCCTGGCATTATCTCCCATTACCTTCCATGTCATACTGATCCCCCTGCATCATCCTCTTGCATCATCCCCATTACCTTCCGGTTCATACTGATCCCCTTGCATTATCCCCATTACCTTACATGTAATCCTGATCCCTCTGCACCATCCCCCATAACCTTCCATGTCATACCGATCCCCTTCCATCATCCCCCATCAACATACCTTCCGTGTCATATTGATCCCCTTCCATCATCCCCATCACCTTCTGTGTCATACTGATCTCCTTGTATCATCCCCATTACCTTCTGTGTCATACTGATCCCCTCCCATCATCCCCATCACCTTCCATGTCATACTGATCCCCTTCCATCATCCCCATCACCTTCCATGTCATACTGATCCCCTTCCATCATCCCCATCAGCTTCCGTGTCATACTGATCCCCTCCCATCATCCCCATCACCTTCCGTGTCATACTGATCCCCCTGCATCATCTCCCATCACCTTCCATGTCATACTGATCCCCCCTGCGTCATCTCCCATCACCTTCCATGTCATACTGATCCCCTCCCATTATCCCCATCACCTTCCATGTCATACTGATCCCCTCCCATCATCCCCATCACCTTCCATGTCATACTGATCCCCTGGCATTATCTCCCATTACCTTCCATGTCATACTGATCCCCCTGCATCATCTCCCATCAACCTTCTGTGTCATCCTGATCCCCCTGCATCATCTCCCATCAACCTTCTGTGTCATCCTGATCCCCCTGCATGAAGGACTTGTGGGTGGATTTGGTGTGACAGTCAGTGGTCGGGCCCTGGGGAAGGTTGGTTTTCAGCCCGGGGGAGGGGGGGGGGGATCGATTGATTATACCTTTGCACCCAATGATCGTCTAATACGAATTTTGGAATATTTATGAACTTTTATTCATTCATTAATTTTTTGCTGTTATTTGCACCATTTATTTTTTTCAATTTTTGCACTATTTCTATATGCACATATATATTCCCCTTTGGGGAACTCCCCTGTTTTGTTTGTGTTTGTTTTGATAGACACACATTGGATTCACAGCCTATTATTCTATATAATTAACTTACTGTATGCACTTTAAAGTCCTATGGTACACTTAAAGTGGTTTTCAAGTCGTGACAATCACTTTAACCTACAGGTAAGTCTATGATAAGGCTTACCTGTAGGTGCCCTGCATATCTCCTAAACCTGCATGGTTCAGGAGATATGCAGTGTAAGAACTGTGCCGATGTCCCCAATCTGGGTTTACTTCCTCTTTAACCCCTTCAGATCCACGCTATTGCCAAAGTAAGGCTCCAGCGCGGATCTAAATTTCCGGGAAGATGTCCATGGACGTCGTCCCCTGTGCACGCTCCTGGCGTGCCCACGGGTCGGGCGGACTTCTCCGTACAGTGACAGGGGACATGACAGATCTACTGATCCCTGTCACTAGGATCAGTTAGATCTGTTATGTCTCGGCCAGCCCCGCCCCCCCACAGTTAGAACACACCCAGGGAACTCAGTTAACCCCTTCACTGCCCCCTTAGTGTTAACCCCTTCACCGCCAATGACATTTATACAGTAATCAGTGGCTATTTAACTTTCTGATTGCTGTATAAATGTCATTGGTCCCAAAAAAGTGTCAAAAATGTCTGACATGTCCGCCCCAATATTGCAGTCCCGGTAAAAATCACAGATTGCCATTACTAATGAAAAAAAAAATTATAAAAACGCCATAAATCAATTCCCATAGTTTGTAGATGCGATAACTTTTGCGCAAACCAATCAATATACGCAGATTGCGTTTTTTTTTTCTTTTACCAAAAATATGTAGAAGAATATAAATTGGCCAAACCCGATGAATACTTTTTTTTTTTTTTTTTTTTTTTTAATTTGTATTATAGCAAAAAGTAAAAAATGTTGTTCTTTTTTCAAAATCGTCGCTCTTTGTTTATAGCGCAAAAAATAAAAACTGCAGAGGCGATCAAATACCACCAAAAGAAAGCTCTATTTGTGGGGAAAAAATTGATAAACATTTTGTTTCGGTACAACTTGGCATGACCACGCAATTGCCATTAAAAATGCGACAGCGCTGAAAGCTGAAAAATTGGTCTGGGCAGGAGGGGGGTTTAAGTGGCCAGTAAGCAAGTGGTTAATATAGTCTACAATAAGCGCTGCACTTTAACCCCTCCAATACAGAATTAAGTCTTCAGTACTCATAGATTACCGTTTTCAGTGCTCGTAGATTGTGCAGATGTCAGTGGTCAGTAGAGAGGAAAGCAGAGTTCAAATGCCAATGGGCATAAAGTATTGTGGGTAAGGAATTAATAAATTGGGGGAGAGAAGCATTCCATGAGTCCTGTATGTTTCCTTGTATAATATACCATCACTTACAGGCTGCATTAACCCAAAAGAAATGGGTTCAAGGCATTAAAACATGAGCAAAATTGCATGTTACATATTATGTAGCTGAGTATTAATGAAAGTCAATGAAGTGTAATAATACATTTAAAAATGATGTATCCAGATAGAAGAGATGATTACCTTTCCTGCAGCCATCATATAGTGAAGGTGTGCCTGCTTGCTGCTAGGATACCTTTTACACACATCTCCATGGTATCAATAAGGAAACTACAACTATCAATACAATAGTAAACAAGACAAATACAAAAAAGTGAAAGTAGTAAAGGAAACAGGATTGGTAGCTAATGGGGGTGTCAGGCAAGCTGCCATTGGGAGCTGGGTCTTACACATGGCTTTCTGTGATTGGAGGTGACTGGGGGCAGAAACTGGGCAGTCCTGAGGGTGCTTCCTTCTGCTTCTTACTTAAAGTTGGAGTTAACTCCCTTGGTTGATTTTTACCTACAGGTAAGTCTATAATAGAGCTTACCTATAGGTACAGTAAATATTTCCTGCACCGTCCAGGAGATATTTACTTGTGAATCCACCAGTGACGTCCTCAGGGCATGCACGCTGAAGGAATGGCATACCCGTGCTGTTCCTTTAGAGCCCTGTGCAGTGAACAGTGACTCCTGTGCGCATGCGCAGGAGTGACGTCATCATGGCTCATCCAAACAAAGGGCCGGAGTCTGCCGACCCAGAAGGAAGACCGGGTGAAAATGAAAGCCCTGTCAGCAGTGACAGAGGACCACTGGAGGGCTTCGTTCTAAGGTAAGTGTCACATAATGTGCTAGCATGCGACGCATACTAGCACATTATAACATTGCCTTGCAGGAGGATTTTTTTCTTTTTTTTTTTTTTTAGCCAGTTTACTACTGCTTTATGTAATGCAGAAATTAAAGTGTGCAGAAGAAAGACAGCCACAAGCAGAAGAGGGGACAGGCTGCTTATCTGAGAAATACAAGGTAGGGCTGGAATTCATAAATGTAGAAAGTGTAGCACCAGAATTATATCCAGAAGTTAGAAACTGCAAATGCGACACATAACATCATTCACATCAGTGATTAGTGAACCACAACCCCCATGTGTGAATGTCTCTACCTTCATGCAGTGGGATAGTATGCATACCAGAAAAAATTACTATCCAGAAAAGAAAGGTCTAAGCATGCTTAACCACTTGAACTCCAGAAGATTTTACCTTCTTCATGACCAGACCATTTTTTGCTATTCAACGTTGCGCTACTACTTTAATTGGTGATTGCGCGGTCATGCAACTCTGTATCCAAACCAAATTTATATAATTTTTTCACACAAATAGAGCTTTCTTTTGGCAGTATGTGATCACCTCTGGGTTTTTTTTTTTTAATATATATATATATATATGGAAAGCATGCCTGATAAAATGGCAATCGCTTGTTGAGTCTGCCATTAATAAGGGATGGGGCTCTTTAATATTTGTTTCTCATCACCTTAACCACTTGACCTCCAGAAGGTTTTACCCCCCTTCATGACCAGGCCTTTTTTTTGCTATTCGGCACTGGGCCTCTTTATATGGTAATTACGCGGTCATGCAATACTGTATGCAAATTAAATGTATATAATTTATTTACACAAATAGTACTTTCTTTTGGTGGTATTTGATCATCACTGGGTTTTTATTTTTTATCATATAAACAACAAAAGACCAAACATTCTGAAAAAAAAAAAAACAATATTTTCTATTTTCTGATATAAAACATATTCAATATAAAAATGTAAACAAATAAAATGTCTTTATAAATTAAGGCCAAAATTTATTCTGCTACATGTCAGTGGTTAAGAAATACCAATAAGTGTATATTGATTGGTTTGAGTGAAATTTATAGCGTCTACAAACTATGGGATATCAAATGGAATTTTTTTTTATTTTATACTGGTGGTGATCAGTGACTAATAGTACTGCAGTTGTGTGCGGGGAAATCTGACACTAACTGACGCTGGTGGGGGGAAACCTGACTAACTGACACTGACATCTCCAATGACACTAATACAGCGATCAGGGATAATACTATACACTGTACTAATGAGACTGGTTAGGAAGGGGTTAACATCTAGGGTGATCAAAGGGTTAACTGTGTGCCTAACAACGTGTGCTGATTTTTACTAAATATCTCTGTTTCTTATCTTTGCTTTGCTTGCAGGTATAAGGAAAAGAGAGACCATTCCCTCTGTACAGAGAGCTCTGTGTTGCTTGTCAACACAAGGTTCTGGTCTGTGATTGGACACAGGCAATCAGCAGGTCCCAGCCATGAATCATTGACTGGGGCCTGCTGACAAAATCCTGCTGTGTCTAATCACAGTGGGTGTCGGCACGTGCCCTAAGCCCAGAAGAAGCCAGTGACGTACGGGCATATCGCTGTGCCTGTGTGGGGGGGCAGTCCGAAAGAGGTTAAAGTGGAACTTCAGCCATTTTTCATCTTTCCATCTATTAAATCCTCTGCCCTTGTTGTTTTAACTTTGGATAGTAAAACATTTTTTTTCTGCCAGTAAATACCTTATACAGCCCACTTCCTGTTTCTTGTCTGGCCATTAGCCTAGGCTTATGATATCATGCACAGCTCTCTCTCTCACTCTCGTGAGAGTTTGCCAGGTAGTGAGGGCGGATGAGTCATAAGAGGGCCAATGAAAGCTGCAGGGCTGCAGAGCTGGAGGTGTGCCACTGTGTAAATCCAGGAAGTGAACAGGCTGCAGCCAGGCTCAGTGGAGGGAGATTTCTGCAACATATTTGGCAAGTACAGAATCACAGTATATATAAAATAATATGCAAAGTGGCTGGAGGGAAGCTTCAGAATGGCAAAGATGTTTTTATTACAAATTATGTGAGCAGACTGCAGTTCCTCCTTAACCGCTTCAATACTGGGCACTTAAACCCCCCTCCTTCCCGGACCAATTTTCAGCTTTCAGCACTGTCGCACTTTGAATGACAATTGCGCGGTCATGCAACACTGTAGCCAAATTAATTTTTTATCATTTTGTTTCACACAAATGGAGCTTTCATTTGGTGTTATTTGATCACCACTGGGTTTTTTATTTTTTGCACTACAAATTAACCACTTCAATACAGGACACTTACACCCCCTTCCTTCCCAGACCAATTTTCAGCTTTCAGTGCTCTCGCACTTTAAATGACAACTACTCAGTCATGCTACACTGTACCCAAACAAAATTTTTATCATTTTTTTCTCACAAATATAGCTTTATTTTGGTGGTATACAATCACTGCTGGGTTTTTTATTTTTTTCAATATAAGCAAAAAAGTAGCGAAAATTTTGAAAAAAAACACTTTTTTTTTTAGTTTGTATTGAAAAATCTTGCAAAAAAGTCCTTTTTCTTCATAAATTTGGGCCAAAATTTATACTGCTACACATCTTTGGTAAAAATAATCCAAATTAGTGGATATTATTTATTCTCTGTGAAAGTTATAGCGTCTACAAGCTATGGTGCAAATCATTGAAAATTGATCACACCTGATGTACTGACCACCATCTCATTTCTTGAGACTCTAACAAGCCAGGAAAGTACAAATACCCCCCAAATGACCCCTTTTTGGAAAGTAGACATTCCAAGGTATTTAGTAAAGGGCATGGTGAGTTTTTTTGAAGTTGTAATTTTTTCCCCACAATTCTTTGCAAAATTAAGAATTTATTATTCTTTTTTTACACAAAATTGTTAAACAGCAAGTTATTTCTCACACACAGCATATGCATACTTGCAATGACACCCCAAAATACATTCTGCTAACACAAAGTTGTCCATTTATAAGATATTTCCAACACATAGCATGTACATAGCAAAAATGACACCCCAAAATACATTCTGCTACTCCTCCTGAGTATGGCGATACCACATGTGTGAGACTTTTACACAGCCTGGCCACATACACAGGCCCAACATTGAAGTAGCACCTTTAGGCGTTCTACGAGCATAAATTACACATCTCATTTCTCAACCACCTATTACATTTTTGAAGGCCCTGGAGCAACAGGACAATGGAATTGCCCACATGATGACCCCATTTTGGAAAGCAAACACCCCAACGTATAATCTATGAGGCATAATGAGTCTTTTGAACATGTCATTTTTTTCCACAAGTCTTCAGAAAACGTGGAAAGAAAACGTATTTTTTTTTTTTTACACAAAGTTGTCAATTTATAAGATATTTCTAACACATAGCATGTACATAGCAAAAATGACCCAACAAAATATATTCTGCTACTCCTCCCAAGTATGGCGATACCACATGTGTGAGACTTTTACACAGCCCGGCCACATAGAGGGGTCCAGAATTGAAGTAGTACCTTCAGGCGTTCTAGGAGCATAAATTACACATCTAATTTCATTCCTACCTATCACACTTTTGAAGTCCTGGAGCACCAGGACAGTGGAATTACCCACAAAATTACCCCATTTTGGAAAGCACTCGGGTACTCAGATGGGCTAGTGACAGGTACTCGGGTACTCAGATGGGCTAGTGACAGGTACTCGGGTACTCAGATGGGCTAGTGACAGGTACTCGGGTACTCAGATGGGCTAGTGACAGGTACTCAGATGGATTGGTGACCGGTACTCTGATGAGCTGGTGACAGGTACACGGGTACTCTGATGGGCTGGTGACAGGTACTCGGGTACTCTGATGGGCTGGTGACAGGTACTCGGGTACTCTGATGGGCTGGTGACAGGTACTCAGATGGATTGGTGACAGGTACTTGGGTACTCTAATAGGCTGGTGACAGGTACTTGAGTACTCAGATGGGTTGGTGACAGTTACTTGGGTACTCAGATGGGCTCGTGAAAAGTACTCGGGTACTCTCATGGGCTGATGACAGGTACTCGGGTACTCAGATGGGTTGATGACAGGTACGCGGGTACTGTGATTGGCTGGTGTACAGGTACTCGGGTACTCAGATGGGTTGGTGACAGGTACACGGGTAATTTGATGGGTTGGCGACAGGTACTCGGGTACTCTGATGGTCTGGTGACAGGTGTTCAGTACTCAGATGGGCTGGTGACAGGTACTCGGGTACTCAGATGGGCTAGTGACAGGTACTTGGATACTCAGATGGGCTAGTGACAGGCACTAGGGTACTCAGATGGGCTAGTGACAGGTACTTAGATGGACTGGTGACAGTTACTCGGGTACTCTGATGGGCTGGTGACAGGTACTCGGGTACTCTGATGGGCTGGTGACAGGTACTCAGATGGGCTGGTGACAGGTACTCTGATGGGCTGGTGACAGGTACTCGGGTACTCAGAAGGGTTGGTATTCGGGTACTCTGATGGGTTGGTAACAGGTACTTGGGTACTCAGATGGGTTGATGACAGGTACTCGGGTACTCAGATGGGCTGGTGACAGGTACTCGGGTACTCAGATGGGCTGGTGACAGGTACTCGGGTACTCAGATGGGTTGATGACAGGTACTCGGGTACTCAGATGGGTTGATGACAGGTACTCAGGTACTTTGATGGGCAGGTGACAGGTACTTGGGTACTTTGATGGGCAGGTGACAGGTACTTGGGTACTTTGATGGGCAGGTGACAGGTACTCGGGTACTTTGATGGGCAGGTGACAGGTACTCGGGTACTTTCGATGGGCAGGTGACAGATACTCTGATGGGGTGGTGACAGGTACTCTCTACTACTGGGGGGGGGGCAGTCGGTGTGATTGGTGCACACAGTAAGCGGTAACGAGCTGTTACCGCTATCTCCTGCTCACACACGATCAGTGTGTGAAGAGGAGAACCCGGTAACAGCTCGTTAACGCGGATTCTTGTCATTCTGTGACCGGCTGTGATTGGACACAGCCAGTCAAATGGTAAAGAGCCAATATCATTGGCTCTTTACCCTGATCGGGTTGGGCTTTGTCCGAGGGACAAGCCCGAATCCCGATCGCCGCACTGCGCACCCCCGGGGGGCGCGCACGCCACTGTTTGTTATTGTTGGAAGTGACCGGCTGTGATAGGACACAGCTGGTAACGTGGTAAAGAGCCAATTTCATTGGCTCTTTATCCCGATCATGGAAGGCTGTAGTCTCGAGGGACATGGCCGATCCCCGATCGCCACGATGCGGCCCGCAGAATGGCGAAAACGGGAGGATGTCATATGATGTCCACCCAGGATGGGAAGTGCACCTTGCCGGCATATTATTACTATACGCTGGTAAAGAAGGGGTTAAAGACCGAAAATTTTCAAAAACAGTGCATTTTTCTTCGTTTCTGTTTTTTGCAAATAAGTAATTTCTCTTCATAAATTTTGACCAAAAATGATACTGCTACAATTTCTTTGGTAAAAATAAGCCAAATCGGGGTTTATTTGGTGTTGGGGGACATACAGATGTTTTGGGGACTGGTACAGATGTTTTATGGGGACAATGACATGTATGTGGACAGGGGTATCAGTGGTGCTTGGTGCACTGTGTGGGGGGCGAGCTGTGAGAGCTCTCTGATAAAATCATCTTCACACAGAGAGCTGTCACATAGCTGCAGCTTCCCCCTCCCCCCACGCAGTGAGCTCTCACTGGGGGGGGGGGACTGTAACACAGACATGTGTCTCTGTTTACATAACCGGGAGGGCCAATATGTACAGTGGCTGGGTGGGAGGTGCTTAACCACTTGCCTACCGCCCACCATCATATGACGGCGGAGCGGTAAGCCTCTTGTTCTGGGACGACGTCATATGACGTCGTCCCTTTAAGCCGGGATTGCACGCAATCGGGCGCGCGCATCCCGGCTCTGTCAGTGTCGGCGTGTCCCCAGAACACACTGCGTCACCGATGGGGGTGAACAGCCATTGGTCATGGCTGTTTACCATGTGATCGGCCGTGACTGATCACAAATGGCACTTCCCCCATTCGCACCACGCATGCGCGCGATCGGGAGCGCGCTGCACGTGCGCATCGGTGGCGGCGTGTTCCCAGGGAACACTGCCTGTCATCGACACTGGTATCAGCCGCCGGCAGGTGGCTGTTACCTTGTGATCGGCTGTGATCTACTTCACAGCCGATAACATCCAATGTAAACAGAGCGGTAACTCACTGCTACCAGCTCTTCTCTCCTCACACAGTGTCCAGTTACTGATCTGTACAGTAAAAGCACACTGACACATCCCCCCTGCCCCCCCCAATGCATCTGTCACCCAACAGTCACCCCATCTGCCCCCATAAGTGGTACCTGTCATCATAAAGTGCACCTGTCACCCATCACCCGTCAGTGATCATGGCCTGTCACCCGTCAGTGACCGTGGCCCTATCACCCATCAGTCACGTGGCGTGTCACCCATCAGCAACTGTGGCCTGTCACCCGTCATTGACCGTGGCCTGTCACCCATCAGTGACCGTGGCGTGTCACCTGTCAGTGACCGTGGCGTGTCACCCGTCACCTGTCAGTGACCGTGGCATGTCACCCGTCACCCGTCAGTGACCGTGGTGTGTCACCCATCAGTGACCGTAGCTTCTCACCCAGCCAGTGACCGTGTCACCCGTCAGTGACCTGGCGTGTCACCCGACAGTGACCATGGCGTGTCTCCCGTCACTGACTGCGGCATGTCACCTGTCACCCGTCAGTGACCGTGACTTGTCACCCGTCACCCATTAGTTAACGTGGTGTGTCAACCGCCACACATCAGTGACCGTGGCCTGTCACCCAACACTGACTGTGGCCTGTCACCCATCACTGACCATGGCCTGTCACCCATCAGTGACCACCGCCAGTCACCCGTGGCCTGTCACCTGTCACCCATCAGTGACCACCGCCAGTCACCCATCAGTGACCACCACCAGACACCCGTCACCTATCAGTGACCACCACCAGACACCCGGCACCCATCAGTGACCACAGCCAGTCACCCGTCACCCATCAGTGACCACCACCAGACACCCATCAGTGACTACAGCCAGTCACCTGTCACCCATCAGTGACCTCCACCAGCCACCCGTCACCCATCAGTGACCACAGACAGTCACCCATCACCCATCAGTGACCACAGACAGTCACCCGGCACCCATCAGTGACTACAGCCAGTCACCCGGCACCCATCAGTGACCACAGCCAGTCACCTGTCATCCATCAGTGGCCACCACCTGTCATCCATCAGTGACCACCACTAGTCACCCATCAGTGACCATCGCCAATCACCTATCAGTGACCGTCACACCCATGAGTAAACATCACCTGTAAAAGTCTCACACATTTGGCATCGCCATACTCAGGAGGAGTAGCAGAATGTATTCTGGGGTGTCATATTTGCTAGGTACATGCTATGTGTTGGAAATATCTTATAAATGGACAACTTTGTGTAAAAATAAAAGCGTTTTCATTTTTTTCCTACATTTTCCAAAAACTACTGGAAAAAAATGACATGTTCAAAAGACTCATTATGCCTCATAGATTATACGTTGGGGTGTTTGCTTTCCAGAATGGGGTCATTTTGTGGGCAATTCCATTGTCCTGGTGCTCCGGGGCCTTTAAAACGTGATAGGTCGTCATGACATTAGATGTGTAATTTATGCTCCTAGAATACCTGACGGCGCTCCCTGCATGTTGAGCCTCTGTATGTGGCCAGGCTGTGAAAAAGTCTCAGACATGTGATATCGCCATACTCAGGAGGAGTATCAGAATGTGTTTTGGGGTGTAATTTGTGGTATGCATATGCTGTGTGTGAGAAATAACCTGTTACAATGACAATTTTGTGAATAAAAAAAAAAAAAATTAATTTTGCGAAGAATTGTGGGAAAAAATTACAACTTCAAAAAATTCACCATGTCTCATACTAAATACCTTGGAATGTCTACTTTCCAAAAAGGGGTCATTTGGGGGGTATTTTACTTTCCTGGCTTGTTAGGGTCTCAAGAAATGAGATAGGCTGTCAGTATATCAGGTGTGATCAATAGTCAGTGATTGGCACCATAGCTTGTAGACTCTATAACTTTCACAAGGACCAAATAATATACACTTATTTGGGTTATTTTTACCAAAGATGGGTAGTAGTATAAATTTTGGCCAAAATTTATGAAGAAAAATCACTAATTTGCTAAATTTTGTGACAGAAACAAAGAAAAAAGCATTTTTTTCACAAAATTTTCAGTCATTTTTTATTTATAGCACAAAAAATAAAAAAAAACCCTAGTGATTAAATACCACCAAAAGAAAGCTCTATTTGTGTGAAAAAAAGGACGCAAATTTCATATGGGCACAGTGTTGCATGACTGAGTAATTGTCATTCAAAGTGTGATGGCGCTGAAAGCTGAAAAATGGCCTGGACAGGAAGGGGGTTTTTGTGCCCGGTATTGATGTGGTTAAACATGATTTCCGGGTTCTCCTTCCCAAAACAACAGATGCATTGTACATGTAAATGAATCACAACCCGCTGTCAGTTTGGGTGTAACTTACCTCCTTTAGCTGTACACAGCAGGTTTCTGTGATGTCACTCCTCCTCCTGGCTGCATTTCAAAGTGATCTGACCCCGCTTCCTTCTCTTACCGGTCCTAATATGTCTCCCATGATCCTTTGTGCCTTTGTAGTTTCAGGGCGGGCTATGGAAGTCACTTATACCAGCTGTGGGAGTTGATGTGGGCGGGTCTTATGGTTACTGTGGGCGTGTCTGGGCCTGCATGTGGGTGGTGAAAGGGGAGGAATGGAATTGTAGTGTCACCACCCACACTCCAGTCCTCTGTACAGTGAATAGTGTGCTATTGGTGGGCGGCACAGTGGCGTAGTGGATAGCACTCTCACCTAGAAGCAAAAGGGTCGCTGGTTTGAATCCCAACCACGACACTACCTGCCTGGAGTTTGCATGTTCTCCCTGTGCCTGCGTGGGTTTCCTCCGGGTACTCTGGTTTCCTCTCACACTCCAAAGACATGCTGGTGGGAAAATAAGATCCTGTCTAAATTGGCCCTACTATGTGTATGTATGAATGTGAGTTAGTGACCTTAGATTGTAAGCTCCTTGAGGGTAGGGACTGATGTGAATGTATATATAAAGCGCTACGTAAATTTACAGCACTATATAAGTACCATAAAAAAAATTAAATTTTGATGTAAACAAGGGATTCTATATACCCTTACTGATTGGAGGAGGGGGATTCTGGGGGCCAGGGGCGTAACCATAGGGGTTGCAGAGGTTGCAATTGCAACCGGGCCCCATGGTCCAGGGGGCCCATGTGCCTCCCTTGTACACCTGAATATGAGGGATGGTGGGGGTGGCATTTAGAGGACCCAATCTCCTCCATTTTTCTCAATCCAGTTTACTTGTCTTCTGCTGTTCCCAGGGCCCCTGTGTGCTTCCCTGTCCCCCCTGGGGCCTGCTGCAGAACTTGTGAAAGGGCCCCACTGCAGTACTGTAATAAAGGGACCCACAATAGGAGTAAAGGGCCCCAGGATCAGTGGGAAGAGGGAAGGGCCCTGGCCAGGGGTCAGGGGGCCCTTCATAATTTCTTGCACCGCGGCCCTGAAGGTTCTAGTTACGCCTCTGATGGGGGCATTCAGATTCAGATAAGCCCCATCCACAGACCCCTACCAACCAACAAGTCGGGGTTGTGTGGAAGAGGCCTTTGTCCTCATCAACGTGGGGAAAAGGTGCATTGCTGCAGTGGTTTACCCCCCGCCAAGGTCCCCCAATATGTGGAGGATATGTGGTCTGGTACAGTTCAGGAGGTGGTCTGTGCATTTGCTGCCCCCCTATTCTGGACAGACAGACTGCATGCTTGAATTATGGTCTGCTGTGAATGTTTATGAAGCTCACACCTATTTTTTTATATTTTATGCAGGGTAACCCTTCATATTCCTATCAGACCCTAAATTCTAAAAGAGAGTCTGATATTAATATTAAGGGGGACTACACTTTCTTTTTATTTTGAGGCGGGGTTCCTCTTTATGATCATAGCAGATCTTAATCCTGGATGAGAGATAATAGCCACTTGTCCTGCAGAACATTTACCCCCCTTCATGTTCAGGCCATTTTTTGCAATACAACGCTACGTTGCTTTAACTGACAATTGCGCGGTCATGTGACGCTGTACACAAACAAAGTGTATGTCCTTTTTCCCCACAAATAGAGCTTTCTTTTGGTGGTATTTGATCACCTCCACAGTTTTTATTTTTTGCGCTATAAACAAAAAAAGACCAACAATTCTGAAAAAAAAAACAATATTTTTTATTTTCTGCTATAAAACACATGCAATAAACTTCATCAGTTTAGGTTGATATGTATTCTTTTACATATTTTTGGTAAAAATTATCCCAATAAGCTTATATTGATTGGTTTGCGCAAAAGTTATAGCATTTACAAACTATGGAATAGATTTATGGAATTTTTATTTATTTATTTTTTACTAGTAATGGCGGAGATCAGCGATGTATAGAGGGACTGCGATATTGCAGCGGACATTTGGGACACTAGCTGACACTTTTTTGGGGACCAGTGAAACTAATACAGTGATCAGTGCTAAAAATATCCACTTTTACTGTACTAATGACACTGGCAAGGAAGGGGTTAAACAGGTGCAATCAAAGCGTTAACTGTGTGCCTAGCCAGTGTTTGTGCATTGTGTGGGAGGGGCTTGTATTAGGGGAAGACAGGGATCCATGTCTCTGCTTTGCAGAGACACAGGATCCATACCTTCCCTACTGACAGAACGGCAATCTGCCTTGTTTACATAGGACACAATAATTTGGACAATACTGCGCTACCTATAGTAAAAAACGCATAGCAGCCAGCACGACAATAATAACCAAAAATTGTATCCAAGACAGGAAAAAAACACAATGCGGCGCTACTATTCCAAGTCCAAAGTAGAATCTTAAATGAGTGGTAAACCACCGTAAAATTAAAGTACATAGTACTTTAGTACAGTGTATAATTCGGTACTTCAGTGCATAATAAAGCATATAATTCGGTGACTTCCACCCGCATGCGATGTTAACCACCACCACCAGGAACAATGGATGGGTACTCTTACCAGAGAGCAATTAGAATCAAGCGTGTCACAACTCAACTCCAGTTGTCATCAGGGAGATTCTTCACATAAGTAACCGTCCCAGTAGAGGGTAATTGGAACCAGGTGTATAAAAACTCAGTAATAACTGTCATCAGAGGGCTTCTTAACATTAGATTAGGCATCAAACACTTTCCAGGTAGAGTAATCCCACATCGATGACCCGATAAGGAACCAAATGTAGAGACAGAGTACCTCAAGCAGAAAACAAACCTACATAGTGTAATACTGTTTAACTGATATTTTATTGAGAAGAGGTATTGCACTTACATGTATGACATGAACGATAAGCACAGCATGGAATTCCAGCATAAAGATGATTTGGAGGGCGCAATAGGATGGAGCAGACTCCTGTCATCCGCCGCGTTTCGTCTTAACAGACTTCCAGGATTAATAAGCTACCGCAGCTCTCACAGCGCTATGGTAGTTTATAGGAAACTACAAGCCAACCGCCACAAAGGCTGCCAGCCTTTGTAGTTTTCCATTCACAGGACATTATGAATGAGTGACGTGGCCGGGGTGGGTGGAGCCTTGCTCAGTCGCGTTTTTTTTACATTTTAACAGCTAGCGCAGGGGAGGGTCTCCTCTAGCTGTCAGATCGGGGATCACGGAGGTGCGGGGGAGGGTCCGTTCAAATCATGTTACACCCTGAATATGGGTGTAACATGTTTTTTTGGATCTTGTGTGGAGGTTCTAGCAGGGGAGCACAGTTACTCGTATACCCTTGACCGAAGATTTTTGCTTCATCTACCGAGAATGGCCATCCTCTTCGACCAAGCACGGAGCTTCGTGAGGGACGCACATGGAGCAGTGGGGGAGGAAGGGGACACCCACCTAGCCAGCCAGATCAACCGAATAAACCCTAGCGATCAATGGGGTAACAGATGTCGCAGCCAGATCGCCCTCACATCTGTAACATGTTTTGAAAGCTGAATGTATCCTTTAAAAGAATATCTGCATGAAGCAACAAATTTCAGGAGTAATTAATTGGTCAGCGTAATTATTTGAAATATTTTAATTTTCATATTGAAGGCACTGCCATACATTTATTGGTTTAAACAATTGACATTGCGGACTTGATTAATTGTTCTAACATCCTGACAGAGCAAAAGGCCGCTTAGGAGTCCTGGTGGAACTGTGCACAAATATCCAGGTATATATAGTTATTAATAGAGATATCTCCAGATGACTGTTGCAGAAAAGTCCAGTTGCAGGGGCCCCTGTGGATGATCTGGCATACTTCTTTGTGTTGGAGATCTGAAGACAAGATGAACGGTGATGGGAAGATCCTACAACTATTGTCCAACCAGCCTGGAATGCAGCTTCTCATCAGCAGGAACTGTGGTGTGGCACTGGAACTCAGAGACAGCCTATCTACTCTGCACTTTAGTACCTCCCTAACAGTTTCTAATCTGACATTCACTCAAGCCTCTAAGCATATGATTCAGATGTGGCCACTGGAAGCCTAACCTGGCTCTAGCCTGGTTATCGAGCCTAAGCTAAAACTAGCTATAGAATCCCAGACTAGAAGGGACAAGGTAACTAGAATAACAGAAGCTGCATATAAACTGTATTGCAATAAACAAGTTCACCTACCAATATACTGGAAGGTGACCACTAAATACATACAGTAGTAAAGGCCTAGCTATCTGGCACTGTGCCTGTGAAATAATAAGGACACGGTAGAAATACTCTGTCACAAGAATTTAGATATACCCTCAGCAGCTGCAGTTAAAATATTAGATCATAGGTATACTTGCATAATAGTCCCTTCTAGCATAGGGCTTAGCAGCATGGAGAAAACATGTGGCTGAGACTTTCTTTCTCTCTCCACTTCCTCCTTCCAGGGTTTCAAAGCCAACAACCCAGGGGCAGGAAATGCATACATAATAATCTGTATTTTCGGGCATTTACAAATTCACACAGTAGAGGCAGCAGATTCCTACACAATTGCCACATTTTTGGCCCCACTTTCCTGTAGGTCACAGGAGTGCACTTAGTTCTGCACTCCTGTGACCCGTATTCAGCTGACAGCAGGCCAAAACCCGCTGTCTGCTGATGTCACACCAGTCCAGACTCTGGAGGGATCCTGACTTTAATGTTGGACCAAGCATTGGACCAATGCTGCATCCGTCTAGGTGAGTATGTAAATTTATTTATTTCAAAAACCGCACTTCTCTTTTTAGCTTTTTCAGCCTAGGTTAACACTAGAACGCAGTGTGGAAAACTCTCAATCCATGTGAGTTTAGAGCGTTCAAAATGCACTGCAATCTGCAGGGGCTACCAATGTTAAGATAATGATACCCCAAATGAAGTTTGCACCAGATCCCATGGTATAAATATACCACGTGATCCGGTTGCAGTGCCCTTCCAAAAGTAGTGTCAAAAAAATGAGTGGGGACCCATCTAAGGTATAACATCTTGCGTCAGTGTTGCCCGCTTGTTGGGATCCATAATTGATGTATAAATGTAGAATTTCATTGATGTATTTTCTGCAGTAGATTTCTGTTATCATACCAGAGGTTGTGTGGTGCAGCTGGGGGCCTCTTTCTTTCTAGTGCCTTCAAGGACCATCAGCTCATTTTTTACATGTGTTGCTAATTATTATTTATAAATTGTAACTGTACTTTGTAATAAAAGGTTGATATGGCCATTAAATCCCACTCTGTTTTGCGCCAATTTTGTTATGGTGTAATAGAAAGTGCTGAGGGTGAATATGGTATAATGGTGATATTACCAGGCACTCGCTGATATACCCTTGGTATGTAGTTTATAATTTCAGTTCAACCTTATTATTTATAAATTCTACTGTTAAACCCAAAACCAAAAATGTATTACAGTGCTGTCAAAAGGTATTTGCACCTTCTTGATTTTTAGTTTTTTTTTGCATATTTTATCACACTTAAATGATTCTGATCATCAAACAAACTTTATATTACACAAACATAAACTGAGTAAATACAAAATGCCATTTTTAAATGATAATATAATTTATTAATTGAAAAAAGGTATACAAACCTGTCTGGCCCTATGTTAGAAAGTAATTGCCCCCTTAATCTAATAACTGGTTGTGCCACCCTTGGCGGCAAAAACTGCAATCAAGCATTTGCGATAACTGGCATTAAGTCTTCCACATCACTGTGGAGGAATTTTGGCCCACTCTTCTTTGCAGAATTGTTGTAATTCAGCCACATTGGAGGCTTTACGAGCATGAACAGCCTGTTTAAGGTCATGCCAGAGCATCTCAATCAGATTTAAGTCGGGATTTTGATTAGGCCCCTACAAAACCTTAATTTTAGCCATTTAGAGGTGGACTTGCTGGTGTGTTTCAGATCATTGTCCTGCTGCATAACCCAAGTGTGCTCGAGGCCACAAACTGATGGCCAGTCATTCTCCCTCAGGATTTTTTGGTAGAGCACAGAATTCATGGTTCCATCAACTAAGTCGTCCAGGTCCTGAAGCTGCAAAGCAACCCCAGACCATCACACTACCCCCACCATGTTTGACTGCTGGTCTGACGCACACTTTACAAAAAGTTCAACTTTTGTCTCATCAGTCCACAGAATATTTGCCCAAAAGTCTTTGGGATTATCAAGATTTTTTTTTGGCAAATGTGAGATGATCCTTTGTGTTCTTTTTGGTCAGAAGTGGCTCTCATCTTGGAACTTTCCCATGGATGCCATTTTTACACAGTCTCTTCTTATTGTTAAATCGTGAACACTGACCTTAACTGAGGCAAGTGGGACCTGCAGTTCTTTAGATGTTGTTCTGGGTTCTTTTATGACCTCCTGGATGAGTCGTCATTGTGCTCTTGGAGTGATTTCGGTAGGCCGGCCACTCCTGGGAAAATTAACCACTGTTCCAAGTTTTCTTCATTTGTGGACAATGGCTCTCACCATGGTTCAATGGAGTCTCAATGCCTTTAGCCTGATACACACTGCAGTTCTTTTTTTTCGTGCAACCCTGTGGGTTGCACAAAAAATTCTGACAGCTCTGGTCAGGAGCCGCTGTACTAACCATGCGAGGTTAGTCCAGCGATCTCCCCAGCTGAGTTGCTGTGTTCTAACAGGGGTACAGCCCCCCGACAGAACACTCTGATCAGCACTCTCTGCCATTGGCTGGAGTCGGGAGTCGGCCAGCTGCTGGTTTTCTAGCATGAACATCCAACGGAAGCTGGCCGAATGGACAGACCGACATACACACAGGGAGAATGTCGGCCGGTATTTTTTGGACCGCCAAATGTCTCCCGGCTTTATGGATTTACTCGGGTTATTTTTGTGTAATATTTAAATTTGTTTGATGATCTGAGTCATTTAAGTGTGACAAAAATGTAAAATAAAATGAGGAAGGGGGCAAATACTTTTTCAAAGCACTGTATATTGCAGATTTCCCTCTGTTTGCACCTGGTGATCTGACCAGTAACACACCTCCTGTATTAGTGAGACACAACTCTGGATGAACGAAGGCAAAGCAGACAGCAGCTTTGACAGTCTGGGGGGGGGGGGGGGGTAGATGTACTAGCAGATTTAAACAGAATAACAAATTGAAGCCAAACATCATCTCACTTTATAATCAGTTACAGCAACTGTTTTTTTCCTTTGGGTATAAATGTTTTATATTAATAAATAAAAGCTGATCATTTTATTCACCCCTGTCAGTGTTGAGTGGTTTGTCTCATCCATGTAAACTGATACATTCTGCTAGAGAGCTTGAACTTTTGAAAAACAACAGACTTACTGGCTGAACCAGATGAAAATAGAAAAAAAAAAACTAAAAAAAGAAAACGAATGCAGCCTTCACATCTAAATAATTGATAAGCTGCAATAAAATAAATGTTTGCTTATGGGTTTCATACTGCTTTAAAGTATTTTCTGACTAACGTGAAGATACTTCCTAAATTTCTTTTGTTAAATGAACAGAACCCACTGGGGCATATTACTAAACTGACGTGAAGAAATGTTTCCTTTAAGCAATCAAAGATGTGCAACAGAGGTTCTCATTTTTGAACCTTGCACAAGTTATAGAAAATTCTGTTCTCCCCTATTTAAAGCAATATGATTGTGAGCCAGATAAAATGGCCAAGCAGCTCAAATGCTTCAATAGCTTAAGATCTATTTCTACCCTAAACAGGTTCAAAGAACTCTGTAAATGAATGAGACAGCTGTATGGGTGAAGCCCCGCACAGCCATGCTGTTTTTAAATTGTGACAGTGGGTGCAGGGAAAGGATCCCCGCCTGCTGTCAAAATGAAGGATGGGGGGGGGGCTGGTGCTTTAGTAACATGAATACGGGTGTAACATATAACATGTTACTAAAGGTGAACTTAGCCTTTAAAAATCCAAGGTCTTCCATATTGCTCCTATCATGTTGGCTGCTATTTCAAATCTTAATAAAATCTTAATAAGAAAGATAAAAGGAAAATTACAATGACGCCATGTAGCAATTAATTTTATCCTGAACGCATAAAATGCACATTTGTAGTATTAGGACAGCTAGAGAGAATCTGTTGGAACTCTCCCCACCCTAACTTGTGGCTAACCTCTGATGTAAATAACATTACACGGTACATACTGTAGATATGTAGCAGCCTCTAGTGAAAATAGGGAAATGTATTATTTTTTTTTTCAAATATAATTTTTTATTAAAGCCCGGGAAGGGTAGCCACCAGTATATTACAGTCATTGTTTGGTACGGTATCACAAAGTATTTACATCAGTAACAAACGGTCAGCAAATAACATATTCCCAGTACAATTGTCACAGCGAGTACCATTGGCATTTTTGAGCTTCAGCTGTCCAACAGCGCAGGTTACCGTATATATGGAAATTATGAACAATCTGGCGGGCCTCCCCTAAACTTCTCATTTCTAGTGGAAAGCGAAGAAGAGAAGGTGGAAAGAGCTGGAAGCATAACTTAGTGAAGGGATGAAACCACAGAAAAAGGAAATCAGAAAGAAGGAGGATGTAGAGAAAAGGGAAGGAGAAAGAGACAAAGGAGCGGGATAAGGGAAAGGATGTGGGGTCTGAGGGAGAAGGGGAGTGTGCGAGGCGGTGACGGTATGCAGCCAAGGAGGCATGGCGTCCAGTTGAATAGTGGTAGTGTGTGGGTTCAGGGGGGTGGGGAAATTTATTTTAACTCAGGACTAAGCCTGGGCTGTGAATCTGGGTCAGGGTTTAGCAGAGGCGTAACTAGAACCTTCAGGGCCCCGGTGCAAGAAATTATGAAGGGCCCCCTGACTCCTGGCCAGGGCCCTTCCCTCTTCCCACTGATCCTGGGGCCCTTTACTCCTATCGCGTGTCCCTTTAATAAGGAACCGCTGCGGGGCCCTTTCACAAGTTCTTCAGCGGGCCCCCTTTCTGCCATCTTCAGGCCTTCCCATGGTGGTGAAATGCCAGGGCCCAGTCACAATTGCAACCTTTGCAATCCTGATAGTCCCCTTACTGGTGTCAGTAGTTTTTTAATTTTTATTTTAATTGTATTATTTTTTTTATTCATTTTTATTTCTTTTACAATTTTATTTTTACAATTGTTTACAATTTTTTTAAGAGTTCTGTTGGGGGCTTTGATGAGATATCAGGGGTCTAAACAAACCTCAGCTCTTAATTTCCATCTGTGTAGCCTCAGCTGCACACAATGAATGGACAGGAATAGTTGAGTACCGAGCCTCCCATTAATTTAAAAACGAAAGTATAGTAAAAACAGTTTACTATGCTTCAGTTATGAATGAACCAATTGGTACCAATCACTGACCCTGTCCATTCAGAAAAGGATGGAGTCGGTAAATGACAAATTTACCGAACCCGTTCCCATCTCTCCATCATGACACATCTTCTACAGCAGCTGGCAGGAATGAGGAGGGGGGGGGAGACATCAGCTCTGTGGGGGGGGGCAGGGAAGCACACAGGGACCCTGGGAACAGCAGAAGACAAATAAACTGGATAGAGGAGATTGGTAATCTAAATGCCATCCCCCCTATCCAGGTTTACAAGGGAGGCACATGGGCCCCCTGAAGCATGGGGCCCGGTTGCAATTACAACCCCTGCAACCCCAATCGTTACACCACTGGGGTTTAGTGTGTTTGGCTTGAAGACTCATCCTGACAGCTGCTCTGGTGCCTCCCCATTTTCTGGAACATTGGAGAAAGTTCTAGGTGTAGTGGGTGGAAGCTAGGAGGGGCTGTTTCAAATATTTACAGTCAGGTCCATAAATATTGGGACATCGACACAATTCTAATGTTTTTGGCTCTATACACCACCACAATGGATTTGAAATGAAACAAACAAAATGTGCTTTAACTGCAGACTTTCAGCTTTAATTTGAGGGCAATTACATCCAAATCAGGTGAATGGTGTAGGAATTACAATAGTTTGTATATGTGCCTCCCACTTTTTAAGGGACCAAAAGTTATGGGACAATTGGCTGCTCAGCTGTTCCATGGCCAGGTGCGTGTTATTCCCTCATTATCCCATTTACAAGGAGCAGATAAAAGGTCCAGAGTTCATTTCAAGTGTGCTATTTGCATTTGGAATTTTTTGCTGTCAACTCTCAATATGAGATCCAAAGAGCTGTCACGATCAGTGAAGCAAGCCATCATTAGGCTGAAAAAACAAAACAAACCCATCAGAGAGATAGCAAAAACATTAGGTGTGGTCAAATCAACTGTTTGGAACATCCTTAAAAAGAAATAATGCACCAGTGAGCTCAGCAACACCAAAAGACCCGGAAGACCACGGAAAACAACTGTGGCGGATGACCGAAGAATTCTTTCCCTGGTGAAGAAAACACCCTTCACAACAGTTGAGGCACCAGAAGGCCCAGAAAACCACAACGACTCGAGTGACCACGTAATAAAGAAAAATTCCTACAAGGTTTGTCAACTAAACTGGTGTGGATTACAAAAACGATAGAGAGACTACCCAAACAAAACAAAAAAGTCGGATTACTACCGAACGAAGTGACTAGCACTGTCGAGAAACCTAGAGTATAACTCTCAACTGTCGTTTTTTAAGGTTTACGTTTATCGTGTGAACTTTACTTGAGACCTGGAAAATAGACGAGGAACATTTACCCTATTACTCCCTTATTGTGCGTGGACCGGTACCTTGTCGACTCGTCGGTTAACAG
>BLSH010355615.1:1257222-1271994 GCA_018402905.1 Glandirana rugosa | reverse complement strand
CGTGTCACCGGACACAAAATCCTTACCGTGTCACCGGACACAAAATCCTTACCGTGTCACCGGAACTGTGCCATTCCTAAAACACAGGTCACTGTGCCATTCCTAAACACAGGCCACTGTGCCATTCCTAAACACAGGCCACTGTGCCATTCCTAAACACAGGTCACTGTGCCATTCCTAAACACAGGCCATTGTGCTTACAGCTGAAGTCTATTGCTTTCTCTGGTCCCCCCTCCCCATCAACATACTGATGAAAATTTTAAAGTGGCACTAAAATGTACCTTTCCTTCAACAGTCCCCGTACCCTTGCCGGCAATGGCATCTTTTGCTGGGTGCCAGTCTTTCACCGTCTTCAATAGCTAGTGCGGGATGATGCAACTCTTGCGCATGCACAAGGGTTACTCATCCCAGCACACAGGGACCGTGCCAGTGATGCAAGCCAAGCTCAATTTACAAGCCGGTGAAGACAGTGAGCAGGCAGATAGGTATATTTTATTGCAGAAGAGACATTGCATGTCTCTTCTGCCTGCTTAATCTTTGATAGCGTGACTTTAGTTCTACTTAGAAAAAAAAATTGTCTGATATTATTTACCCTTTTTTTACCTAGCAAGGTCATCACTGAGCCTCAGTGCTTCTCTATGCCAGGGGTCTCCAAACTGCGTCCCGAGGGCCAGATGTGGCCCTTTGTTAGCCTTTATCTGGCCCTTGGGGCACTATTCGTCCCACTGATTTGAGGCACTATTTGTCCCACTGACACCAACAAGGGGGCACCATTTCTTCCACTTATACCAATAATGGGATACTATTCCTCCTACTGATAGGGGCACTGCTCCTCCTACTGACCACCATCCCTGAGGCCATATTTATTCTCACTGATGCTTGTCCCGGACATTTTCTGCCCCTGCTGGCCACAATCCGGCCCTCCTAAAGTCTGAAGGCCATAACCTGACTCTTTGTTTGAAAAGTGTGGAGACCCCTGCTCTATGCAATGCAGATTGCTGCTGGTGGGAGAGACCCAACAGGTTTCAGTACATTGCTTCCTGAACACAATCACAGCACCGTGCCTCAGTACTCCTCCCAAGACCCCTCAGCTTGATGCAAGCAGTGATCTGGCTCTTAGGAGGAGTTATGGAAAATCAAAATGCCCTGATGGGTGGGTGTCAGTCTGAAGGAGTGGGTGTTCCTATGCAGACTGTCCAAAGTACGCCCACATGTGATACTGAGCTTCCTTAATAGAGAGAACTGAAATCCAGCGAATGAAGGCCAGGGACAGCCTGGCTAAAGAGGAAAGAGCTAGATAATGCTGGACTTCCTACAGTCAGGAAATGAGGTGGGATCTGACTTGCTGCAACGTTTAATGCAGCTCACAGTGTGCAGTGATATTAGAGTAAACCATGTCAGTCCAGGAGAGGGGTCTGTACAACTGTGCAAGACTGAGCGGGTAGTCTGGAGTTCAGCTTTAGGGTTTGTAAAGGATTTTTTTTTTTTAAATACCTACCTGATCTGTGCAAAGGGTTTTTTTTTACCTTCATGCAAACCTTCAGCCTTCAGAACCACTATAAAGTCCAACTCTAGTTTGTTTTTGTTTTTAAGTTTTGGTTAGGATGCCCCTTTTCATGTTTTAAAAGCTGTCTGTACCCCTATTGGTAAAACTATTCCCTGTTGCTGTGACCACTGGTTAAGGTTGGGTACAGATGGATTAAAATTCGGATGGTTCTGTAGGGACCGGATGAATTTTCACTTTCAATGATCAGCGACTGCAGCTGCTGATCGGTGGATTCTGATAGCAGAGAGTCCCACCATCAGAATACAATGCCCCAGCATGCGACATCTCATCACTTGTTTGGATGGGAGACAAAAAACAAAAGAAAAACAAACACCACTACAAAACAAAATTAAAAGCAACAAAACAAAAAGCAACAAAACAAAAAGCAACAAAACAAAAAGCAACAATCATACCCAGCCTTAGGAAGGAAGTTAAGGGAAAAATCAGCCTAACACAGGCACAGCAATAAATAAGATTCTGACAAAGGTCCAATCTTGTCACCATATTCTAAAATTCAGCATATTGAACATACAATATTTTGGCAGCTGTAACAGTTACTACATACACAAAGGAATGCACATACTCTTGTGATCCACCCAGCTAGGTTATGCTACATGGCTGCAGAATGTGAGTGACACTACACCTGTGTCATGGGGCTCTGACTTCAGCAGTCGTTCCCAAATTCCTATGTTGCAAATTATGTTTGGGGCAATGACTCAGTGGGGTAGAGTTACTAAGGCTCCATTCACTAATGCGTTTTTTGATGCATTCCTATGGAACACGTCCACATCAATGCATTTTTGTGCCTCTGGTTTTTGGAAATGGACTTTTTGCATGTAATACACTTCAATGGGCATGCAAGAAAAATGCAAGTGCTGTGTTTTTACCACAATTATGCATTTTTTCAATTAATCATTTTTTTGGGGGGAAATTTTGTTGTTAGGCAGATTTAAAAATGCAGATCGCTGCAAAAACGCATAAAAAAAATAATAATCGCAAAAAGCACTGAAAAAAATGCTCAAAAGCAAAATGCAGTGATGTGAACCAAGAATAAAACTGGAGCACACAGTCTGGTGCAGCTGTGCATGGTAGCCAATCAGCTTTTAACTCTAGCTTGTTCAATTAAAGAGGAAGTAAACCCTGATGGGGTTTACTTCCTCTACATTACCCTGCAAAGTAGAAACAGAATGGGCTACTATGCATCGCATAGTAGCCCATTATGTGCCACTTACCTGCAAATGAAGCAGGCAGTGTCCATCTTCAGCCCCCTCTTCCTTCCAGGGCCGCAACTCCGGCTCTGTGATTGGCCGGAGTTGAGTGACGTCACGGCACGATCTCAGTGAAGAAATGGCACGGAGGCCGTTTCTTCACTGCAGATGTGGCGAAATGACGTCGGCACATCCAGAAAACTGCATGTCTCCTGAACCGTGCAGGTTTGGGAGATATGCAGGGCACCTACAGGTAACCCTTATTATAGGCTTACCTGTAGGTTAAAGTGGTTGTCACGAGTTGACAACCACTTTAAGCTTTGATAATAAAGCCTGGAAGCCAATTGGTTTCCATGTAGAGCTGTAGCAGATTTTGCACTTTTCAGTATTAATAAATAATCCTCCCTCCCCTCTACGTGTATCAGTTCAGCATCATGGCCCCAAAACTAGCACGTGGCACAGGAGTTATGAGAATGCAGCTTCCATCACAGCCTAATCGCAAGAATATTTTGTTTTATTATAAAGGACAAAATGACTCCATGGCTCACCGCGGGCTTCTAGAACCTCTACAAGCTGCTTTAGGCTGTTCCATTGCTTCTTCAGGCTGCCTGTAAACCCAGCATCTGCCACCCGGGTAGGTCTTGCACGTCCACCACCACCACGCTTGTTCAGCCCGGAGGAATCCTGGGTAAAGGCCAAGTTTCAAAAGGATACACACAGCACATAAGAATTCAAGGCATACAGTAAAGGTCACTTTTGGTCTAGTGATAAAGCCCTGTATATACTAGATACAACTTACACATTCCCCTCCATCTAAAGAGGTTTTAGGCCTTTTTCACAGGGGGTTTACCACAGTATGGGCCCGTGCAAGGGCTGTATTTTCCTGCACTGGTGTTCAGTGCATCCCTGTGCAGGCAGTCCTATTGACATCAGCTGGGACATAGCAGCTGTGTCCAGGCACTGCTCCCAATTTAATATCTATGTGGGTGCAGACAGTGGAAGTTCAGGGACCTACACCCAAATGGATGTTAACATTGGAAGCAGTGTGTGTCTGTCATAGGTGTGTGCAACCTATTGCACTAAGGTGTGCACCCCAAAGCTCAAACACACAGCCTTTCTCTGCAGCCTCAACTGCCCTGGACAGTGAATGAATGGGAAGTGTTCTGTACTGAGCGGCTTATTGTTCATTCCCAATCTGAACCATAGGTTACTATGCTTCCATTATAAATGAATGCAGTGAGTGCGTGTTCACCAGTGGTGGCTGGTGTTCCATTTTTTGGGGGGGCAAACAAACCCCCCTCGCCAGGGCCGCACTTACCCCATCCAGGTCGTGGCTTCCTCGGCTTCTCCTCCCGGCCAATCTGGTCTTAAAATCCGCTTCCTGTCCTGATTGGCCGGGAGGAGAAGCCAGAAGACAATAGTGAATATTGATTCGCTAATGTCACAAGTGGCTGGGCTCAGTGCGCAACCTTTATGAAGCCAATTAAAGCCTCAAGCTCCAATCATGTGCTTCAAAAAAAAAAAAAACTCAAATCTATGCATCTGGCACCCCGCAGATATTAGGGGGTGGGGGGTGACGCTCCTGCACCCATTATGGACCGGCCACCGCTGGTGATCACTGTGTTCATTTAAAAAAGGAGAGGGGCTGGTAAATGACATATTGACTAGGCCCCCCACCCATTCTCCATCCTGAAACATCCCTGCAGCAGCCAGGGGGGGAGGGAAGCCAGCAGCACTGCATGTGAAAGGGGGGGGGGCACAACACAGGGGGAAGCCTGGGCAGTAGGGGGAACCGGCACAATGCGAAATTAGGGTGTGCCCAGACACACCTAGCACACCCCCTGCACACACCTATGTGTCTGTGTAGCTGCTGCATCCCAATGGACATGAATAGGATTGCCTGTACAGGGATGCACAGAATACCTCTTCAGGTATATTTAGGGGAGGAGATTAAGGGGGGATATGATTAACATGTACAAATACATAAGAGGTCCATATAGTGATCATGGTGTTGAGTTATTTACTTTAAGGTCATCACAAAGGACAAGGGGGCACTCTTTACATCTAGAGGAAAAAAAGATTTAATCTCCAAATTCGGAAAGGTTTCACAGTAAGAACTGTGAAAATGTGGAATAGACTCCCTCCAGAGGTGGTTTTGGCCAGCACAGTAGATTGCTTTAAAAACGGCCTGGATTCTTTCCTTAATGTAAATAATATAACTGGGTACTAACATTTTTAGGTAAAGTTGATCCAGGAAGAATCCAAATGCCTCTCGGGGAATCAGGAAGGAATTTTTTCCCCCGTTATAGCAAATTGGATCACGCTTTGCTGGGGTTTTTTTGCCTTCCTCTGGATAAACTGTGGGTGAAGGATTGTATATGGGATTGTTTGGGTTTATATCATTTTCTATTTTGTTTTGGTTGAACTAGATGGACTTGTGTCTTTTTTCAACCTAACTATGTAAACACGGCCTTCGCTCAGTGCAAGCTGTAGTACGCCCTGTGTGAACAAGGCCTTAACCTTTCTGCAACCCAAAATAAATAAAGGTTTTGTCAGGATTCTTTAAGGGCTAATTTTCTTGTCCTACAACCTACCTCGTGCCACATAACACAAAGAACACCACACACCGCAGATCACTTCCTGGGTTACAGTAACACACAGTAAAAATATTGTGCGGCAAATGTGGCCATTCTGTAAATTAATGCTTTTAGTTACAGAATTAATGCATTTTTCATTGTTAATGGAGACTGAACTAAGGAAGAGTGTTAGACTTCAGCAGTCTAAGATTTAATATGGCAGCACTATCAACCCAAGATTGAGGGGTTTAATTATAAAAAAAAAGTTTGCATAGCAGTTTATGAAAACTGCCTGTAAAATTTGTTCTGTGCGAATGGGGAAAAAACCCCACTGTGCTCAAGCTATATATCTCTACAGATTGAGAATGTGGAAAGGGGAAAATGCTGCATTATGACCACTAGATGGCACTGCATAACATAGCAAAAGTGTATGCATGTCTGCTCCATCTAGTGGTCATATAGCAGTATTTTCAGCATTCACACAACCTACAGAGAATCTAACCAGAGAAGGTTTGATTTGGCCCCATTTGCAATTTATACGCAGTTTTGATGGACAGACCGTTTTTTTCCCCCACATATACCCCTAATGTAGTAGCACAAGATACTACAGAGTTGCCATAATGGAATGCATCTCAGATGATGCAGATACTGAACAATGCAGGCTACATGTACCAGTGCCTGAGGCTGAGGAAGGTCAGAGTGACTCAAATCTAGAATGTATTTGAGATGCGCACATGTCCCTCCCAAATAGATGGAGGCGTTAGTAGCAGCAGATTTATAGAGACATAGTAAGTAGGTAGGAAAGAGGAGTGTGAAATATTACCTCCAGGACCCCTCTGCCCAGGGTCCCCTCATGTCTGCTGAGAATGCTTCTTACTTCTCTCTTCATCTGTTCATGGAACTTCTTCAACTCCGTATTCTCAGACACAACATCACGGATATTTCTGTCTGATGTCCCTGATGAGCGAAACATGGCGATGCCAAACCCCTAAGGGTAAAAACTGCATCATAGTGCCCATGTCAGTGCATGCCTGTTTATTTTATCTCAGGACAAGTGCATGCATCACAAAACATCCACACCATGTTATTACAGTAACCCAGCCTCCGAGTGTCTTATTACCCCTGTAATATCTTATTACAGTAACCCAGCTCCTGAGTGTCTTATTACCCCTGTAATATCTTATTATAATAACCCAGCTCCTGAGTGTCTTATTACCCCTGTAATATCTTATTACAGTAACCCAGCTCCTGAGTGTCTTATTACCCCTGTAATATCTTATTACAGTAACCCAGCTCCTGAGTGTCCTATTACCCCTGTAATATCTTATTACAGTAACCCAGCCCCTGAGTGTCTTATTACCCCTGTAATATCTTATTACAGTAACCCAGTTCCTGAGTGTCTTATTACCCCTGTAATATCTTATTACAGTAACCCACCTCCTGAGTGTCCTATTACCCCTGTAATATCTTATTACAGTAACCCAGCCCCTGAGTGTCTTATTACCCCTGTAATATCTTATTACAGTAACCCAGCCCCTGAGTGTCTTATTACCCCTGTAATATCTTATTACAGTAACCCAGCTCCTGAGTGTCTTATTACCCTGTAATATCTTATTATAGTAACCCAGCTCCTGAGTGTCTTATTACCCCTGTAATATCTTATTACAGTAACCCAGCCCCTGAGTGTCTTATTACCCCTGTAATATCTTATTACAGTAACCCAGCTCCTGGGTGTCTTAGCATCCTTGTACGTGCTATAGTTCTAATGAAGACTATAAATAAAATAACAGTACAATAAAATATTCAAATACATAGAGTATATAATATATAAACAAATAATCTAATTATATAGTAAACAGACAATACTTTTATTTCCATAAGCACACAGTTCATACATCCAAACACCAACAAGGACTCTGTCACCACCTAGTGGTCAGCTGGAGTAAGGCGGCATATTCCCTTGCATGTTGGACTGAAGGTGTGTGATTAGGCTGGATTCACACCAATGCATTTTTAGTGCTCTTTGCATTTTGCAGATTTGCACTGCAGAATGTGCTCCATAGTAAACCATGTTAAATGGACTGCAGTGCGAATATGCAAAATGCACTAAAAATGCATAGGTGTGAATCCTGCCTTAGACATACTCCAGAAGCAAGATTATAGCAAACAGGTGATTTTCAGTAGGTCAGCCAGGATACTTAAATCGCGGGAGACCATTTTCTTTGCATCACCTTACTTTGAATGTGAGCTACTACAAAATACATTTGCAGGTGTGTAATTGAGTCATTCCAATCTCCCAGCAAGCTGCCATATAATTGTGTAGTCAACTCTCTTGATACGGGGGCCACACCTTAGGCCCTCCTGGCATAACTAAAGGGCCATATATAATAATCAGTGCTACAGTACAGATTTAATAAAGGCAAATAGGCTTATCAGTTTGCCGGGGAATTTCCCCTTGGTTTAGTGAATGTGATGGGAAAAAAAAAAAAAAAATCACTGCAGAGAATAACCAATCATGCAAAAAAAAAAAAAAAAAAAAAAAAAAAAAAAAACCCACTACTTTTGCTTGCACATGATTGGTCATTGAAAGCTAGCAGAGAGTCAACCCATTCACTCAAATAAGGAAAATTCTCTTGCAAGGGGAACTTACTCCAAGTAAGCCACATTCTTTCCATTTATTTACCACAAATATACTTTGCAGGGGTTTCCTGAGACATGAAACCGGTTTCAATTGTTCCTCGGGGCTAGAAAGGCTGCAACCACCCTTCACATAGATAACCCCTGACATGTTTTTTTGCCACCTGTGTCCCTTTGGGGAGATTTCCCCTTCACTTCCTGTCTCATAGCCAAAACAGGAAGCGAGAGGAAATCCCTCCAAAAGGTGAGGGAATCCCTGGTTGTCACCAGAACTGGTGTCCCCATTGGAAGATTTCCCCTGTATTCCTGTTCTGGTGACAACCCTAAGTTTGGGATTTTCCTTTCACTTTTAGTGATAATGGTAAACAGGAAAATAGAGAGGGTGAATCTCCCTCATAGGGGCACAGACAGCAATAAAAACTGACAGGGGTTCTAATTCCCTCTCCACTTTATCCAAAAACAAAAAAACAAAAAAAAACTTTATACTAAAAATAGAATTCAGGTTTACTTTAACTATCTCCAATACGCATATAATGGCATACCATACTATATAAAGATTATCCTGGGCTGGGCCTTACCGCTTTTGTTGATTGTAAGCTCTTGGGATCACAGTTCCACTGATCAATACGAACCACTTTGGTATCGCACACGTGTGTTATGCCAGCATAAAATCACAACTGAATTGTCTTAAACCACGCCCACGGCAGGTCAGGTGGTATATAACATACACACCTGATTGCCTTGGTAGGTCAGGTGATCCTTCTTAACCTCTTCAGCCCCGGAAGGTTTCCCCCCTTAATGACCAGGCCTTTTTTTGCCATACAGCACTGCGTTACTTTAACTGACAATTGCGCGGTTGTGTGACGCTGTACCCAAATAAAATTTATTTCCTTTTTTTCCCCACAAATAGTTTTTATTTTTTGCTCTATAAACAAAAAAAGAGTGAAAATTTTGAAAAAAAACAACATTTTTTACTTTATGCTATAAAACATATCCAATAAAAAATGTAAAAAATTTAAATTCTTCATCAATTCAGGCCAATATGTCTTCTGCTACATATTTTTGGTAAAAAAAAATCTCAATAAGTGTATGTTGATTGTTTTGCGCAAAACTTATACCGTCTACAGATTTATGGAATTTTTATTTATTTATTTTTACTAGTAATGATGGCGATCAGCGATTTTTAGCGGGACTGCGACATTGCGGTGGACAAATCGGACACCTGACACTTTTTGGGGACCAGTG
Source organism: Glandirana rugosa (assembly GCA_018402905.1). Classification (NCBI taxonomy): domain Eukaryota; kingdom Metazoa; phylum Chordata; class Amphibia; order Anura; family Ranidae; genus Glandirana; species Glandirana rugosa. The sequence goes on along the minus strand of BLSH010355615.1, from coordinate 1,262,782 downwards.
ACACTAATACAGTGATCAGTGCTTTAAAAAATGCACTGTCACTGTACTAATGACACTGGCAGGGAAGGGGTTAACATCAGGGGCGATCAAAGGGTTAAATGTGTTCCCTGGGAGTCCTTTCTAACTGTGTGCAGGATGTTTTGACTGGGGAAGACAGAGATCCGAGTTCCTGCTTAGCAGAAACACAAGCTCTCCATCCTCCCCTCTTGCAGAACGTGTGCATAGGCAGACCACTGTTCTGCCTCTCCTGATAACGACCAGCGGGTCCTGGCGGACATTCACTGATTGGTTCCCGCTGAGGGTCGCTGGTGGCGTGAGCGTGGCTTTCGCACAGGAGGGCCACCCTGCCACAGTATATCCATAACAGGTTAATTGATGACATTTCTAAGGCCCGGTACGCACAACCATGACACATTTAGCATTTTGTTTCAAATCAGTAAAATGCAGAAAGTTGCGTAGTGATTGAGGGGAAGCTCTGCTGACTTCTGCCATCCAATCACATGCAGGCAAATACGCGGTTAGTTTATCTTCCTTGCATGTTATTGGGTATTCTTTGTAAAGTAAAACCATATTCACCAAGTTTTCTTGCAAAGTGACCAGCCTATTTGCCTTTAGTGAATGAACCCCTTTTGTATGCGGCCTCATTCATACGAGTGCGGGCTCCTGTACTGCGTGCATAATAAGGTGTTTGACAGGCGTGTGGGAGTGCGTGCGCTGCCCTCTGTGCATCTGCTTCCTGCACGCCTCTCAGATTTTAACATGCGTCTGCATCCACTTCTACAGGCTAGCTGCATGTGACTCTGGGCATGAAAACAAACGCATTATGCACGCAGTACAGGTGCCAGTAGTCTGAATGAGGCCTTAGCTGCCACCGTCGCCTTATGGGTCCTGTGCTGAGCAGCTGCCCTGCTGCATAATGAGTACAAAATGTCGCTTACTTGGCATGGGAACACATTTTTCTCAATGAATACTAGGCATTCTCTGATTGGATGAGGTGGAGATCGTGACATCCCCCCCACCTCCCACCTCATCCAATCACAGAACGCTTTGCATTCATTAAGACAATGCAAAATGTTCTCTGAATGCACCTGTGCCAAGCGAGCGCCCCCCTGTGGTTAGTATGCAGCAGGACAGCTGTTTGGCATGGGATCCAGAAGGCAGTGAGGTCTACAGTAGTAGTGACAGCAAATACAATGATTCTCTGCTTGCACAGGAACGTAAATCTGATCCGTTTTGGAGAGAATGGAGAGGGATTAGAACCCCTGTCAGTTTTTATTGATGTCTGTGCCACCGTTAGGGAAATCCCCCCTCTCTATTTGTCCTGTTTACCATTATCACCAAAAATAAAAATAAAAATCCCACATTTTGGGTTGACATCAGAACACTAATAGAGGGGAAATCTTCCAATGGGGACCCTAGCTCTGGTGACCAGGGGGCCCCAATGGATTTCCTTAACCATTTGACCTCCAGAAGATTTTACCCCCTCCAAGACCAGGGCATTTTTTGCTATTCAGCACTGCGCTACTTTAACTGACATTTACGCGGTCATGCAACGCTGGACCCAAATTAAATTTATATCATATTTTTTTTCACACAAATAGAGCTTTCTTTTGGTAGCATTTGATCACCACTGGGTTTTTTATTTTTTATTATATAAATTTAAAAAAAGACCAAAAATTTTGGAAAAACACCCCAATATTTTCTACTTTCTGTTATAAAACATATCCAATAAAAATCGAATTTCTTCATAAATTTAGACCAAAATGTATTCTGCTACATGACTTTGGTAAAAAAAATCCCAATCAGTGTATATTAGTTGCTTTGTGTCTACAAACTCTGGTATATATGCTGGAATTAAGGCTCAATTCGCATCGATGCATTTTGCTTTTGAGCGTTTTTTCAGTGCTTTTTGCTGTGCTTCCTGTGTTTTTTACCGCAATTTGCATTTTTTTTAAAACTTTTTTTTTGGGGGGGGGGGATTTTGTTGCTAAGCAGATTTAAAAATGCAAATCGCAGGGAAATTGTGGTAAAAACGCAGCACTTGCAATTTTATTGCATGCCCATTGAAGTCTATTACTTGCAAAACACTGCATTTTGTGGGGGAAAAAATCCCAGACCCTTTCCAAAAACGCAGAGGCACAAAAATGCATTCATGTGAACGTGTTCCATAGGAACCCATGTTAAAAAAAATCCTTGTATTTCTGTAAAATGCATCAAAATTGCATTAGTGTGAATGGAGCCTTAGGCTCCATTCACACCTGAGCATTTTGTTTCAGGCAGAAAATCGCACGATTTTTTCCACGATTTTGTACAGGTCAAAAGGTCATCAATGTAAAATGCAGTAAAACGCCTGTAATCTGCCTAAAAAGAAGCTCATGTACTTTTTTAAGCGACGAGTGTTTTGCTTTAGGCGACAGAACACTCAGATGTGAACAGGGGCCATTGAAATGAGTGGGATTTTCATTGTTGGGCGTTTTGAAGCTACAGAGGTGTGCGTTTTACGAACGTTTTAAGAGCTGAAATCGCTCAGGTGTGAATGGGGCCTCCGGCGTTTTGCTTTTCAGTATTTTTGCAGTGCTTTTTACTGTGCCTTCTGCGTTTTTACCGCGATTTTGCCGTGATTTGTGTTTTTTTTTAAACATGGTTTTTTTGGGGGGAAATGTTGTTGCTAGGCAGATTTAAAAATGCAAATCACGGCAAAATCACGGTAAAAACATTTTGCAGGAAAAAAGGTCCCCGACTCTTTCCAAAACTGCAGAGGCGCAGAAGTGCATTGATGTGAGCGTGTTCCATAGGAACCCATGTTAAAAAAATCCCTGCATTTCTGCAAAATGCATCAAAAAATGCATTAGTGTGAATGGAGCCTAAGGCTGGATTCACACCAATGCATTTTTAGTGCTTTTTGCAGATTTGCACGGCAGAATGTGTTCCATAGGAAACCATGGTAAATGGACAGCAGTGCAAATCTGCAAAATGCACTAAAAATTCATAGGTGTGAATGGAGCCTTACACAGCTATGATGCTGTCCTGGTAATGGCGGTGATCAGTAATTTATAGTGGTTCTGTGATAAGGTGGCGGGCAATCTGGCACTAACAGATGCTATCTGGGAGGATCACTGACATCCCTAATGACACTAATACAGTAATCAGTAATAATACTGTACACTGTCACTGTACTTATTTATTTCAGGTTCTTATATAGTGCCGACAATTTACGCAGCGCTTTACATATATATTGTACATTCACTTCAGTCCCTACCCTCATGGAGCTTACAATCTAAGGTCCCTAACTCACATTCATTCATACATACCAGACAGGAGCCAATTAACCTACCAGTATGTCTTTGGATTGTGGGAGGAAACCGGAGGAAACACACACAGGCAAAGGGAGTACATGCAAACTCCAGGCAGGTAGTGTCGTGGTTGCAATTCGAACCGACGGCCCCAGTGCTGCCAAGCAGAAGTGCTAACCACTTAGCCACTGGCCTGGAAAGGGGTTAACATCTATGGGCAATCAACGGGTTAACTGTGTGCCTAACAAGTGGATTAATCCCTTAATTACCGCGCTATAGCCAAAAGACGGCTGTCATTCTGGGAGGGCGCTCGTGGATGTCCTCTCGGAACCAAGCCCCCCATGTGCCCCCGAGGCACGCATCCACCGCACTCTGTGATCATGCTAAAGGGTCAAACACAGCGGCCTTTTACCATATGATCTGTGTCCAATCACAGCTGACCACAATGTAAACACACTTAGTGGTTATCCGCAGTACTTTCCTCACCCGCTGTCACAGCGCGAGGAGAGGAGAGCTGATAAACAGCAAGTGTGACATGGGGCATGCACTCAGATAATCAGTGCTGCCTGTCAATGCCACATATTAGTGCATCCTAATCAGCGCACATCAGTGTGGTTTAATCAGTGCAGCCTCATCAGTGCAGCCTCATCAGCGCCAATCAGTACAGCCTCATCAGTGCACATCAGTGCAGTCTCATCAGTGCTGCCTGTCAATGCCGCATATTAGTGCATCCTCATCAGCGCAGTTTAATCAGTGCAGCCTCATCAGTGCACATCAGTGCTGCCTCATCAGCCCACATCAGTGCAGCCTCATCAGCGCACATCAGTGTAGTCTCATCAGTGCAGTTTAATCAGTGCAGCCTTATCAGTGCTGCCTGTCAATGCCACATATTAGTGCATCCTCATCAGCGCACATCAGTGCTGCCTCATCAGTGCAGCCTCATCAGTGCCAATCAGTGCAGTCTAATCAGTGCAGCCTTATCAGTGCTGCCTCATCAGTGCACATCAGTGCATCCTCATCAGCGCACATCAGTGCAGCCTCATCAGTGCCCATCAGTGCAGTCTAATCAGTGCAGCCTCATCAGTGCTGCCTGTCAATGCCGCATATTAGTGCATCCTCATCAACGCACATCAGTGCTGCCTCGTCAGGGCACATCAGTGCAACCTCATCAGCGCACATCAGTGCAGTCTCATCAGTGCCAATCAGTGCAGCCTCATCAGTGCACATCAGTGCAGCCTCATCAGTGCCAATCAGTGCAGCCCCATCAGCGCACATCAGTGAAGGAGGAAAAAAATACTTATTTGCAAAATGGTATAACAGAAACTAAGAAAAACTTTTTTATTCTAACTTGTTGGTCTTTTTTCATTTTTTAGCAAAAAATTAAAAATCCAGTATTGATTAAATACCACCAAAAAAAAAGCTCTATTTGAGTTTAAAAAAATGATAAAAATCTCATTTGTATACTGTGTTGCATGACCACGTAATTGTCATTCAAAGTGTGACAGCGCTGAAAATTGGCCTAGGCAGGAAGGGGGTGAAAGTCAGAGCTCGACAATTCCCGGTTGCCAGGGCGACCAGAAATCGCGCCCTGGCAAGTGGCATCCAATCCTTCTCTCCCCTCACTATCTAACCGCATCTCTGAAGAGCCGTTCTCTACCTGACGTTAGCTGACAGCTGTGAAATCCAGGCAGTCTGCCAAGTTCGCTGATAACTATAAAACAGGGCCGTCTTTAAGGCAGGGCAAAGGGGGCAGCTGCCCTGGGCCCTGTCATTGTTGTGGGGCCCAAAGCAGCTGCCTAATACTTGCCAATTATCCTGGTTTAAATTCCCTTGTCCCTTGAAGTTTTAGTCCTGTACTGTGTCCGGGTATCTCAGTGTGAAGTGCTGCTACTAATGCTGCCCAGCTCTGCCCTATTGTTGTGTACAGATGACTCACCTGCAGACCCTGTGTTTACAGGTAAATAACCGGCATCGATATGTAAATAGTGGCGACATTCTTATGTAAACAGTGGTGGCCAGCGGCATTGATATGTAAATAAAGGTCATGTGCATCATCACCTTTACTGAATGCTGCCCACTGGGGAGACAAAGGGCATGCTTGAAAGTCCTGCCTGCAACTGTGGTCATTAAGCCTAAAATCAGCCTGTTCTGCAAAGGTAACTACATTGGGGGGGCCAATAAATGGACATTTGTGTCCCAGACGTCCACTCAGTAGACATGTGTTGTTATCCCGTCTCGACCCGTCGTAATCATCGTCGTGAAGTGTG
>BLSH010355615.1:1231782-1241827 GCA_018402905.1 Glandirana rugosa | reverse complement strand
ACCGTACTCGAGTCAATTTTGTAGTCGTGGTTTAGGGGTCTATTTCTGTATGTTTTTCTTTTTACCAACCCTGAAAGATTCACGACTTTGCAGGAGAATCTCATTAATAGGTATGTTGCAGTAGTCAAATTTTATATTAAAATAGGCTATTGTAAATTTTGTCCAGATAAGCGTAATTATTTGTAGGATATTTTTGTACTCTGAAAACACTGTTGCATAACATTATTGTGTTCGGGGGGTCATATGTATCATTAAGGAGGGGTTCTGATCTACATTGATCGTGATATATATGTCAGGACGAGTGGTAATAACCGTGGGGAAGTACAAAACGTATTGACTCAAAGGGGTGCCAATAATGGTGAGCAGGACTGTATATATAGTGCTAGTTACATCTAGTCTTGGGGAGGAATTACTATGTATACTGGGGGGCTTGTGTTATTACAATACGTTGTCACAAAAGTCTCATGTTTTTATAGGATGTTTATTAATGCGAATAGACCTGTTTTAAATGTTATCGGATAAAATTATATTTTAAACTGATGACGTTGTATGGATAATTACTCTAAGAGGACGTTTCAGCACTTAGAAAGTCCCAACCATTTTTCTTTTTGTATGTCTTTATCTGGGGATTTGGTGCTGATGTTTTAACTGAGCTCATGCCAATGTTGACAAAACATTCACAGAGTTCTGTGAATGGGGACTCCACGTCATTCAGTCACTGCCTGCTTGTACGAGGTATGGGCAGACAGCTACACTGACAGTATGCAGGAGCCTGAGATTGCACCAGTGAGAAAGATTTGCATTTATTACTTTTAAAACTTGTAAAATGTATTACTTTTTTTTACAAAGGTGAACTTATGCTTTAAAACCTTTGTAATATAGATTTGTTCAGGCCAGACTGGCCACTGTTTAGAATCATAGACTGTGTCATTAATTCTTCAAGTGGTGATGATTACCTTTTTCCTTAGTTTTGTGGCAGTACCATCGCCGGGATATGCTTACTCTCCAACAGTATCATGAGATTGGTGTGCGTCAATAGTCCAGAGGAACGGGTGGACCTGTTGCTGCCCAGGCGCTGCTTGTATATAATTAAGTGAGTTGAGATTTGGGCTTGCCTGCCTAGCTTTACATACAGTGTGTGTGTGTGTGTGTGTGTGTGTGTGTGTATATATAAAATTACAATATATAATAAAATAAAAAAAAAAACAAGAACAAATGGTCTTGAAGTATCCATTGTATCGCTTCAGGAGGAAGTAAACCCAGATGGGGTTTACTTCCTCTACATTCCCCTGTAAACTAGAAGCATAATGGGCTACTATGCATCGCATAGTAGCCCATTATGTGACACTTACCTGCAAACAAAGCCAGCGATGTCCCCTGTACTGGCGCCGTCCATCTTCAGCCCCTCTTCCTTCCGTGGCCGCGGCTCCGGCTCTGTGACTGGCCGAAGCCGTGTGACGCCACTTCCGCGCATGCGCGCGGGAGTTGCCATTCACGGCATGATCAGAGTGAACAAACAGCACGGAGGCCGTTTCTTCACTGCGCATGTGTCGAAATGACGTTGGCACAGCTAATACACTGCATATTTCCTGAACCGTACAGGTTTAGGAGATATGCAGGGCACCTACAGTTAAGACTTATCATATGCTTATCTGTAGGTTAAAGTGGTTGTCACGAGTTGACAATCACTTTAAGAAAGTGCTAAAATTTTGCTCTTTGGAGTTGTGGAACTAGAGAGGTTTGCTTACCCAATGTCATTCTGCCAGATTTCGGCTTGCAAAAATACAGTATTTTGTAGCCACTGCTGCATCTACAGCTCTTTGGCAGCACACAAAGGTTAAAGCAGAGTTCCACCCAAAAGTGGAACTTCCGCTGGTTGGATTCCTCCCCCCCTCAGGTGTCACATTTGGCACCTTTCGGGGGGGGGGAGGGGGAAGAGAACACCTGTCTTTAGACAGGTGTCCTTTTCCACACATCCGGGAGCTCTGGCCGGCCGCTGACGTCAGCAGCCCGGCTCTCTCCTCCCGCCTGGCCAATAGCAGAGCGCGGCGGAACCTCGCGCATGCGCAGTAAGGTGCCCGGTGTGAAGCTGTAATGCTACACGTCCGGGTTCCCTTACCCGCAATGGAGGCGGCTGCACCCGTCCCCCAATCCGAAGGTGGGCGACGAGTGCAGACATCGCTGGACTCCAGGACAGGCAAGTGTCTTATTATTAAAAGTCAGCAGCTACTGTATGTGTAGCTGCTGACTTTTAATTTTTTTTTATCCCTCGCGGACCTCCGCTTTAAAGAGTTGCCCACCCCAAGTTCAATCCAACAACTCCAAACATTTTGCTTCTCGAAAAGTTGGGAGTTAAAGTGAACCTGTGGCAGGAAGCAGAAAGAGGAGCACCAATTACACCAGTAGTGGACTCCTCTAGGTGCAATGTACTCTGCCATGGATCTCTTCTATAGAACCCCTAAAATCTAGTGTGGCCTGCCCTGCACTTAACTGGCCAAGCCTTTCGGTTATTGATGGTGGCTCCATCCTTCCCACTGTCTGGGGGAGCAGTGTTGGATGGCAGCAGATTAAAGTGTAAACTGCATACTGCTTTCATTATGTGTATGAGATCAATTGAATTTTTTCGTAATTTAGAGTCATTATAACCATACCGTTTATGGCGTGAAGGGACTAAAGGGATCAAAAAGCCCAAAAATAAGAGGGTTATTCCTCATTTCACAGTTTAGTCTCTTTTCAGCATCACCTGTACGGTTATAATGTCATGTTGAGTCCCAAGCCCCTTCTCCATAGAAGCCATGCTCCCTCAAGCAGTCATGTTGTAGGCAAGTAAAAGCAGCCTTGGCCCAGTCCATCAAAGCCATGCCCCCAATGCATTTGCCTGCCCCCATGGCCTCCAGGATTAAGCCCCATTGGCATGACGAAATGCGTTAATGGCTGTGATGGATTGAGCGGAGGCTACTTGCCTACAACATGGCAGGGTGAGGGGTGCTGCAGCCAGGAAACTTTCTTTTATTTTGACTGCATGTCTTGGGTCTGGGCAAACCCATCCCCAGTCTGCAGAGGCATCCTTCTTACACGACTCCATAAAAGTGGGGACCCCTAAGCACTAACCTTGGGTCACGACCGTATGTGCCCTTTATGCAAAAAAGGAAACACTGGTCAATTTTGCTGACTGTGAATGCTTTTTTAATTATTTTTGTCTCCTTTACTGTCAGTGGTACTGCCCGCTATGACTTTACTCATGAAATTCTACGCGATGAGGAATCTTTCTTTAATGGCGAACACGTGGAACGAGGCCGGCGTATCTCTATCATCTGTAGAAATCTGCCCATCAGTTGATGACTCCATATGGTGAGAGAAGGACATTGTGCCAGACCATAACTGCCTTCAGTGCCTTGTTTTACTTGATACGTCTGCTAGCACACAGCACTACTGGATCCCATTCCCTGATCACTGTGTGGGAATTTGACAGACAAATTTTTTACTTGTGAATTGTGAAGGATTCACTACCTTGATAAGCAGAAGCTATCATTGTGATGCTCCAATTTGTATCTATTGTTATTGTTCGTATTTCATGTTTCTTTAATAAGGTCCTTGTGTCTTATCTTAAACTGCTAGAATTTTGAAGGGTAAGTTCACCTTTTTAAGAAAAAGAAATAAATGCACTTTTTTATTTTGCACGTAAAAAAAGTGCAGTATTATTTTTTTTTATTAAAAGCCTGCAGAGCATTGCACCCGAGATCAGCAGATCGTAGGTGCAATGCCAGGCTCCGGAAGACTGTCATTATAGCTGTCTGCCCATGCCTCCAATACAGGCAGGCAGTTACTGAATGACAGGAAGCATCAATGAACTACTAGAACGCTCACCAGTGCCCAGGTAGTACATTGAGAACTACAATCTGTCAGCTGCAAGTGAATGAACTACGCGGCCGTGTGTGCAGAGCCATGCACGGCCGCATTGTGACAGCAGGTATGGGAAGAAGTGAGGCTGCAGGAGTGGGAACTTGTTACATGTTCCACAATAAAAACAGGTGGAACATGTTACATGTTCCCAAAGGTGAACTTATCCTTTAAAGCATATTTGAAGTCTCCCAACATTTTTTCTCTTCATAGTCTTCTGCTGCTATATATATAGGGAGATTTTTAGCAGATTTTTGTTTGGGGATGCATTATAGTGGACCTCGTACTACATGCATGCTCTGCTGTTTACTCCCTCTCCTTAGTAAAATACCCTGGTGCAGTGGGTTACGTCACCATCCTTCTCACAAGATTTGGAGTACTCTACTTTTCCCAGATCTCACCAGTAGAAGGATAGCATCACCCTCGCCTAGGCACGGTGGGTGGAAAGGTGAATATACTACCTAATTTTTGTTTCCTCTTCCAGTTTTTTTTCAGTGGTGATGCAAGGGAGGAGGGATGTAAGCGGTGGACCTTCCTTTTTTTAGGTGGCTTTAAAATTATTTTTTTTTATCTAAGTGGAAAGGCACTTTCTACACATCCACTTTAATGCTGTATGCCGGCAAAGCCTCAACTCTCATTACTAGCCACGTTCTGCAAACTTGTATTGCTGAGGAAAGAGGGGTGTGTCTGACCAGAAAGGGGTCACTCATCATTACAAGCACCCTCATACGGACTGGTATTGCAGAAAAAGAAAGGGGGTGTGTCTTACCAGGTCTGTTAAATTACTGAGTGAACTGGGACGCCTAATAGACCGCAGAGTCATATTTACACACATTGCAAAATTACTGTAACAGGAAAACAGAGGCAAGGGTATGAGAATGGAAGTTGATAGCACAATGTCTGTCTGACTTTTTATGGCAGTCTGTAATTTGCACGAGTGACAGCCATTTTGGCTACAAAATACAACGTAAGGGGTGTGATCCACCCAAAACAATTTTTTTCCTGGATGGTTGAATCATTGCAAGCCTCTCATATATCTTTCTGTGACTACGTTAATCTGTGTTTAAGTTTTCACCATCGCTGCAACCATGCACAGCCTTTGCTTTCCCTGTTTCCTACTTGTATGCTTCCTAAGAGCGTAGTAGAGGGGAAAAAGAGACAAACAGAGACTGCAGTGTGGCCATCCATGCTCGATCATTATATTGACTTCTGTTGAACGGAAAAGTTAGAAAACTTCTCTAGATCAGCAGCTGCAGCCACTGATCATTGTATTCTGACACCCCGGGTCCTACTGGCAGCATACAGGGGTAGATTTACTAAAACACGTGCCCTGAGAATCTGGTACAGCTGTGCACGGTAGCCAATCAGCTTCTAACTTCACCTTTTTCAGTGGATGTAAACTTGAAAAAAATGTTTTAATGAAGACTTCTGCCTGGTACAGTAGAGAATGTCAGTATTGCCACAAAGAGTTAATCCAGCTCTGAGCAATCCTCGTCTTTTTGTAGTAAGATAAAAAACAGATAAGTTTGTGTCGCCATATCCCCCACTGCTGTGGCTGACATATGATTTCTTTATCTCCTGCATGGAGAGAGTGTGTGCGATTACATCTTCACACCCCCCTCCTTTCTTCTCCAGCTCTCCCAGGATTGGCTGCTCCACACCTCAGCATGACTGGGCATGCTGAAGCCATGTGGTGCCTTTCCTGAGTTTTGACTGGATGTTACTTAAAACTCGGAATAGTAGAGTATGAGAGTGTAGAGGTGGGCGAGGAGTCTTGTGACATCACGACTCCGCCCACCGAGCTCCAGAAAAGAGACCCACCCACTGATTCCAGTGTTTTGCAAGGCTGCTACTGCTGAAGGGGGTGACATTTGCAAGGTAGGGATAAATGCAGGAGGCTTGCATGCATATATACATTAATACTGTGCCATTAGTTTATACTGGGTGAGTGGTGGGTTTACTTTAAGCTTTGACAAGAAAACCTGAAAGCTGATTGGTTTCTATGCAGGGCTGCACCAGATTTTGCCTGCTCCAGTTTTAGTAAATCAACCCCCAAGTGCCTCGGCGAAAGAAATTCCTCCATCCACCTCATTTGTGTTGATGGAGGAATCTGTTTGTATTTATTATTTTTTTCTTAAAGGTGAACTTATCCTTTAAGTCAGGGATATGCAATTAGCAGACCTCCAGCTGTTGCAGAACTACAAGTCCCATGAGGCATAGCAAGACTCTGACAGCCACAAGCATGACACCCAGAGGCAGAGGCATGATGGGACATGTAGTTTTGCAACAGCTGGAGGTCCGCTAATTGCTTATCCTTGCTTTAAGTTAATCTACCCCATTGTGTGAACAGTGATTAGTGCTGTTGGCTTCAGCTGCTGCTAATAATCTCATGCAGAAAATCTGACATGCTGGTTGTACCCAAGTCATGCTGGTTGTACCCAAGTCAATTGATGGATCGACTTGGGTATATTCAGCATGCCCATAGATAGTTCGAATCTCGGCGGTCCCTGCTAAACCGACTGAGAACCACACCATCTATGGCCGGCTTTTTTTCCTTTTTTTTTTTTTTTTTATCAGCCTGCTAAATACGCTGTAAATATTGCAGCATAAAGGGACCTGTCATGTCATATAACAATATGCAACTAACATAAATCTTAAATACCTCACAGTCCTCCAGGTACCTGGACACATACATAGACTTTTGCAAAGCTTCTACTTTTTGCCTTGAGAGGCTGTGAACCCGAGTGCGTTTAGTATTCAAACTATGCACTTCAACTCAACATTCTGGCATCCCAAAATACAATGCGTGGTTGAGGTGATTTATCAAAACTGGAACTGTCAGAATCGGGGATGGTTGTGCATGGCACCCAATCAGCTTCTATCTTTCCTTTTCAAGACTCAACTGAACAAGCTGAAGACAGAAGCTGATTGGTTGCCACACACAGTTGCTCCAGTCTTGATAGATTGCCTCCATTGCATTTTGGGGAGCCAGAGTTGTGGGGTTCTGAGGCTCCAGGTTGCCCAGGAGAAGCAACACCATGTACATCCACTTTATGTTGTGTTCCAGCTCCTAATAAAGAGCAGTTCCACCAAAGCAGGCAATTGAAACCTATACACTACATATGCACTGTTTGACTTGTCAGAAATGTGTAATATAATGTACATATTTTTGTAATCCATTCTTCCTTGCTGTGTTGCAGGGCTGTATAGAACAACAAAAGTCACATTTTTTAAAACCTGCACTTCTGCAGGCCCTGCAGTAAAGAACTGCATTACACTGGGGTCACCCGCTCTGAGCTTACTTTTACCTCTCAGCCCATTTATAGTGTTAGTTCACCTTTACGGAAAAAACAAAAAAGGTGAATACTGTACACCCTCCCCACTGTACTTACTTTCTTGAGTGATGCGATATCAGTGCCCACGTAGCTGGTGCAGTGGTCCGGGGTATTTGAAATCCCTGCTCTTCTCCTTCTTCTCTGTGCAGCGATTCCAGACATATGACAACGATTCTGATTGCTCAGCGCCAATACAAAATCACTCTGATCTGTCCTGTAAGGGCTGCACAGAGAGGAGGGAGAAGAGCGGGATTTCAAATACACGGACCTCTGCACCAGCTATGTGGGCACTGACAACGTAACACAGTGGGAATGTGGGGGGGGGTGTGTAAGTTCGCTTTTTTATTTTTTTCTGAAAAGGTGAACGAAAATTTTAGGCTGAGTTTACACTAGTGCGAATTGGTTGTGGGTCTCCCCGCATCCAGTTTGCTTGAGAGGAGAGTGTGCCTGGCTCTCAATGGAATGGGTTCACACATCTCCATTGTGGCTGCGGAGCGGATTGCACAGGAGTCCTGTGCATCTGTGGCTCCCTTTCTGGTCCGAATTCAGGCAAACATTCAGACCGGATTCGTCCCTGAAATGGAGAACAGGGACGCACCGGACCCCTGTTGTGAGCCACATCCGCATTAGGTGTGAATCCAGCCTCAAGTATCTCCCCATTCCAACCAGCAACTTACAGAACAAGGCTTCCCTTTACAAGAACGTCTTCGAATTTCAGCTGCAAAGGAAAGGGTTCTGTTAAATGTTACCCTGGAATGAATAGACATCAGTGTGGTGTATTGGGATTAAACCAATTAAAAAACAGAGAAATTCTCTTAATCAAAATCCTCTTTATTTTTCTGATTTTGCAACGGAATTAGAATTATAAATGTATAAATACATGATGATTGTTGTAATTGTTTTTTTTTCTGCAATAGAATAAATAAAATAAGTTATCTATTTATAAATAAGGTTTTCTTTTTTTTATTCCTGACTGCTAAAAGCACTGATGGGTAGTGGAAGCCGTTCTTCCTGCAGGTTACTGCTATGTACTGGTAACCAGGCTGCATCAGATGTATGGCATATGTGTGCTACATGAGCAGTTACCTGCAGGAACTCATTAGCCCAGACTTAGACAGCCTGCTTCTCAGAAGCCTGCGTGGGAGTACAAGGCACGTGACTTGATGCAGCTGGCAGGGTCACAGAGGCTTGTGAGGCAAAGGCTGCGTAAACCCGTATTGTGATTATTATCATTTTTAATTGTCCAGTATTTATACAGTTCCAGCTATTTACATAGTGCTGTACAAGTAAAGTCATCCCTGTAGATGGGTAAGCTCACGCTCAGCAGCTGTCCCCCACTGGCTCAGTCAAAGACTGCTGATTGCTCAGTTCACCAGAGAGTGGTAACTGTCAGTCACTGGTTCTCTGGAATCTGGAGCGCCATGCTGTGGAGGGGGCAGGAGCAGCTAGCTCAGTCTCACAGCAACTCGCTGAGAGGCTGAGCCAGCTGCTAGTCGGGCTTCTAGGGGAATCCCGACATTATTGTCAGGATCACCGCAGAGCCTGGAACCGGCTCTGTGACGTCAGCCAACAGCAGACATTAGCACGCTGTCGGCTGAATCTGGGTTACAGGAGTGCAGAACTAAGTGCACTTTTGGGATTTGGCCCTACTTCTCCTTTAAAGTGGAAAAAAAGTCAAGTGCTAACAGGTAGGCTTTTTATGTACAAGATCAGGGGTAGGCAACCTTAAAGAGGTGGAGATCTACCTGAACAACATGGGAGAAGTCAAAGATCACCAGGCACTCCCCCAGTGTTGCCTCCTCACACCTGATTTAAACCTCTAATTGCCGTACTATCGTGCCCCAATTGCATGCTTTGCATGTCAATCATGGGTTTAAATCAGGTAGTGAGGAGACAACATATTGCCTCCTCACCATCTGTCAAACACACTCAGATTGCTTTTCAGAGGAGCAGCAGTGCCCATTATGGATGAGCCTTTGGTTGCATTTGGCAGCAGCACCCTTAGGGCTCATTCACATGTAAAGTTGTTGAGGCAGCAGCCAAAGGTGTACACATGCTACAGGAAGAATTAAGTCCCCTCTTGCTATTGGTGGGGGCTACCACCTGCCAATCGCTACCCATTCAAGTAAATGGGACCAACATGATCTACCAGTCACCTGTTCACGATCTACTGATAGATTGTGATCTACAGGTTGCTGACCCCCGTCCTAGATGCTTCGTCCTACCTGTGAGCAATTTTCTTGTAAGCGTACACTGAGCCATGCATGCACAGTGCTCAGTGTACAATCTCAACACAGTTGTGAGCTGGGGCAAAGGTACTCCCCAGCCCAGCCAGCTGAGTTGGCTGAAGACTCCAAACCAGAAAGAAGACCGGGTGAAGATGTATGGGCATGCTACATTGCAGCACTGGAAGGTATCACTTTGCTGGGTAAGTGTGCCATAATGTGGGAATATGCTATGCATTTTATTTATTTCAGGTACTTACAATGCTGAGAATTTATGCAGCACTTTACATACACATTGTACATTCTCATCAGTCTCTGCCCGTAAGGAACTTACAATCTAAGGTCCCTAACTCACATTCATGCAATACAATTTAGACAGGAGCTAATTAACCTACCAGCATGTCTTTGGAGTGTCATCGGAGGAAATCGGAGTACCTGGAGGCACAGTGAGAACATGCAAACTCCAGGCAGGTAGTGTCATAGTTGGGATTCGAACCAATGACCCTGGCACTGCCAGGCGGAAGTGCTTACCACTGAGCCACAATGCTGCAGTGAAACCAAACTATGCAACAGGTTCTCTTTATT
>BLSH010355615.1:1195050-1221401 GCA_018402905.1 Glandirana rugosa | reverse complement strand
AAAGGCAAATGTAACTGTCTAGGGGCAAGACGGAGAGAAAGGGCGCTAGCGTCCACCGGTCACCTGTAGCGCCGGCGGCCGGTGTACGGAGTCGAGGGGGCGGACGATATCGATAAATTTCCCGGTTACACGGTCATGTCGCTAAGCGCTATTACACGGTTGGACGGTGGTCTCCTGGTAAGACGAACATAAAACCCCACAAAGTCATGAAGAGCTGCGTCTGTCAGTGAACTCGGAGAAAAGGATTTTACGGTAAGTTATAATAAAATCCCTTTTTTTGCTCTTGTGTACCTGGAATGTATTTATCTAATTTAAACGGAAAATTCAAGTGGGATTTTAACCACTTGCCGACCAGCCGTTGCCATTATATGGTGGCAGGTTGGCACATTATCGCGAATCGCTGTACTGGCACATTGGCCCTTTAAATAGCTATAGCAGGCGGGGGAGCTGAGGCATGTGGCCGGCGGCCGCGATGTCCACTGGCCACCTGCGATCGCGGGAAAGAGAGGCAGAACGGGGATCTGTCAATGTAAACGGAAAGATCCCTGTTCTTACAGGGAAGTAGAGAGAGATCTGCTGTTCCTAGTGATCAGGAACCGCTTTCTCTCTCTACTCCCAGTCAGTCCACTCCCCCCACAGTTAGAAACACCTCCCCAGGGAACACATTTAACCCCTCGATCGCCTCTAGTGTTAACCCCTTCCTTGCCAGTGGCATTTACACAGTAATCAGTGCATTTTTATAGCTCTGATCGCTGTATAAATGCCAATGGCCCCAAAAAAAGTGTGAAAAGTGTCCGATCTGTCCACCGCAATATCGCAGTCCCGCTAAAAAATTCTGATCACCGCCATTACTAGTAAAAAAAAAAAAAAATGAATAATAAAATTGCCATAAAACTGCAGAGGTGATCAAATACCACCAAAGGAAAGCTCTATTTGTGGGAAAAAATGGACGTCAATTTTGTTTGGGTACAACGTCACACGACCGTGCAATTGTCAGTTAAAGCGACGCAGTGCCGAATCGCAAAAAATGGCATTGTCAGGAAGTGGGTAAATCCTTCCGGGGTTGACGTGGTTAACGCACCCTTTAGGTCCAGCCTGGGAGTGTAAAATGCAGATCTTAAAGAGTAAGTTCACCTTTGCAGAAAATCTGTAAGGTGACCCTTACACTGGACCCCCTTCTCATCTTCCCCCGGTCCTGCTGTACTGTAGGCCCGCGATCCTGCTCTGTCAGGTAACGGAATGCCACTTCACCAGGTCTGGGGATTTTAAATCCTCCTGGCTCTCTCTCCTCTCCTCCAACAGGACAGACTAGACGTATTCTGACTGGTCAGCGGCATCCATGTGACGGTGCTGACCAGTTACAATGCCTCTTGTCCATACACACTGCAAGGTACGGAAAGGAGATTAAGCTGCAGGGATTTCAAATCCCTGGACCGGCGAAGTGGCGTTCCGGTCCCTGACAGAGCAGGATTGCGGGACTACAGTACAGCAGGACCGGGGGTGATGGGAAGGGGGTCCATTGTAAGATCATCTTACAGATGTTCTGTGCCTCTTGCACACTGCAGCTTGAAAAAGCTCAGTAAAGCTTTTTTTTTTACTGAGCTAAAATATAGCCCATTAATTGTAATGTTCCTATGCACACAGGCGCGTACACCAGCACTGTGCATTCTTCAGTAAAAAAAAAAATATCCGCTTTTTGTTCAGTAATTTACGCCTCATGCGCAAATACGCACAAATGTGCGCAAATACTCATTTACATATTGTGTGGCAAGTACGTGAGAATACATTTGCGTGAGTGTGCGAACGCATATAAGCGAATATGTGTGGAAATACGCACAAATACCAGCAAAAAACAGTAGATATTCAAACAGGAGTATCATGTGCAAGAGGCCTAAAGGTGAACTTACACTTTAATTATAGCATTGGCTGTAACTTTTATCAGGCTTTACGCTAGCTTAACTCCTTTGCGCCCACACCATAGCTGAAAAACGGCTACAGCCTGGGCCTAAATTCACATGCTCGAGCGGCCTGCATGCCCCCTGCGGAGCACATGTGGCGCGCTCTGTGATCAGCGAGTCAGGGAGACTCGGCTGATCACAGATCAAAGTAAGGGGCCGATCCTGACCCCTTACCACGTGATCAGCTGTCAGCCAATGACAGCTGATCACGTGATGTAAATAGAGCCGGTAATTGGCTACTGTCAGAGGGACATCGGTCATCACACAGAGAGCCGCCGCCTTATATGTGCCCACCAGTGCCACCTGCCAGTGCCCATCAGTGCCACCTATCAGTGCACATGTGCTGCCTATCCGTGCCACCTATCAACCCACCAGTGCCACCTATCAATGCCCTTCAGTACCACCTATCAGTGCTGCCTATCAGCGCCTTATCATCAATGCTGCCTATCAGTGTTACCTATCAATGCCACCTATCAGTGCCCTTCAGTGCCACCAATCAATGCCAGCTATCAGTGCTGCCTCATCAGTGTCCATCATTGCAGCCTATCAGTGCACATCAATGAAGGAGAAAAATTTCCTGTTTGCAAAATTTTATAACAAACTATTAAAACATTTTTGGTTTTTTTTTCAAATTTTTCATCTTTCTTTGTTTAGCAAAAAATAAAAAACCCAGTGTTTATTAAATACCACCAAAAGAAAGCTCTATTTGTGTGAAAAAAATGATAAAAATGTTATTTGGGTACAGTGTTGCATGACTGCGTAATTGTCATTCAAAATGTGACAGCGCTGAAAGCTGAAAATTGGCCTGGGCAGCAAGGGGGTTTAAGTGCCTAGTAAGTGGTTAAACCCATAGAACATTAGACATCTGTGCTACTGTTTTTTACTGCAGAGGGTCCAGGGCAGAAGATCCTGGAGCAGGAGTGGTGAAAAAGCAAACAATGGGTTAATAAAAGATATGCAGTACAACTATTTTATCTTCCTGTGTTTTTTCCCTGTAAATACCTGAACAGAAAAATACCTATTGATTTGCTAGAAATACCCTCCTAATTTGCTTTTGTGAGGTGACAACATTTTTGTGGACTGGGTGATGTCAAGCCTGCCTTTTCTTTAGCTAAACTTCTCAATCCATCCCACTGTCTTTATCCCTGAAGCATAGATACTGATGTGCAATTCTAAAATAAGAACTAGGAGGGCTAAAGAGACTCTTTGAGATAACACAGCAAGTGTGCAGAACACAGGACAGCTCTGAATTTCTTACAAGATTCACTGAGGGGTTTCTTTACACTTATAAAACAGAACAAAATGCTTCCAATGGTATATTTAACAGACCAAAATGGGGCAAATAAAAGAAGTTCATTCTTATGGTTTACATGCAGTAGCTGAAATGGCTGCTACAATCTTGTTTAACCACTTGCCAACTGCCTCATGTCTGCAAAGTGGCACAATATCGTGAATCTGCATTTATGAACGGCGTTTCGCGCAGGCGCAACTAGGGTGCGAGCACGTGCCGCCGCTGGCGCGCTCTCGTGCCCGCCGCACGCTCTGTGAGTGTGGCTCTGGGTCGGGCAGACTCGATGTCCGCCGGCGACCCGCGATCGCCTGTTAGAGTGGAAGAACGGGTGTTTATGATGTAAACACGGCGGTTCCCCGTTCTGACAGGAAACAGGACAGTTATCTACTGATCCCTGTCACTGGGATCAGTTAGATCTGTTGTGCCCCTGCCAGCCCAGCCCCCATACATTTAGAACACGTCTAGGGAACACAGTTAACCCCTAGATTCCCCCCTACAGGTTAACCCCTTCCCTGACAGTGACATTTATACACTAATCAGTGGCTATTTTTAGCTCTGATTGCTGTATAAATGTCAATGGTCCCAAAAAAGGGTAAAAAATATCGGACATGTCCGCCGCAATATCACAGTCCCAGTCACAATCACAGATTGCTGTCATTACTAGTAAAAAAAAAAAAAATAGTAAAAATGCAATAAATGAATTCTCATAGTTTGTAAACGGGGGAACTTTTGCGCAAACCAATCAATATACGCTTATTGCAAATTTTTTTACCACACATATGTAGAAGAATATATATGGGCCTAAACTGATGAATAGATTTGTTTTTGTATATATATATTTTTTTGGATATGTATTATAGCAAAAAGTAAAAAATATTGTCTTTTTTTCAAAATTGTCGCTCTTTTTTTGTTTATAGCGGTGATCAGAAGTGACGCAGAGGTGATCGAATACCACCAAAAGAAATCTCTATTTGTGGGGAAAAAAAGGATGTCAATTTTGTTTGGGTACAACGTCGCACGACCATGCAATTGTCAGTTAAAGCGACGCAGTGCAGAATCGCAAAAAGTGCTCTGGTCAGGAAGGGGGTAAATACTTCTGGGGCTGAAGTAGTTAAAGCTACAGCTAAGCTGTTCTTAATATAACTGGATACTAACATTTAGGCTGGGTTCACACTGGAGAACGCAGCGGCTTCCAGCTGGGGTCCGGTGTTCCGGTTCACCGTTTCAGGTACGATTTCAGCCCGAATTTTTGGCTAAATTCGCACCTGAAGCAGACCAAAAGACGCACAGAATGCTGCAGAGATGTGTGAACCAACTCCATAGAGAGCCGGTCACTATTTCCTGAAATGCGGATTGGATGCGGAGAAACTCAAATCCAATTCGCATAGGTGTGGACCCAGCCTCATAGGTAACGTTGATCCAGGGAATATCCGATTGTCTTTCGGGGGATCAGGAAGGAATTTTTCCCCTGCTGGAGCAAATTGGATCACGCTTTGCTGATTTTTTTTACCCCCTTTTTATTGGTTGAACTAGATGGACTTGTGTCTTTTGTCAACCACATTATTTACAGCTAGCACTTCCATTAAGATCTATTTTTGACAATCTTGGCTTTAGCTTTAAACAGGTCTTTGGCAAGCTTAACCACTTTGTAAGGTACACGTGTAAAACTGCAGCATGTTTAAAAAAATACTCTATCCTCTGAAAACCCCACAGCCCAATGGAATCTGCCCCAAAACTGATAAAAGCACCTACAAAGGTTCAAGAAAAAGGACAGCTTGTGTGGCCCCTTCCTGGACCTTTGGACTGATAGCAATATCCCATAATTCTTTTGCACTAAAAATAAATGTACCATCCTCCCTGGATTTTTATTATCCCCACCCCTATCTGTCACTAATGCCACCTTTTAATATATGTCCATACACCCCTTTATTTAGTGTAACCACCACCCCTGGTTTATAGAAACTACCCCCAAATTGAAAATACTCAGAGGGGTTGGTGTACTAAAGGCAAATAGTCTGTGCACTTTGTAAGTGCGGTTGCACTAATTTTTCCAAGAGCTTAGGCTGGCCATACATTGAGCAATTTTCTTTCCTTCAGTCACAGGTTGAAGGAAAGAAAATCGCTCGATTACTCCATCAGCACATTCAGTGTTAGTGGGGGAATCCCTCCTACTGTGCTACTGTAGCCATGGGCAGTAATCGCAAGAAAAAAAAACAGACAGGCTGGTTGGACTGAAGTCGAATAATAGATCAACTTCAGTCCAACCAGCCTGCCCATAGATTGAACAAAATTCGACCAGTTCAGCTGGAACCGGACGAATTTCGATTCATCTATGGGCAGCTTTAGTGTGGTGGTGGATCTTTGGTGATTGCCATCATCCAATCATATTCAAGCAAAAATGCTGTTTCTTTTTATGTTCCTTACACCAGATTGGGTATTCTTTACAAAGTGCAGCTTCACCACCTTCACTAAACTCTGGGGGAAATGAGTGCAACTGCATCTGCAAAGTGCACAGACTATTTGCCTTTTGGTAAATCACCCGCATAGTGTCCCACGAGCATGCCATGCAATCTACTAGTGCTTGCACCTCTTCCGAAAATGCACCTGCTAGACTCCAGAACACCCCTCCCCTCTTGATAATGGGGTATTTGTAAAACTGCAGCGCACAATCCAATAATAAAAATCTTAAGTGTATGGATGGAAGTATATGGATTCTTAGAAGCAAGTGTTTAAAGTAGTGATGCTGAAGAATCAGACGTTAAAAGGAAATTTGAACCCAAGGGCGCTTGTATGCAGTGTTGCCCACTGTCAGTTTTTAACACCAAAGTAAAAAACAGCAATATTGTCTTTGTTGAAATTGGTAAAAAACAGGACCAGCCTGGGTTACTATAAAAAAGTAGAAAGTTTATTGAAGACTTACATATAAAACCATGGCAGGCTTGGGAAGCCTGCCATGGTTTCCCAAGCCTGCCATGGTTTTATATGTAAGTCTTCAATAAACTTTCTACTTTTTTATAGTAACCCAGGCTGGTCCTGTTTTTTACCAATTTCAACAAAGACAATATTGCTGTTTTTTACTTTGGTGTTAAAAACTGACAGTGGGCAACACTGCATACAAGCGCCCTTGGGTTCAAATTTCCTTTTATTTTTTGTACTCCCACCCCGGAGCTGAACCTAGGCTGCAAGGTACCTGCAGCAAGTCACTCAGTCCCCTGTGTGTCCACAATTCACAATATATGATCAGCGCCTAATCCTTTTTCATTTTGAAGAATCAGACGTACAGCCCATCATCGGTGACACCGCCACACACAGCCTCTTACCGGAACTCACCGCCCCCCTATTACAGAGGATCAGTGTGCGCCTCTGATATGTAAAAAAGAATTCACCGATCCAGCCAAGGAAGACTAGAACCTTTCAGATCAGTGGGGCCCCTGACGACGTCATGTTGATGATGAAACGCGTTGGGAGGAGCCAAGCAACGCTCGCCACGAGAGACCAGGAGCGAGATCAGCGGTCGCCATCTTGGTGGCTGGTCGCCCTAGAACTTACCTATCAGTGGCGGTTTTAACTATTGCAAATGTGAGTGGATATACTCTATTTTTATATATTAAATATTGAGTGTTACAGTCTGTACTATTGGAGTTTTGTTCCTTTCTTTACATATGGATACTATACCATTTGGGATCCCACTGAGGACACTGGCGTGTTGAAGCCTAGCCTGTAGGATCTGAAAGGTTCTAGTCTTCCTTGGCTGGATCGGTGGATTCTTTTTTACATATCAGAGGCGCACACTGATCCCCCGTAATAGGGGGTCGCTGAGTTCCGGTAAGAGGCTGTGTGTGGCAGTGTCACCGGTGATGGGCTGTACGTCTGATTCTTCAGCATCACTACTTTAAACACTTGCTTCTAAGAATCCATATACTTCCATCCATACACTTAAGATTTTTATTATTGGACTGTGCGCTGCAGTTTTACCTATTTATGTTGTTCATGGTTTCACCTAGACCTGTCTGCTTGCAGCACTTATACTAATTCCTCTTTGTCTCAAGCGCAGGATTGCTTGTTTCTTTATTAATGAGATATTTGTACCCCCTTCTACCAGCTCAGGGCACGAAGCCCCATGTTCCTTATTCCTTGAACCTCCAATATTTTATAATTCCACAAAAACTCCCTTCCACTCTTAGGACTAATAACACCAAGAGCCAAATAATGAAATAACTTGCACATAAAGTTTCAAATATATTTGCAGAGGAATACATGTTGGCATCCTGTCATTTCCCATCGTTGCTTTTATGATCATATAGTTTCCCCCACTCCTTTTACATTTCTGCCATTTATTTAATATTCCCACTTGGGTAACTGTATAATACAATTAAACAGAACAGTGATGCATGGGTTTCCTTTTAAAAGCCAACTCCACCCAAAACTGGTGTTGCAGTTTTGTGTTGTTGCTAGCTAGTAGATTAAATTGCTGGCTTCTTGCATATCCTGGGGACACCCATTATGAGATCTCCCCACCATACCAAACTGCAGCAGCCATTCCAAAGCCTTGCACAGCACAATATAATTAGGGAAATTCACATTTCAAAAAATGACCAGCAGCCTGCCTCATCATTTCAGTCCCATCAGACCACTTCTAGTTAAAGTGGTGTAAACCCTAAAGCCCCGTACACACGGAACAACGATCGTATACAACAGGTCGTACTAACAACCCTTGTATACGATATCGATCGTTCGTATGCGCGATTAGAACAGCCGAACATACTCCGGTCGTACAAGGGGGTTGTATGAGCAAACAAGAAAACTTGGTCGTACCAACAAGCTCTCATACGACCGTTGTATCGTGTGTACAGAGCAGTTGGTCCAACAAGTTGTATTGTGCAAAACACGCATGCTCAGAATTCAGGAACGGCCGGATGCTAATTACATGCTCCTGAACGTTCTTTCTGTGGTCGTACGATCGTGTAGTGCAGTCAGTATGCAAGTTACATTATCCAACATACGATTTGTGACGATCGTACGTACGATCGTCGTACCGTGTGTACGAGGCTTAACACATACCCAGTGAAGAGACTATCCTCAGGTGATCCACAGAGATTAAACAAATCTTCCTATTCTATTCTAATTCTAGGTAAAAGAAGCTTGACCTTTAGAAACAACACATTTGAAATCTGCTATAAAATATAATAGTAATATAAAATAAATAAACAATATATAAAAATGTTATAATAAACTAAATAAAACTGTCCCAATATGCATAAAAGTATAACATACATTTATCATTTTTAAGCAATGCAATACAATTTGGTGTCATTTGTTATAATGTCTACATACCTTGTTGTGACTCCGGTCCTTTTCCTTCCACCCCGCTTGTGCCAGCGCTGCCCACTGCCGCAGGGGTCACACCCCCCAGTAGGGTCAAAGTAAAGGTGACCCAGAGTGACTCGCACCTCATCCTGGGAACCGTGTCTCACCAAATCTGTGTAGAGAATCTGCAGACCCCAAATTTATACCCATTGCCTGGGATGTTAACCTTTCACATACCGGACCTTTCCACATCCAGCACGTGGTGCGTAGAAGGGGTGGGGGGGAGTGTTTGGAAAAATCAAAGTAGGATTTCCTTAATTCCTTACCAATGCATCACCCACCCCCAAGAATGTGCCATGTGTATCATCATATATACTCTATATATTATAGCTATTCCTATTGTTATTCTATCTATCTATCTATCTATCTATCTATCTATCTATCTATCTATCTATCTATCTATCTATCCTGTGTCTCTCCTTCTTTATCATGATCATATTTCACACAGGAATCTTAGGTAGCTAGCAAAAGGAAAGTAACAGCAAGCTTGGAAAATAAATGGAATAGACTTAGAACATTACGAACAGGTCCTTCAACGTTACATTGGTCGAGCTGTGACTAACGTAAGTATCCATATTCTATACTCGCCAGTCCCTATAGAAGCAGAAAATCACTGTAGTAGCAGTTCCATATTCCGTACTCACCAATCCCTATAGAAGCAGAAAATCGCTGTAGTAGCCACTGCTACTACAGTGATCCGCGATGTCCTCCTGATCCCGTCTTCTGATCTCTCAATGAATGCAAGGCATTCTGTAATTGGATGAGATGGAGAGGTAGGGTGGTGATGTCACGATATCCACCTGTCGAATCAGTGAACGTTTGCATTAATTGAGAAGGATGCAAGGTGTTCACTGAATGGTGTCTGTGCTGCGTAGACGACAATCCCCCCCGTGATTACTATGCAACGCGGGATCCAGAAGACAACAAGGATCACTGTAGTAGCTACTACAGTGATTCTCTGCTTCAACAGGGACTGGCCAGGTATGGGGTTGCTGAATCCTCCTTCAACCTCTCTTGTGTGTTTTTTGTTGTTCTTTTTTTTTACTTAGCCCGCTGTCAGTTTTTTCAGTTAACATCTGTGTTCCATTTGGGAGATTTCTCTTCAATTGCTGTCCCATAGCCAAAACATGGAGTTGGAGAAATTCCCCCCAAAATGAGGAAAATGCCACCCCAGGGTCAGCAGAACTAGTGTCCCCATTGGAAAAAGACCCCTCTATTCCTCTTCTGATGACAACCCAAAGTTTTGGATTTACTTTTACTCTCAGGGATAACAGTCACTAGGACAAATTCTCTAAAGGGAACATAAACCGCAATAAAAACCTGACCAGGTGTTCAAATACCTCGCCACTCTATCCAAAACTAAAAAAAAAGTTTTGACCTTAGTACTACTATACAGCACAACTTAAGGCACAATGAAAAAATAACCCTTACATTCCTACCCCCCCCCCCCCCCCATGGGTTCAATGTTTGTTAGGTCAATGGGTTGCAGAATAGTCTGTGTTACTTACCTTCTTTGTTGCTCTGGCAGGCTCCCTCGATCCGTACGATCTGGGCCGTCTTTAAGGCAGGACAGAAGGGGCAGCTGCCCTGGGCCCCATCATTGTTGTGGGGCCCAAAGCAGCTGCCTCATACTTGCCAACTATCCCAGTTTACATTACCTTGCCCCATGAAGTTTTAGTCCCATGCTGTGTCCCAATATCTCAGTGTGAAGTTCTGTTACTAATGCTGCCCAGCTCTGCCCTATTGCCATGTACAGATGACTCACCTGCAGACCCTGTGTTTACATGTAAATAACCTGCATTGATATGTAATTAGTGGCAGCATTAATATGTAAATAGCTGCGGAACGGCTGCATTGATATTTAAATAGAGGTGGCATTCATATGTATATTATGCCTCCCTGAGGTCATATCCACCATCACCTCTGCTGAATGATGCCCACTGGGGAGGTAAAGGGGCATTCTTGAAAGTCCTGCCTACAACTGTGGTCATTAAGTCTAACATCAGCCTGTTCTGCAAAGGTAAGCAAATGGATCCCTAGGCGTTTTCTGTCTATTGATGGGTCCCCTCACCTCTCCAGTCCATGGTGTGCAGGCAGTAAGGAGATGATGTGCTATAACCTTTAGCAACAAATCAGTGAGCAGTAATGATGTGCACTAACCTCTTGCAACCAATCATTGAGCGGTAAGGATATGCACTAACCTCTAGCAACCAATCAGTGAGCAGCAATAATGTGCAGTAACCTCTAGCAACCAATTAGTGAGTGGTATTGATGTACAGTAATCTCTAGCAACTAATCAACAAGCAGAAGTCATGTGCTGTAGCCTCTAGCAGCCAATCAGTGAGCGGTAATGATACACTGTAACCTCTGGCAACCAATCGCAATTGCTGCCTGGTCTGATTCATTAAATTGATTTTGAGTCTAGCTGCTATTTATTGTATGTCTCAGAGCAGGTGGAGAGTGAAATTGTATGGAGGGGGGGGCCAAGAAAATGTATGCACAGGGTCCAATCTATATTAAAGACGGCCCTGCGTACGATGGGTCCCCCGTAGCCTCCCTTCTAAGCTTCTCCTGATGGAGGTCATACCCCTGCCTCTACCACATACAATACAGGGTTCATAGTCCTACACTGTATGTGATGACAAGGCCCCGACCACGGCTTTGTGAAAAGGAGGAGAGAGCTTTTCTATTATTTAACCACTTGCCGTCCGCCCACCGTCAAATGACGGCGGGGTAGAACGGCTATTGTTCAGGGACGACGTTATATGACGTCACCCCTTTAAGCCGGGATTGCGCACGATCGGGCGCGCACATCCCGGCTCTGTCGGTGTCGGCGTGTCCCCAGGACCGTCAGGGGTGAACAGCCATTGGTTATGGCTGTTCACCATGTGATCGCCAGTGACGAAGTCACGGCTGATCACAAATGGCACATCCGGCGTTCACACGGTGCATGTTCGTGATTGGGAGCGCGCTGCGCGTGCGCGTCGGTGGCGGCGTGTTCCCAGGGAACACTGCCTGTCACCGACACTGGTATCAGCCGACTGTTACCTTGTGATCGGCTGTGATCTACTTCACAGCCGATCACATCCAATGTAAACAGAGCGGTAACTCACTGTTACCAGCTCTTCTCTCCTCACACAGTTTCCATTGTGAGGAGAGAAGAGCTAGGATGAGTGAGTTACTGATCTGTTAAGTAAAAACACACACTGACACTTCACCCTGCCCCCCCCCCCATGCACCTGTCACCCAACAGTCACCCCATATGCCCCCATAAAGGGTACCTGTCATCATAAAAGGTACCTGTCTTCATAAAGTGCACCTGTCATCAGACTGCCATCATAAAGTGCACCTGTCACCAGTCACCCGTCAGTGACCGTGGCATGTCACCCGTCACCACACCCATCACTAACCACTGCCAGTCACCCATCACTGACCACCGCCCATCACCCATCAGTGACCACCGGCAGTCACCCGTCACCCAGCAGTGACCACCGCCAGTCACCCATCAGTGACCACCGCCAGTCACCGGTCACCTATCAGTGACCCCCGCTAGTCACCTGTCACCCGTCACGCATCTGTGACCACCGTCAGTCACCCGTCACGCATCTGTGACCACCGCCAGTCACCCGTCACGCATTAATGATCACCACCAGACACCGGTCACCCATTAGTGACCACCTCCAGACACCCGTCATGCATCTGTGACCACCGCCAGTCACCCGTCACGCATTAATGATCACCACCAGACACCGGTCACCCATTAGTGACCACCTCCAGACACCCATCACCCATCAGTGACCACCGCCAGACAAGCGGCACCCATCAGTGACCACCACCATTCACGCAACAGTGACCACCACCAGACACCCGGCACCCATCAGTGACCACCGCCAGTCACCCATGACCCATCAGTGACCACCGCCAGCCACCCGTCACCTATCAGTGACCTCCACCAGTCACCCGTCACCCATCAATAACCACCACTAGACACCCATCAGTGACCACCACCAGACACCCGGCACCCATCAGTGTGCACCGCCAGTCACCCATCAGTGACCTCCACAAGTCACCAGTCACCCATCAGTGACCACCACCAGTCACCCGTCACCCATCAGTGACCACCACCAGATACCCGTCACCCATCAGTGACCACCACCAGAGACCCGTCACCCATCAGTGACCACCGCCAGTCACCCATCACCTATCACTGACCACCGCCAGTCACCCGTCACCCATCAGTGACCACTGCCAGTCACCTATCACCCATCAGTGACCTCCGCCAGACACCCTCACCCATCAGTGACCACCACCAGACACCCTCACCCATCAGTGACCACCGCCAGACACCCGTCACCCATCAGTGACCACTGCCAGACACCCGTCACCCATCAGTGACCACAGCCAATCACCCATCAGTGACCACCGCCGGTCACCCATCAGTGCCCATCGCCAATCACCTGTCAGTGACCGTCACACCCATGAGTAAACATCACCTGTAAAAGTCTCACACATGTGGTATCGCCATACTCGGGGGAAGTAGTAGAATGTATTTTGGGGTGTCATTTTTGCTACATACATGCTATGTGTTGGAAATATCATATAAATGGACAACTTTGTGTAAAAATAAAAGCGGTTTCATTTTTTTCACACATTTTCC
This sequence comes from Glandirana rugosa, assembly GCA_018402905.1. NCBI lineage: Eukaryota > Metazoa > Chordata > Amphibia > Anura > Ranidae > Glandirana > Glandirana rugosa. The sequence continues at coordinate 1,208,128 of BLSH010355615.1, read as the reverse complement.
AAAAACTACTGGAAAAACATGACATGTTCAAAAGACTCATTATGCCTCATAGATTATTCGTTGGGGTGTTTGCTTTCCAAAATGGGGTCATTGTGTGGGCAATTCCATTGTCCTGGTGCAAAGGACCTTCAAAGGTGTAATAGGGTGTTGAGAAATGAGATGTGTAATTTATGCTTGTAGAACGCCTGAAGGTGCTAGTTCAATGTTGGGCCTCTGTATGTGATCAGGCTATGTAAAAGTCTCACACATGTGGTATTGCCATACTCAGGAGGAATAGCAGAATGTATTTTGGGGTGTCATTTTTGCTTTGTACATGCTATGTGTTGGAAATATCTTATAAATGGACAACTTTGTGTAAAAAAAATGCATTTTTATTTTTTTCCCACATTTTCCAAAAACTACTGGAAAAAAATGAACCGTTCAAAAGACTCATTATGCCTCAAAGATTATTCGTTGGGGTGTTTGCTTTCCAGAATGGGGTCAGTTTGTGGGCAATTCCATTGTCCTGGTGCTCCAGGGCCCTCAAAAATGTGATAGGTCGTCATGACATTAGATGTGTAATTTATGTCCCTAGAATACCTGACGGTGCTCCCTGCATGTTGGGCCTCTGTATGTGGCCAGGCTGTGAAAAAGTCTCGGACATGTGATATCCCCATACTCAGGAGGAGTAGCAGAATGTGTTTTGGGGTGTAATTTGTGGTATGCATATGCTGTGTGTGAGAAATAAACTGTTACAATGACAATTTTTGAAAAAAAAATCTTTATTTTGCAAAGAATTGTGGGAAAAAATTACAACTTCAAAAAATTCACCATGCCTCTTACTAAATACATTGGACTGTCTACTTTCCAAAAATGGGTCATTTGGGGGGGTATTAGTACTTTCCTGGCTTGTTAGGGTCTCAAGAAATGAGATAGGCCGTCAGTATATCAGATGTGATCAATTTTCAATGATTGGCACCATAGCTTGTAGACTCTATAACTTTCACACTGACTAAATAATATCCACTTATTTGGGTTATTTTTTACCAAAGATAGGTAGCAGTATAAATTTTGGCCAAAATTTACAAAGAAAAATTACTAATTTGCAAAATTGTATGACAGAAACAAAGAAAAAGGCATTTTTTCACAAAATTTTCAATCTTTTTTTATTTATAGCACAAAAAATAAAAATAAACCCCTAGTGATTAAATACCATCAAAAGAAAGCTCTATTTGTGTGAAAAAAAGGATGCAAATTTCATATGGGGAAGTGTTGCATGACTGAGTAATTGTCAAAGTGTGATAGTGCTGAAAGCTGAAAAATGGCCTGGACAGGAAGGGGGTTTTCGAGCCCGGTACTGATGTGGTTAATGATATGTCCATGACCTTCCTGTTAATCTTTTTAATCCTCAAAAAATATATTTTTGGGATATAATGGAAGACCCATTTATATCACGATAAATACATTCAGCATCTTACCCACTGAGTACAAAAAGTAAACTTTTATTTTACCATAATTGCTTTTAATATAAATACATTCTCTCAATGCATCAATTATTGGTCTATCTGTGTGTATTTTATTTTCATTTACTTTATTTGCACATCGTTCCATGCAATGGAGATTGAGGCTGGGTTCACACTAGTCCGAGAATTGGACCGACATTAGGAGCACAAGTCGCATTACGTCACAAAAACAATGATTCTCTATGAGAGCAGTCTTAACTGGTCCCACTTATGTCGGACCAAATCGGACCGGCTTTGAAAAAGGTTCCTGTACTACTTTTGTCCGACTGTGATTCTACTTCAACCCATTGAATATCATTGAAGTCGGATCAAAGTCGGATCATTGTCTTAACTGATCCGATTTTGGCATGCGACTTATGCTTTGAGGATCTTGAAGGGGAACTCCACGCCAAATTAAAAAAAAAAGGCATGGGGTCCCCCTCCAAGAGCATACCAGGCCCTTCGGTGTGGAACCCCCACACCAAAAAAACAGCGTAGGGCCCCCCCCCAGAATCCATACCAGACCCTTATCCGAGCACGCAGCCTGGCAGGCCAGGAAAGGGGGTGGGGACGAGCAAGCGCCCCCCCCCCGGACCATACCAGACCGCATGCCCTCAACATGGGGAGTATGGGTGCTCTGGGGCAGGGGGGCTCTGCGCCCCCCACCCCAAAGCATCTTGTCCCCATGTTGATGAGGACAAGGGCCTCTTCCCAACAATCTTTGCCGGTGGTTGTCGGGGTCTGCGGGTGGGGAGCTTATCGCAATCTGGAAGCCCCCTTTAAAAAGAGCGCCCACAGATTCCGGCCCCCCACCCTACATTGTACCCCTACCCATTCACCTAAAAAAAAAAAAGTGTAAAAAAAACCAAAACACCACACTGGTTTTTAACCACTACATCTCCGTGCTATAGCCGAAGGACGTCTACAACGCGGACCTGAATTGCTGGGCGAATGTCCATGGACATCCGTCCCATTGTGCGCCCCCCCACGTGCCCTCACAGCCACCGCTGGCGCGCTCTCGTGCCCGCTGCACGCTGGGTGAGCATGCCCGCGGATCGGATGGACTCGGTGTCCGCCGGAGACCCGCGATCGCCTAATAGAGAGGCGGAACGGGGAACAGCCAATGTAAACACAGTGGTTCCCCGTTCTGTCAGGGGACATAACAGAGATCTACTGTTCCCTGTAATCGGGATCAGTGAGATCTTTTATGTCCCTGCCAGCCCCCACACAGTTAGAACACAATGAGGGAACACATTTAACCCCTTAATCGCCCCCTTAGTGTTAACCCCTTCCCTGCCAGTGACATTTATACAGTAATCAGTGGCTATTTTTAGCACTAATCGCTGTATAAATGTCATTGGTCCCAAAAAAGTGTCAAAAACGTCCGATCTGTTTGTCGCAATATCGCAGTCCCAATAAAAATCGCAGATCGCCCCATTACCAATAAAAAGGGAAAAAAGGACATCAATTTTGTTTGGGTACAACGTCACACGACCGCGCAATTGTCAGTTAAAGCGACGCAGTGCCGAATCACAAAAAGTGCTCTGGTCAGGAAGGGGGTAAATCCTTCCGGGGCTGAAGTGGTTAAAGTAATTTATTAAATCAGCTCCGGCGTCTTCTCCCTTCGATTTCTTCTCCCCTCTCCGGCGTCTTATTTCTTCTGCTCTTTTGTGGGGTCTTCTTTCTTCTGAGGGGTCATGATGGGCATGATGGGGCGGTGACGTCATAAGGGGTGGGGCCTCTGGATGACGTCAGCAGGTGGCCCCGTCCCAGGTCAATATAAGTCACCGCACAGCGTGGAGACATCAGGGGATCACATTGAGACAACATGGGAAGAAGAAGAGAGGAAGAACAGAGGGAGAAGACAGTGGAAAAAAACGGCAAAAGAGCAGAAGACGCCGCAGAGAGGGAGAAGAACTGGCAGAAGAAAGAAGACCCCACAAAAGAGCAGAAGAAAGAAGACGCCGGAGAGGGGAGAAGAAATCGGAGGGAGAAGATGCCGGAGCTGATTTAATAAAATGTTTTAAAAACCAGTGTAGTGTTTTGGGCTTTTCTTACAGTTTCTTTTTTAGGTGAATGGGTAGGGGTACAATGTACCCCATACTCATTCACATAGGGTAGGGGGCCAGAATCTGGGGACCCAGGGTTGTCAGGAAGAGGCCCTTGTCCTCAATAACATGGGGACAAGGTGCTTTGGGGTGGGGGGGTACAGAGCCCCCCCTGCCCCAAAGCACCCATACTCCCCATGTTGAGGGCATTCAGCCTGGTATGGTCCAGGAGGGGGGCGTTTGCTCCAGGAGGGGGGGGGCGCTCGCTCGTCCCCACCCCCTTTCCTGGCCTGCCAGGCTGCGTGCTCGGATAAGGGATAAGGGTCCCAGTTTTTTCGGCGTGGGGGTTCCCCTTAAAATCCATACCAGACCGAAGGGACTGGTATGTTCTTGGAGGGGGACCCCATGCTGTTTGTTTTTTAAAATTTGGCAGGGGTTCCCCTTCAAGATCCCCAGAGCACAAAGTGCCTGGTAATGTTGGGATCAAAGTCGAATCCCGTTCACAGAAGTCAGACCGATGTAGGACCGTAAATCGCAGAGCAGAGTCGGATCGTTTTATTGTCGGATAGTGTGAACCCAGCCTTACTTAAACTGGAGCACTCAGGATCTGGTACAACTGTGCATGATAGCTAATCAGCTTCTAACATCAGCTTTTCCAGTTAAAGTGGTTTTAAAGGCTCAAGGTTTTTAACCTTCATGCAAACCATGCATGAAGGTAAACAAACAATCTGTGTGCAGCGACTCCCACCCCCCCACCCCTATACTCACCTGAGCTCCCTCTCGATCCAGCGATGTGCACGAGAGCTGAGCTTTTCCCAGGTCTCTCATTCCCTATTAGCTGAGACAGCAGCAGGTGGCTCCTGCTAATCTAAGTCAGAGCCAATGAGCCAATGAGGAGAGAGCGGGCGGCAGGGCCGAGCTGTGGCTCTGTCTTGTGACCACTTAGAACAGGGCTCGAGAGTGAGCATACACCAGTACCCCCTTAGCAAGCAGATTGCTCTTGGGCATAAGCGGGGGTAAGCGATTTTTCGCAGGCAATTTGTTGGGGCACTGGCTGCTGTTAGTGCTTCAATCATCCCAGCACCATGGTTGTTATGGTGTCAGGATGATTGAAGCGCATTATTTCTATTATTACTTTGTAATATAAATGAAGTCATTCAACTCACCATAATTCAGAATCAGTGGGAGCCCCAAGCGTGTCACTTGCCACGTCGCCTGCCATCAGATGCAGATTGTCACTTGCCACGCTGCCTGCCACCAGATGATGCCACTTGCCACATTGCCTGCCACCAGATGCAGATTGTCACTTGCCATGCTGCCTGCCACCTGATGAGGATGCCACGCTGCCTGCCACCTCATGAGGATGCCACTTGCCAGGTTGCCTGCCACCGGATGCATATTGTCACTTGCCACGCTGCCTGCCACCTGATGACGATGTGCCACGTTGCCTGCCACCTGATAAGGATGCCACTTGCCACGTTGCCTGCCACCAGATGCAGATTGTCACTTGCCACACTGCCTGCCACCAGATGAGGATGCCACTTGCCTGCCACCAGATGAGGATGCCACTTGCCTGCCACCAGATGAGGATGCCACTTGCCATTGCCTTCCACCAGATGCAGATTGTCATTTGCCATGCTGCCTGCCACCAAATGCAGATTTTCACTTGCCACCAGATGAGGATGCCACTTGCCATTGCCTGCCACCCGATGAGGATGCCACTTGCCGCGTTACCTGCCACCAGATGCAGATTGTCACTGTTAGCTGATGTGGTGGCAGCTGTCCTCAGGCTCTCCTTAGGCTGTCCTCAGCGCAGATTACGGGAACACTGTTGCGGGTGGGGAGAGATGACGTCACTCTCTCATAGGCCGCGGCTGCAGTCCTGTGAAGAGCAGCCTTTGCGGCCCTTTAAGAAAACCCCTGGTCTAAATAGTACTGCACCAGAAATGCCACAATAAATCCCTATCCTTACAAATACTGTTTTTCTTCTTTTACTCTTAATATATTTTATGTTCCTATTTTTTCATTTCCTCTCCAGATTTTTCTCTCCTCAGTTCCTTTTCTCTGCTTTTTATGTTACTTTTACTGGTGAACAATATCCCTCACATTTCTCCCTTCATTGAAAGCTCTCTTTTTGTATTACAAAGTATCCATCAAAAAAGAATCATAAAGTGTTCCTTAGTAAACCCAACATGTTTCACCACTGTTTTTTTTTGTCAGAGATACAAAAATGTTCCTGTGAAAGTGCTTAGTGTAAAAAATTTGGTGGCCATTTTTTACCATTTGTATTTCAATTTTTATTTTTATTTTCATTCATTTTTTCAGTGTCATATAACAAATGTGCGAAATTGGGAAAAAGGCCCTTTGTTCATTAGCAAATAACTGTGTTTTGCTTTGTAGCAGAACATCATTTTAGTATTGCATTATTTATACATTAAAATGTACACTTTTATGTATAAGGTAAAACTACGTTTGCTGGTCAAAATAGAAATAAATTGTATTTTTGTCTGTTTGTAGCCATAGCCGTAGGGTCAAGGGGAGCTGACATCCATCCTCACAGTGTGGGTTACTAGGCCTAGTGGGTGCAGGTAGAAGAATTGAGTTGGGCGCCAGACACTTTGATGATGCAGAACAAAAGAGACTTATATTTCTCTTCAAGAACTGGGGAGAGAGGGTTAGGGCCAGGACGCCCTTTAGGTAGGTGCAAAAGCACTTAGCAGACTCCGAGACTCTCTGAATAAGATTCTTGATGTAGCTATAAAGTCCCACAGGCTCTCCAACTGAACTTCGCCTGGCTAGAACTTTTCTGTTATGCATTGATCTTGTAATTTGGACTTCCACTCAGATTGATGCACATACCATACTTGGTATCTCAGTTGTGGCTTCTGTCTCACAGCTTCCCGAGTTTTACACTCACAATCCCTTCACAAGACTCCTTGGGTTCCCACTGCCACTGGGCCCCTTGTACTTCACACAGCCAACCGCTGTATTTCCTGAGTGTTCTCCACGCCAACCTGCTGGGTTCCATCCTCGGCTCTTCAGCCCAACTGCTGAACTGTCTCTCTCAAGCGTCACCCCTTCTTTCTCACTGGGTTCCTAGCTTGACTTCTGCTGAGGTTTTCCCACTTTTCCACTGGCCCCAACATGTGAAAAAGGCTGCTCTGGTACTCTGAACTCTGGCCTCCGATAACAGGAGTGTTGTCCCTTGAGGGCGACAGTTTCCCCTTTACCTCTGGCACTGGTTCAAGCTTTGCCTCCGGTGACAGGAATAGTTGTCCTCCACTAGTAACTCTGTCCCTTCACCTCTGACAAAGAGGGGGTCTCCAGCCAGTAGAACCCGTGCAGCTTGGTTAGGCTTCCGACATGAAGCTCCAACCCTCCGCTGCTGCTGTTCCTGGATAGGCCTCAGACTGCCTAGCAACCAGGGGCTCCCGGATAGGCCTCAGGCTTTTGGCCTAGCAGCCAGGAGCTTTAACACATGTACACCCAGACAGCTGTCCAGGTGGCACAGAACACCGATCACCTGACTCTCCCAGCAGGCCATGGGGCCCAAGAAAACCCCTGCCCATTGGCCGGAGCAGCATACCATTCATATCCCGAGTTCATGTACAACTTTCCAAGGCCATCAGTAGCAGTGCCACCCAACGGTGGAGGAGAGAGGTGCACCGAACCCAGAATTAGGGAAAGAATCAGGAGATCCCCTAACAATTTGGCCAGGCCATTTACTGCCCAGCAAACTAAATTTAAACAGCACCGCCGCTGCAAACCAGAGTGCTATATGTAGATTACATAGAATATATGACATTATTCAAAAGAAAGACTAGTTTATCCATCAAAAAGCAATGTATGAATTACTTTATACACCACAACTACTACAGACCAAGGTACTTTGTGAGTCACATCACAAAAAATGTATTTTCATAAAAACATATTTATTGTTTACAGAAATATTTCGCACATATCAAAGCATGAGTATAATGCAATATATAGACAGTAAAAATACACAAGTCACATTACTGTATACAAGTTTGGTAAACCTTGCATGAGCCAGATTTGTCCATGCTAAAATCCATTGGCAAATATGACGAATAGTGCTGAAATTCTCAACGCGCTTCGCGAGATAGAAGAACTTGCTTCCTCAGGATATATATATATGTTTTGATATGTGCGAAATATTTCTGTAAACAATAAATATTTTTTTATGAAAATACATTTTTTGTGATGTGACTCACAAAGTCCCTTGGTCTGTAGTAGTTGTGGTGTATATATTATATCGGGACAGAGACACATCCTTCTTTCCTTACCCATCTCACATTAGCACATTTTTTCATGTGTATGAATTACTTTATCTTACAGTGGATGTAAACCCGATTCATGAAATTTGAGCTGGGCACATAGACCTTTAGAGTTTGCTTATCTCTCTTCAAAGCCCTGTGTCTCGTAGCTGTCTCTTCCTCCGCAGCCAGAGTTTTGTGTTGGGAAGGTTGCTATAGATTAGCACCATCCTGAACAAAACAATGAACGGAGCTCACAGTCTCTACCTATGAGTAGAGGGGTGTGTGCCTTTCATCCAATCAGCTGTCTTGGCTGTGTGCCCAGGCTTCTCTGCAGTCTTAAGCAGGAAGAGAAAAAATCATAACCCGAAGAGCACTTTCTAAAGGATATTTACAGATGAAGACAGAAGATATGGATGTAAAACTTATATAGGGAGGTTTGTTTAATCCCTGTGTATCATCTGAGTCTGTTCACTTCACTGGGTACACGTGAGGGTTTACATCCACTTTAAGTAATGAGAAAGTTAAAAAAAATATATATATATAAAAAAACAATTATTGCTCTTGACCTAAAGGTACGAGAGCTGAAGTGGTTAACATGCATTATTTCCTGACAGACTCCATGGCAGCCTACGTGTGGGTTAACCCCGCCTCCTCTCCAATGCAATAGGACCCCATTCCCATAAATGTGAGCTACCAGTCAGAGACTGTGTTCCTTTTTTGTCCTCAACCTTGGATCTGTAACATGTGCACTTACATGTCATGGTGTCCAATCCGGAAAGTCGGGCATACTGATAAACGCGGTGCAGTCCAGGGCCCAGCCATGGGAGGGCGAGTGGCTCCAGACACAAGTGTCCAGTGGTGGGGAGAGTCTATGTATGCCCAGGAGAAGGGACACTCAGCAGGAGTGCAGTGGTTGGCAGTGGCAGATGGTCTCGGGAGTGGCACTCCATGGCAGCAGTTATGTTTTTCATTTTTATGTTCCCCTGGTTGTCTGCTCATTACCTCTTTTTTTTTCTCTCTCTTCCCCTTCCTTTCCCTCTTCCTCCTGGCTCCCCTGCCTGGTCCTCATGGTATCTGGAGCGCTTCTGCATTCCAGGAAGCCGCACCATTTCCTGCCGTGAGTAACTTCTGCGCAAATAGAATCAAGGCCTGGTTTACGCATGCGCGGCTCACTGGAAGACCCAGAGGCTGCGCAGGCACTGTGCGGCGGATCCCCGTGACGCAGGTACTGAGGGGGCGCGGCGGTGAAATCACAGGAGCGGGGAATTTAAACAGCTGTCAGCCCCAGAGTTCCTTGGGAAACTCTGTGGGCAGTATTACGACAGCTTCCCCAGGCCCTAGGCATCCTCTCAGTGGTAAGCCCCGGCTGAGGGTGGGCTATACTGGGATGTCGCCTCTTAAAGGGCAAATGGCTCCTGTGGTAACTTTTCCCTTTCCTCTAGTCCTATTTAACATGAGTTTGAATGTGATTGCTTAATTATGAACACAGCTACATCCCCAGTTATAAGAGGGTGTGCACACTTATGCAACCACATTCTTTTAGTTTTTTATTCTTACTCCCCCCCCCCCCAAAAAAGAATAAATAACATACATGATATTTCCCATTGCCAATCCAGGACATTTTTGGAAAAAGTGAACCTTTAATAATAATATTTGAAAAAGAGGGCAATGCTCTGATGAACCTTCAAGTTATTTGATCAGTCCAGGAATTGGTTTAACTTTGTCACGCCAAAAACCTGCCACGCCAAGAAAAAAAAAAAAATCAACTTGGTCTTTTGTGCTGAAGTGCAATGTGACTTGACCAAGAAAAAGTTATTGGAGCTCCTCAGATTGGAATGTTGGTAAATGCCACCTGGATGTTGCACAACGCTAATGAAACAAAAGCCTGGGAACAAATGAGACAAAAAAGCAGCAGGGAGTCTGATAAACTGGCCTTTGACAGATGAACGCTATTTCAAAGCTATCCACCCCCAGCCCCTATGCAACTCCCCCTCGCCATGTTTCCCGGGCTCCACTGTCCCTACTGTGGGCCCAGGACCCCCTGGCAGATGTTGCTGGGTAGAGGGAAGGGGAGGGAGACCAGTGAATAGCTGTTCACTGATCTCCCACAGCTAGAATGAACACAATGTAATTTAGGTCACTTCCAGTTCGGCTATAACCTCCCTAGGTCTCTGTTGATGGAGAAAGGCTAATGGAGTGCAATCTGCACTGCACCAGTGGGATGCCGGTGAGATATCAGGGGTCTAATAGAATAATGATGTCTCATTAAAAAGAACATGACATAGCAAAATGCTATTACTTAGGGTTAAAAAATAAAGTGAAATAAAGGGAAAAAATGTAAATTACACCAAACACTTAACCCCCTGAAATAATTTTGAGCCCACCACACTCCCATGTATACACACATATAAACACACATGCATCAGGGGTGCCCACCTATGAAAATGTTGATTGCACTACACGTTACATATCGCAGTGCACACAGTAGTGATAGCGATAATTCTAGAGCCATTATTGACAGTTACCTCTAAACAAATTGCCTGTAAAGGCTTTAAAAGTCCTTTGGAAAATTTGGGGTCGTTTGAGGTCTTCGTTTCACAGACATGCGCAATTTTAAGGCTTGGCATAGTTGGTATCTGTTTACTCTGCACAACCTAATCTTTTATATTTTGAAAAAAAATTGGGTGGTATATTGGTATATCTAATCATGGTAAACCCTGCTGGGGTTCTCACACATGAACAGAGTGCAGGTGCATTCACAGGTGAGAATGCACCCTAAACCTATATAAACCCCTTGAGACCCAGGGCTCTTTTGGACATGTGATAGTTTGTCTTACAATTGATGCAATTGATGATTTTGCAGTCAACATGGCCAATCCTGATATTGGTTTTTTAGGGATATATAGTACTTTGTAATACCATACTTTAATTAATTTTACTTTTAGAAATGAGAGAAAAAAAAAATGGTGAAAATTATTAAAAAAAAACTATTTTCTGTTGATTTCATCCACATAAAAATGCAAAAAGATAAGGCATGTTTTTTTTTCTGAAATAATTTCTAATTTGTCTGGAATCAAACAATAACACATTTGTAGAATCAATGGTGTATATTTTTAGAAGTTATTTATGAATATTTTTTCTCACACTCTAACTTGACAACAAAGACCTTAACTTTCAAAATATATTGAAAAACCCCAAAAGTTGCACTGATTTGAATAGAACACAATTGTTAGACTGTGAATGTTTTGAACATTTGGAATTAAGAGTTTTATTTTAGGGTTGATATTAAAGCAGAAAAAAATTGAAAACAAATTAAAAATTGTTTCTATTTTTTTCATTTTTTTATGTATTTAGGTAGATAATGTTATAAAATACATTATACTACTACTCCTATACATGAGAACAGCACATCATTATGTCTTAGGCACTTGGTGGGAATATGGCAGGGCCCAGAAATAAGAGAGGAATTCCAGCTGTCGGGGGCTAAAAACTGACATTTCAGTTTTGTGCCACCAAAATTTATTATCAGTGGCTCAGTAGTGGTAGGACCCCCGAAACTACCCCAAAATGACTTGCAAGGTTTTTGGCAAGAGTTATAACTTGGACCTTGAACATTTCCTTTTTTTTTTTTAAGATATTTTTATTGATTGTAAAAGACATACAAACACAGAAACAAACAGTGGCCCTTCGGGCATCATATCTGACAAGCAAGTACAAAATATCAGCGACTTGTACATGGTCAATAAATTTCCTAGGTATATCTTTTCAATAAATGACATGCGGGTACATCTCTTAATTGGTTAGACTGGAGTCCATTAAGTGTACAACATAGGATATTAATCTGTATGGTAAACCGGCAAGCCGGTACCGACCCAGGGTACCGGCTCTCCCCGACCTGCGCAGGACAACCGCTCTGACTTACGACCGGCTCTCCCCGACCTGCGCAAGACAACTACTCGGACTTACGACTGTCTCTCTCTGACCTGTGCAGGACAATCGCTCGGACTTACGACCGTCTCTTCCCGACCTACGCAGGACAACCGCTTGGACTTACGACCAGCTCTCCCGACCCGCGCACAGTACGTCATGTCATCACTCTGCATCAGCCTCGTTCTCACTCCCGGCCAGCTGTTTTACAGGTATGTACTTTACTGTACTGTACTCCAAAATGCCCCTTCTAGCATTCTATATACAGTACTGTACTGTTTTATGCCTTATGTCTTGCTGTACTCTGTTCTCCTAAATACCCCCTTCCAGCGTTCTTTATACTGTATGGTTTTTGTCCTTATGTACACAGTACAGTACTCTTTTTTTTTTTTTTTTTTAAAGATATTTTTATTGATTATCAAAACATACAAACAAACAAAAACCAATAGCAAACCTTCAAGTGTCCCACCCTACAGCTGCCTTCATAGGGTTAACAGAGTCTTTCTCAATTACAGTATTCCATCAGTATCAGTTGGGTACCTCTTAATAAACATAGAGTTCTACAGAAACATAGCGGAGCATATTTAAATTGATATCATGCTAAATGGATCGGTATTGATCCGGATCGAACCAAATGGCATTGCACCCTATGTTAGGGTGGGGCATAGTGTGAGAGGGCTAGCTAGCCATCCGCCCCAGATCTTATAAAATCTCTTACTCCGTTTTCGAAGTTCAAAGATTATTTTATATAAGGGTAGCGCCTCATTCACCAATTTCAACCAAAGGTTTTTACTTAATGTATGTGCACTCTTCCACGTCAGTAAAAGTGACTTCTTTGCGTAGAAGAATAAGATTCGGAGGAGTCTCTTTGCTGAGGCAGGTAGCGACAGATCCCCAAAGATCCCCAGAAGGCAGTTCCTGGGGTTAATAATATTGGGGAGGCCCAAGGCCGTTGAAATGAACGAGCCAATATCCCTCCAAAAGTGCTGCACCACCGGACATGACCAAAAGCAATGTAGGAAATCTGCTCGTTGGCCACATCCCCTAAAACACGTGTCCATGGGTAGCAAACCCATTTTATGGAGTCTGTGTGGGGTAAGATGAGACTGATGAAAGACCTTAATTTGGATCACTCGGTCTCTAGATGAGATTACTGATGTTTTAAAGGTGTCAGAAAATTCTGACCAGTCCTCCTCCGTGATCTGTATATCCAGATTCATCCACCTGGCTTGAGCAATTCGGAATCTAGGGTTAGTGTCTGAAGTTAGGGCCATGTAGTATGTTGAAATAAGCTTAGTATCGGCTTACCGGGATTGAAGTCTGTGATTGGGATCTAAGGCTTAAC
>BLSH010355615.1:1184503-1195040 GCA_018402905.1 Glandirana rugosa | reverse complement strand
AAACGATAACCAAAAACAAACAAACATACAAAACTATTAGTTATTTTTATAGAAATTTTTTTTTTTTTTTTTTCTCATGACATGACACATGTATTCCTGTTTTTGGTATGTCATATTTCTTGCGACCTTCCCCCATAAATCCTCTTGTCTCATGTCGTTCTGTATTCCGTATTTTGTCATGTCATGACATATATCTTACGATCTTCCCCGTAAAACCTCATGTCATGTCATTTCATGTATGGACATTTTGTCGACCGGCCCTCACTCTTGCTCCGACTACGTCTCACTACTGTACTGCATGACACGCGCCCAGCCCTCTCGACCAGTTTTATTGATTATCAAAACATACAAACAAACAAAAACCAATAGCAAACCTTCAAGTGTCCCACCCTACAGCTGCCTTCATAGGGTTAACAGAGTCTTTCTCAATTACAGTATTCCATCAGTATCAGTTGGGTACCTCTTAATAAACATAGAGTTCTACAGAAACATAGCGGAGCATATTTAAATTGATATCATGCTAAATGGATCGGTATTGATCCGGATCGAACCAAATGGCATTGCACCCTATGTTAGGGTGGGGCATAGTGTGAGAGGGCTAGCTAGCCATCCGCCCCAGATCTTATAAAATCTCTTACTCCGTTTTCGAAGTTCAAAGATTATTTTATATAAGGGTAGCGCCTCATTCACCAATTTCAACCAAAGGTTTTTACTTAATGTATGTGCACTCTTCCACGTCAGTAAAAGTGACTTCTTTGCGTAGAAGAATAAGATTCGGAGGAGTCTCTTTGCTGAGGCAGGTAGCGACAGATCCCCAAAGATCCCCAGAAGGCAGTTCCTGGGGTTAATAATATTGGGGAGGCCCAAGGCCGTTGAAATGAACAAGCCAATATCCCTCCAAAAGTGCTGCACCACCGGACATGACCAAAAGCAATGTAGGAAATCTGCTCGTTGGCCACATCCCCTAAAACACGTGTCCATGGGTAGCAAAACCATTTTATGGAGTCTGTGTGGGGTAAGATGAGACTGATGAAAGACCTTAATTTGGATCACTCGGTCTCTAGATGAGATTACTGATGTTTTAAAGGTGTCAGAAAATTCTGACCAGTCCTCCTCCGTGATCTGTATATCCAGATTCATCCACCTGGCTTGAGCAATTCGGAATCTAGGGTTAGTGTCTGAAGTTAGGGCCATGTAGTATGTTGAAATAAGCTTAGTATCGGCTGGGTCCCTGAGCAATTTTTCTAAGGAGGGCATGTGAAGTATATTGTCTAGCTTACCAAATTGTGTTCTGATGGCATGCCTCAATTGGTAATAAAAAAATAGGTAGGAGTTTGGAAGAGTAAACTCCTGCTGAAGTTGTTGGAAGGGTTTAAAGCCCCCATCATCAATAATATGACACAGGTATTTGACTCCTTTTGATGACCATCTTATAGGGTCTGGTATAGACTCCAGTTCCCCCAAAACACCATTATACCATAAGGGTAGATTCGGCGATGCGTCCCACAATTCCTGAGCGAATTTGGTTTTAATCATCCAGAATAAGGAAAGGGACATGCGAATTATAGATGTCCCTGGTCTATCCGGGACTCTATTTCTATAGATCACATTATGAAGCGTTTCCATAGATGAGACAATAGCCCCTTCTGTACTGGTACAAGCATTATTGTTGCTGGGGTGTAGCCAGGCGTGTATATACACCAGTTGAGAGGCCAGATAATATAAGTAAAAGTTAGGGAAACCCAGTCCAGCAAGTTGGGAGGGGAGTCGGAGTGTCTCAAGGGCTATTCACAGTACTGTACTCTAATGTAATGTGTGCTTGTACTGTATACAGGTATTGCCCACGCCATGCCACTGAAAAGAAAAAGCGTGCTTGCACCTGCAGAAAGTGCTCAGAAAAAAAGAAAATCTATTGATCTTGATATGAAAAATAAGATCATTAAGGACTATGAGGCTGGCAAGAAAGTTAAAGAAATTGCAAGTGAATTGGAACTTGCACATTCTACCATTTCAAAAATCTCAAAAGATAAGGATAGAGTGAAAGAGGCAATAAAAGCAACGACAGGATATTAATCCATAATAACTAGGCAGTGGAAAGGCCGCATTCATGAAATGGAGAAATTGCTGGCAGTATGGATTGACGACCAAATAGAAAAAAGAATGCCAATGAGGTTTTTATTGATTCAAACCAAAGCACACAGTATTTTTGAGAATTTGAAAGTGAACAAAGGAGAAGATTCGACTGAAACATTTACAGCGAGCTATGGATGGTTTCACAGGTTTCGTCGAAGATTCAACCTCCATAATCGGAGTATGAGTGGGGAGGCTACAAGTGTAGATGTGGAAGCAGCTGAAAATTTTGTGGTTGAGTTTGATAAAATCATCGAAAAAGGTGGCTACTGTCCAGAGCAGATATTTAACGTGGATGAAACTGGACTTTTTTGGGAAAAAATGCCTGAAAGGTCCTACATACACAAAGAAGATAAAACAATGCCTGGTTTTAAGGCTTTTAAAGACAGGGTCACGTTGTTGTTTTGAGGAAATGTTGCTGGATTCAAGTTAAAGCTTCTCCTCATTTATCGTTCACAGAACTCACGTGCATTGAAGCAGGTTAGTAAGCACACAATGCCTGTTTATTATCGTGCACATAACAAAGCATGGATGACACAAGCTTTATTTGATGACTGGTTCACCAACTGTTTCATACCCTCGGTCAATCGTTATTGTCAGCAAAAGACTGTTTCCTTTAAAATGATCCTCCTGCTTAATAATGGCCCAGGCCACCCCCAGCATCTTGATGACCTACATCCAAAAATAAAGGTAGTGTATCCGCCTAAAAACACAACTGCTATCCTACAACCCATGGATCAGGGTGCAATAGCAACCTTCAAGGCCTACTATTTGCACAACATCTTTTCCAAAGCTGTAGCAGCAACTGAAAATGATGAAGTTACCCTTCGTGATTTTTGGAAAGCTTAGAACATTTTACACTGCGTAAAAAACATTGCATCAGCTTTGGAGCAAGTAACAGAAAAGTGTATGCAGGGTATATGGAAAAAAATGCTTAAAGCGTTTTGTGAAAAATAGCATAAAGTTTGATGAATCAGATGTTGAAGTTATAAATCAAAAAAGTGTGCATTTGCTAACATGCTTGACTTGAAGTGACCGATATTAATGAATCAGTGGAACTTGTTGAGGGAGAGCTAATTAATAAAGATTTAATAGAGATGGAAGCACAGCAGCACTTAGAACAGGAAGAGGAATAAAAAGAGGAAACAATGGAAGAAGTACAAAAGAAGTTCACAGTCAGGGGGTTAGCTGGCGTATTCTCAAAAGTGATGCAGCTTTATTACAATTAGAGAGTTCGGATCCAAATGTTGAAAGGTTCTCTAATGTGGAACGGCAGATGACGGAACTTATGCAATGTTATTGTGAAGTTTATGACAAAAAAAATAAGATTACAAAGCAGAGCACCTTAACAGAATTCTTCTTGCAAGCTACCTCTACCAGTTCTATCATTTCCTCATCGTCTTCTCCCTCATCTACAAATCCTGATTACGCTGCTGGTAACTCCAATGATGACACGGTCGACCCTGCTGGTAACTCCAATGATGACACTGTCGACCCTGCTGGTAACTCCAATGATGACACTGTCGAACCTGCTGGTAACTCCAACGATGACACTGTCGACCCTGCTGGTAACTCCAATGATGACACTGTCGAACCTGCTGGTAACTCCAATGATGACACTGTCGAACCTGCTGGTAACTCCAATGATGACACTGTCGAACCTGCTGGTAACTCCAAAGATGACACTGTCGACCCTGCTGGTAACTCCAATGATGACACGGTCGAACCTGCTGGTAACTCCAATGATGACACTGTCGACCCTGCTGGTAACTCCAATGATGACACTGTCGACCCTGCTGGTAACTCCAATGATGACACTGTCGACCCTGCTGGTAACTCCAAAGATGACACTGTCGACCCTGCTGGTAACTCCAATGATGACACTGTCGACCCTGCTGGTAACTCCAATGATGACACTGTCGACCCTGCTGGTAACTCCAATGATGACACTGTCGACCCTGCTGGTAACTCCAAAGATGACACTGTCGACCCTGCTGGTAACTCCAATGATGACACTGTCGACCCTGCTGGTAACTCCAATGATGACACTGTCGACCCTGCTGGTAACTCCAATGATGACACTGTCGACCCTGCTGGTAACTCCAATGATGACACTGATAAGCCTGCTGGTAACTTCAATGATGACACGGTGGACCCTGCTGGTAACTCCAATGATGATACTGATGACCCTGCTGGTAACTCTAATGATGATACCGATGGCCCTGCTGGTAATTTCAATTTTAATTTCAGCAATGACCCTGATGCAATATCACCCTTTCAATGATTTGATGACTAAAATATTACTGTAATGTCTACTGTACAGTATACGTTTACTTTTTGGGCACTGTACATCATTGTATCCCGTACAGTACAGTATTTTTGTTTACATTTTTGTGTTCTGTACTTCTGCAAAATAAAACATCATTATTGCATTGGAGTTTTGTGTTTAGACCTTTTTTTAAAGAATACAGTAAAGTACAGTAGTTAGGAATGCTTAAAATATTGATTACTTGTGGTTCCTCGTTTAATGACCAATTTGTTTAGACACTGCCGGATTGCATTGCGTACATTTACTGCTGCAAGGTGGCAGCATAATGCGAATCGCCATCTATAAATGGCGATTCGCACACGGGCGGCTAGGGGGCGAGCGCGCGCCGCTGCCGGCGCACTCTCATGCCAGATGCGAGCTCCAGGAGTGTGGCCATGGGTCGGGTGGACTTGATGTCCGCTGGCGACCTGTGATCGCTTACAGTAGGAGAAAAGCGGGGAACCGCCAATGTAAACATGGCGGTTCCCCGCTCTGACAGGGGACATAACACAGATCTACCGATCCCTGTCACTGGAATCAGTTAGATCTCTCATGCCCCTGCCAGTCCGGCCCCCACACAGTTAGAACACACACCGGGAACACAGTTAACCCTTAGATTGCACCCTGCAGGTTAACCCCTTCCCTGACAGTGACATTTATACAGTAATCAGTGGCTATTTTTAGATCTGATCGCTGTATAAATGTCAATGGTCCCAAAAAAGTGTCAAAAATGTCTGACATGTCTGACGGAATATCGCAGTCCCTATAAAAATCGTAGATCGCCGCCATTATTAGTAAAAAAAATAAAATCGTAAAAATGCCATAAAATAATTCTCATGGTTTGTAAACGCGGCAACTTTTGCGCAAACCAATCAATAAACGCAGATTGCCATGATGTTTTTTACCACAAATATGTAGAAGAATATATATCGGCCAAAACTGATGAATAAATTCGTTTTTTTTATATATTTTTTTGGATATGTATTATAGCAAAAAGTAAGAATATTGGGGGTTTTTTTTGCAAAATTGTTGCACTTTTTTGTTAATAGTGGTGATCAGAAGTGACGCAGAGATGATCATATACCACCAAAAGAAAGTTCTATTTGTGGGAAAAAAAGGACGCCAATTTCGTTTGGGTACAACGTCAGACGACCGCACAATTGTCAGTTAAAGCGACGCAGTGCCGAATCACAAAGGTCCTAAAATGGAAAATCCTTCCGGGGCTGAAGTGGTTAATGACCTGGTTGCTGGAATGGAACCCGGCCATTAAGTGAGGAGTATCTGTATTGCATTTAGTGCTAGGACAGAAAATTCTATTTTTTTACATGTATTGCATTTAGCGGTAGGACTGAAAATTCTGAATGAACCCTCTGCACACTGCTATACACCCTTTCTAGCAAACAGCAGAGGGTTAATTTAGAATTTTTTTGTGTTAACATACAGTCACACCCCTTTAGCACCTTATGGATTTTATATATATATATATATATATATATATATACACACACAGTCAGGTCCATAAATATTGGGACATCAACACAATTCTAATCTTTTTGGCTCTATACACCACAATAGATTTGAAATGTAACAAACAAAATGTGCTTTAACTGCAGACTTTCAGCTTTAATTTGAGGGTATTTACATCCAAATCAGGTGAACAGTGTAGGAATTACAACAGTTTGTATATATGCCTCTCACTTTTTAAGGGACCAAAAGTAATGGGACAATTGGCTGCTCAGCTGTTCCATGGCCAGGTGTGTGTTATTCCCTCATTATCCCATTTAAAATGAGCTTATAAAAGGTCCAGAGTTCATTTCAAGTGTGCTATTTGCATTTGGAATCTGTTGCTGTCAACTCTCAATATGAGATCCAAAGAGCTGTCATTATCAGTGAAGCAAGCCATCATTAGGCTGAAAAAAACAAAACAAACCCATCAGAGAGATAGCAAAAACATTAGGTGTGGCCACATCAACTGTTTGGAACATCCTTAAAAAGAAAGAACGAGAATGAGCTCAGCAACACCAAAAGACCCGGCAGACCACGGAAAACAACTGTGGTGGATGACCGAAGAATTCTTTCCCTGGTGAAGAAAACACCCTTCACAACAGTTGGCCAGATCAAGAACACTCTCCAGGAGGTAGGTGTATGTGTGTCAAAGTCAACAATCAAGAGAAGACTTCACCAGAGTGAATACAGAGGGTTCACTACAAGATGTAAACCATTGGTGAACTTCAAAAACAGGAAGGCCAGATTAGAGTTTGCCAAACATCTAAAAAAGCCTTCACAGTTCTGGAACAACATCCTATGGACAGATGAGACCAAGATCAACTTGTACCAGAGTGGTGGGAAGAGAGGAGTATGGAGAAGGAAAGGAACTGCTCATGATCCAAAGCATACCACCTCATCAGTGAAGCATGGTGGTGGTAGTGTCATCACAACACACAGCTCCTGCACTTGGATGTATCAACCAATAGTGATGGCCTGACCAGAGATGCAATCCTTTGACAACTTTCACTCAATTTGTGCACTGAACGATCTTGCTGCCCTCCTCAGGACCATGGGAATCCGAACAAACTGGAGAAAAATATAAAAGAGAGAGGGGCGCACAGACCTTGTGCAATACCATAAAACCATTTATTGAGGTTAAAATCCAACATAAAATATACTCACAAACGGAGCAATGTCAAAGGCATGTATCGTAAACAGTGACTTCAGTCCATCTCCACCACAGCTGGGGAGGATCCATATGGCATCATGTGCAAGGCTAACGCATTTCCAGGGCGAACCCTCTTCTTCAGAGCCTCCAGGCTCTGTTGGATTTTAACCTCAATAAATGGTTTTATGGTATTGCACAAGGTCGGTGCGCCCCTCTCTCTTTTATATTTTTCTCCAGGTGGTAGTGTCATGGCGTGGGCATGTATGGCTGCCAATGGAACTGGTTCTCTTGTATTTATTGATGATGTGACTGCTGACAAAAGCAGCAGGATGAATTCTGAAGTGTTTCGGGCAATATTGTCTGCTCATAGTCAGCCAAATGCTTCAGAACTCATTGGACGGCGCTTCACAGTGCAGATGGACAATGACCCGAAGCATACTGCGAAAGCAACCAAAGAATTTTTTAAGGGAAAGAAATGAAATTGTATGCAATGGCCAAGTCAATCACCTGACCTGAATCCGATTGAGCATGCATTTCACTTGCTGAAGACAAAACTGAAGGGAAAATGCCCCAAGACCAAGCAGGAACTGAAGACAGTTGCAGTAGAGGCCTGGCAGAGCATCACCAGGGATGAAACCCAGCGTCTGGTGATGTCTATGCGTTCCAGACTTCAGGCTGTAAATTGACTGCAAAGGATTTGCAACCAAGTATTAAAAAGTCAGTTTGATTTATGATTGTTAATCTGTCCCATTACTTTTGGTCCCTTTAAAAAGTGGTAGGCACATATACAAACTGTTGTAATTCCTACACCGTTCACCTGATTTGGATGTAAATACCCTCAAATTAAAGCTGAAAGTCTGCAGTTAAAGCACATCTTGTTCGTTTCATTTCAAATCCATTGTGGCCATGTATAGAGCCAAAAAGAGTAGAATTGTGTCGATGTCCCAATATTTATGGACCTGACTGTACATATATATGTATATATATTGTGACAAGGGGGTCTTTAGCTCAGTGGTAGGTGCGTGTTCAGTGAGTTTGCGACAGCCAGGAACTCTGTTTGAGGGCATGGTAGCCCATGTTTATTAAAAGAATAAAAAGTTCAAAAAAGATCAACAGGGTTTTCCCTCGCAGGGGTTGTCACCATCCCTATGCAGCCAACATAAACTCAGCCTCCTGGCTCATATAGGGTCCTTAGCTCTCCAGGCTACAAAGACATCCTAGCCCTCTTGGCTAAAGCGATATGCTAGCCCTCCTTTCTGGTAAGCGATCCGCTGAGGCGTGATCGCGGGTCACACCTGCCTCCTTGCAGATGTGGTCGACCAGGCTGCGTCCTGTAGCCTTAGACTCCTGGAGACTGCCTGTCTCCCAGTCTGGAGCCTTCTCTCAGTTGTGTGACCATGAAGCCTTGGCCTGACTGCTCCTATCTGACCCCCACCCAGTTGAGCAATCAGTGTCCTGGGTAAAGCCAAATCCTGGACCCAGGACTGGGGATCTCATCCCATCCAGATCTCTAAGAGATCCCCGGGCTCCAGATCCTGAAACAGATTTTAAACGCTGAAGAAACTGAAAAGCCAGTAACCTCTTAAACACGCAACTCATCTGGAGCCCCTCAACCTGCCAGGTTGAGAATCCTGGGCCATCTCTCTTCTCTAAACCCTGGCAGGGCAACGCTCTGCCACAATATATATACAGTATCTCACAAAAGTGAGTACACCCCTCACAATTTTGTAAATATTTTATTTCATCTTTTCATGTGACAACACTGAAGAAATTACACTTCGCTACTAATGTAAAGTAGTGAGTGTACAGCTTGTATAAAAGTGTAAATTAGCTGTCCCCTCAAAATAACTCAACACACAACCATTAATGTCTAAACCGCTGGCCCAAAGTGTCAATATTTTATGTGGCCACCATTATTTTCCAGGACTGCCTTAACCCTCTTGGGCATGGAGTTCACCAGAGCTTCACAGGCTGCCACTGGAGTCCTCTTCCACTCCTCCATGACGACATCACGGAGCTGGTGGATGTTAGAGACCTTGCGCTCCTCCACCTTCCATTTGAGGATGCACCACAGATGCTCAATAGGGTTTAGGTCTGGTGCCATGCTCGGCCGGTCCATTATCTTTACCCTCAGCTTCTTTAGCAAGGCAGTGGTCATCTTGGACGTGTGTTTGGGGTCGTTATCATGTTGGAATACTGCCCTGCGGCCCAGTCTCCGAAGGGAGGGGTTCATGCTCTGCTTCAGCATGTCACAACACATGTTGGCATTCATGGTTCCATCAATCAACTGGAGCTCCCCAGTGCCGGAAGCACTCATGCAGCCCCAGACCATGACACTCCCACCACCATGCTTGACTGTAGGCGAGACACACTTCTCTTTGTACTTTTATCTTGGTTTCATCAGACCACAGGACATGGTTCCAGTAATCCATGTCCTTAGTTTGCTTTTCTTCAGCAAACTGTTTGTGGGCTTTCTTGTGCATCATCTTTACAAGAGGCTTCCTTCTGGGACGACAGCCATGCAGACCAATTTGATGCAGTGTGCGACGTATGGTCTGAGCACTGACAGGCTGACCCCTTCACCCCTTCAACCTCTGCAGCAATGCTGGCAGCACTCATGCGTCTATTTCCCAGACAACCTCTGGTTATGACGCTGAGCATGTGCACTCAACCACATTGGTTGACCATGACGAGGCCTGTTCTGTGTAGAATTTGTCCTGTTAAACTGCTCTGTGGTCTTGGCCACCCTGCTGCAGCTCATTTTCAGGGTCTTAGCAATCTTCTTATAATCTAGTCCATCTTTATGTAGAGCAAACACTTTTTTTTTCAGATCCTCAGAGAGTTCTTTGCCATAAGGTGCCATGTTGAACTTCCAGTGACCAGTATGAGAGAGTGAGAGCAATAACACCAAATTTAACACACCTGCTCCCCATTCACACCTGAGACCTTGTAACAATAACGAGTCACATGACACCGGGGATGGAAAATGGCTAATTGGGCCCAATTTGGACATTTTTACTTAGGGGTGTACTCACTTTTGTTGCCAGCGGTTTAGACATTAATGGCTGTGTGTTGAGTTATTTTGAGGGGACTGCAAATTTACACTGTTATACAAGCTGTACACTGACTACTTTACATTGTAGAAAAGTATAATTTCTTCAGTGTTGTCACATGAAAAGATATAATAAAATATTTGCAAAAATGTGAGGGGTGTACTCACTTTTGTGAGATACTGTATATACTTCTTCCCAATTCTGATGTCATACACCACCTGAGTAGGGGGTATGTATCATATACATATAACAATATAAATGAAAGCAATATATAAATTAATTTAAAATTAATTCAACTTAAATTCATATATACCGCAACATATAACAATATCTATCAATATTGTCTCAGCATGTAGATGAAATTACAAAACAGTATATATAATAAAGTGT
>BLSH010355615.1:1170560-1183235 GCA_018402905.1 Glandirana rugosa | reverse complement strand
CGGCGCGGCGAGAGAGGATCAGAAAAGCACCGGAAGGTCGTCAAGTGACGTACCGATCCCAGTCGACTGGGTCATGTCACTACCCATCCTCGACGTCCTCCAACGCTAGCGACACACTCCTCTGGGGTAGAGGATTGGTTACAGTTATCTCTGTGTACCTCACCTCCCTCGGCTCTCGATCATTGGCAGTGCTGGCGGGGGTGGAACGAGTGTCAGTGCTAAGGGATGGATGGAATGAGTGGCAGTGCTAGGGGGATGGGATAAGTGGCAGTGCTAAGGGGAGGGGGAATGGGATGAGTGGCAGTGCTGGGGGGGGGTGGCATGAGTGGCAGTGCTGGGGGGGTGGGATCAGTGGCACTGCTGGGGGGCATGGAATTAGCGGTGGTGGTGGGGACTGGGTTCAGCAGCATTGCTGGGTGCCTGGATCAATGACACTTACTGTCAGTGTCCACTTGGTTCCCCCCTGCATTGCTCTGTGTCTCTCTCGGCTCCCTCCACTCCATGTGTCTCTATTGACATTGGTTAGGAGATGGGGTCTCCTCACACAGCGATCGCAACCTCCTGCAGCTCCTACCCATCACTGTACTGGGTCAGCTGACCCTAGCCATGCAGTGAACTGCTGGAAGGCCACGAAAAGACTAGGAGAGAGCGGCGCGGCCTCCCAGAACTGCCCAGGATTCGGGGACCCCTAGCAAATCAACATTCGACCCCCGACGGGGTCACGACCCACAGGTTGAGAACTGCTGCACTAGATGTTAGTTAGGGGTATCAGAGTGAAGGGGGCTGAATACAAATGTACGCTACACTTTGCAGATATTTTTTTGTAAATCATTTTGAAAACCATTTATCATTTTCCTTCCACTTCACAATTATGTGCCACTTTGTGTTGGTCTATCACTCTAAAATCTCAATGAAATAAATTTACGTTTTTGGTTGTAATGACAAATTGTGGAAAATTTCAAGAGGTATGAATACTTTTTCAAGGCACTGTATACACTGTTCAAAAAAATTAAAGGAACACTTTGAAAACACATCAAATCTCAATGGGGAAAAATATCATGCAGGAAATCTATACTGATATGGACTGGGTAATGTGTTAGGAACAAAAGGATGCCACATGGTTTGATGGCAATGAAAATTATCAACCTACAGAGAACTGAATTCAAAGACACCCCAAAAATCAAAGTGAAAAAATGATTCAGCAGACTAATTCATTTTACTGGAATTTCATTGCAGCAACTCAAACTCATACTCAGTAGTTTGTATGGCCCCTAGGTGCTGGTATGCATGCCTAGCAACGTCTGGGCATGCTCCTAATGAGACGACAGATGGTGTCCTGGGGTATTTCCTCCCAGATCTGGACCAGGGCATCACTAAGCTCCTGAACAGACTGAGATGCAACCTGGCGGCGTCGGATGGACTGAAACATAATGTCCCAGAGGTGTTCAATTAGATTTGGCAAGTGAGCGTGCGGGCCAATGGCATCAATTCCATTACCCTCCAGGAACTGGCTGCATAGTCTGCACCAGCACATTGACATCTGACATTGGGTCCAAGGATTTCATCCCGATACCTAATTGTAGTCAGGGCTCCATTGTCTAGCCTGTAGAGGTCTATGCGTTCCTCCATGGATATGCCTCCCCAGACCATCACTGACCCAGCAATAAACAGGTCATGCTGAACAGTGTTACAGGCAGCATAACGTTCTCCACGGCTTCTCTAGACCCTTTCACTTCTGTCACATGTGCTCGGGTGAACCTGCTCTCATCTGTGAAAAGCACAGGGCGCCAATGGTGGACCTGCCAATTCTGGCGTTCAATGGCAAATGCCAATCGAGTTCCACGGTGCCATGCAGTGAGCACAGGGCCCACTAGAGGGCATTAGGCCCTCAGGCCACCCTCATGAAGTCTGTTTCTTTTTTGTTTACAAAAGCTTTTTATTGAAAGATCAAAAAATAGTACAAGATATTTAGCAGATACGTTACATCAGAAAACAAAATGATCCGAATGTTAAAGAAGATAGCTTGTTTATACTATATAGGGTATAAATCACTAACATAGAAGATATAGATTATAATGTAAGACCATATACCAATATTGATATGAATACAAAATAACAGCAAGGGGGAATCATATATGATGGGGAGTGTGCCAGAGTTTCCATTTATTTTGGTAAATGCGCATCGTGTCATTGATGGTGTGGAAAATGAATTCAGTCAGTTTGACTGATTCCATACGTGAAATGACCCTGGGCCAGGGAATATTTGGTGTTTGGCTATTGTCCATTGGATCGAGCTGAATAAGGATTGAATCAAATCCATTGCAGAGAGCGATATGTCAGGAATAGATAGATAAAGTAGACATACTAGGGGGGATAAAGTAACTTATTTTTCCGTAATTTTAAGGATTGATGATGATGCTTTGTGCCAAAAGGGTTTAAGAAATGGGCAATCCCAAAAAATGTGTAAAAGAGACCCAGAGGCATCGCAGCCTCTGAAATATTTTGGGGATACTGCTGGGTAGTAAGAGTGAATTTTTAGGGGGGTCAGGTACCACCTGGTCAAAATCTTTTGTGGGGGTTTCTTTAAAGGCCGGGGCTTTATTGCACCTTGATAGGTTTTTTATCATTTTTTGCTAATCGTTAATTGAAATCACCCGGTCAATGTCTGTTTCCCATTTTAGCATGGAAATGGTCTTGTCTGCACAATTTAATTTGTTTAAGTGGGTATAAAGCTTAGAGATGAGACCTCTATCTCTAGGAGAATTAATGCAGATGTGTTCAAAAGGAGTACATGGGGGATTAAGTTCAGAAGGGAATTGGGAGGAGAAAAAGCTTTTGATTGAGATGTAATTATCCAACTGGGATAGGGGGAGGTGGTATTTATAATGGATAAGTTCAAAAGGGATAAATTGATTGTTGTTTGAAAGAGAAACAAGTCAGTTAGATTGTTAGAAATCCATAACCCATAACTGGATTTGTCCTTAAAGGCTGGGGTGAAATTGGGCTCTCCTATAAAGAAAGCTAAAGGGGGGTGGGATATCAATTTGTAGGTGGATTTATAATGGGTCCAAATTTGAAGAAGTTGGGAAACTATTATATTGCGGGAATGCATGGGTCTATTCAAATTATGATTGGACCATAGGATACCTTGAAGATAATAAGGGGAGATTGAAGAGGCTTTGAATTTTAACCATGGGATATTTTTTTCTTTGGAAAACCATTGCGATAAGTGTGATAGTCTAGAGGCAACATAATATAGCCATAAATTTGGGAGACCGAAGCCACCCTCTTTTTGTGGTCTATGGAGGAGGTCGTTGCTGCACCTGGGTTTTTTACCAGCCCAAACAAATTTATTTATGTCTCTTTATAGAGATTCTATTTTATATCTTGGAATATTCATCTGAAGAGCACAAAATAAAAAGAGGAGTTTCGGAAGAATGTTCATTTTAATGGCGCAAAGCCTGCCTAAAAATATGCGATAAGCTGACCATGATTTTAAGAGATTTCTGATATGAGTAAAAAGACCTGGGAAGTTGTTTTGAAATAAGGAGTTAAAATTCGATCTTGTACGCCAAGATATCTTAGGGAGTCTGAACACCACGTAAAATTAAAATTAGATTGGATAGCGAGGGCCAAGTCAGGGGGGATATTTAAAGGGAGGATTGAACATTTAGATTTTTTGATTCCTAGGCCTGATAGTTCCTTAAAAATCTTCAATTCAGAAATAAGATTAGGAATGGATGTGAGTGGGTTTGATAGAAACACAATGGCGTCGTCGGTGTACAAGCTGAGCTTATATTCCGAAGAGCCTTTGGAATAACCTGATATATTAGAGTTGTCTCTAATTGCGCAAGCAAGGGGTTCGAGTGCAAGGGCAAATAGGAGGGGAGAAAGGGGGCAGCCCTGTCTGGTTCCTCTGTTGAGGGGAAACAATTCTGAATTACTGCCTGGGATTCTAATTCTAGTTTGGGGGTGTTGATATAGGGCTTTAAATCTGTGAATAAACCTTTCAGAGAATCCGAACTTGTTGAGGATGAGCTCAAGATATATCCAGCTGATGCTGTCAAAAGCCTTGTTGATATCTAAACAAAGCATACAAACTTGGCGAGCCAACAGATTAGCGTCCTGGATGATGTTGTTTATCTAATATTATCGGTGATATGTCTATTGTTAATGAACCCTGACTGGTCAATATGGACCAGAGAGGGGATAACAGACGCCAATCTGTCAGCAAATAAGCGACCAAATATTTTCAAATCGTTGTTTAAAATAGAGATAGGCCTGTAATTCTGAGGGAGGGAATGATCTTTCTGAATCTTGGGTAGAAGGGACATGTTAGCTAGTGTCATTTCTGGAGGGAAGTGATTACCTTGAAAATGAAATTGAAGAGTTTCGTTAAATAAAGAGTAAGGAGAGGGGCAAATTTTTTATAGTATGAGGGGGGAAATCCATCGGAGCCAGGGGTGGTAGATGATTTAGGAGATTGGATTATTTTAATGATTTCAGAGTCTGAACATGGTTTGTTGAGAGAGTCATCTGCTGAGAAGTAAGAGAGTGTAAATGAGTATTATTTAGCCAATTTAATGAGGACAAAGAAGGGGCTGGGTGAGGATTAGATAGGAGAAAATATTGATTGAACTTCATTAGGGTGAGAGACTAAATTACCCCTATTATCTTGAAGTTTATCAATATGTGGGGGTTTAGCCGTTTGATTTAGTTTTCTAGCAAACATTGAGGATGAATTGTTACCATGAAGGAGGAATTTAGCTTTAGAAAACCTGATATTTTTCTCAGTATCCTTTGAGAGAAGCATATCGAGAGCATGACGTTTAAGGTTAATTTGTTGAATAAGGGTAGGAGAATGGGAGGAGCTAATTTTGTTGTAAAGATCATGTAAATCTCTGGATAGCGATTTAATTTCTGCCAGTCTGGCCTTATTCTTGATTGACGTTATTTCAAGAAGCAGCCCCTTCAGGACTGCTTTATGGGCCATCCAGAGGGTCGCAGGAGATATTTCGTTTGTATCATTAATTTTAAAGTAGTCTTCAATGCTCTTGGTGACTTGTTGATGGGAGATGGGATCCATTAATAGGGAGTCGTTCAATCTCCAGCTATAAGGGGAGGTGGGAAAGCCTATGTATGTAGTTTCAAAACAGACAATATGATGGTCTGACCAGGGGCATGGGACAATATCGGCTGTGGTAGAATTTGCAAGCAATATGGGGGTAGTGAATATATAATCTAGACGGGCAAAACTGTTGTGAGAAATATGTGCTCTTTTGTGCCAATGTTATGTGATCTCCATGTATCTATTAAATGTAGAGAATTTAGCGATCTATTGATAGATTTGGAGAAAGCTCTAGAGGTTATGGATGGTGAGCTCCTATCTAGAAAAGGGTGAGCAGCTAAGTTGAA
Organism: Glandirana rugosa; assembly: GCA_018402905.1. NCBI lineage: Eukaryota > Metazoa > Chordata > Amphibia > Anura > Ranidae > Glandirana > Glandirana rugosa. The sequence goes on along the minus strand of BLSH010355615.1, from coordinate 1,177,820 downwards.
ATCCCCTCCTACGATTAGGTGAGGGGAGGTATATTTATCTAGTGTGTTGAAGAAGGCCTTGAAGAAGGTGGAGTGGGCTTCATTGGGTGCGTATACAGAGGCTATGGTGATGCCTCGTCCGTTTACTTTGCCCTGTAATATAATATAACGGCTTTCTGGGTCCTTGTAAACATGATGAATTTCGAAGATTACTGAATTTTTAATAAATATAGCTACACCTCTGGTTTTATTATGGAACGTGGTAAACTGGAATTGCTGATATTTCTTATCAAAATATTTGGGATGGCCACTGGCAGAAAAGTGAGTGTCCTGTAGGAGAATAATATCAGCTCCCATTCTCTTATATTGTTTAAACGCCTTATTACGTTTATTGGGTGTATTAAATCCTTGCACATTGTGCGAAATTATTTTAATACCCATAATTATTGAAATAAAAAGGAGCTGTAATGAAAAAAATGATTAACGGGGGCTTGTAGAGATGAGGACAGTTGACATAAAATAGGGCGAAATATAGGGTTTGAAACCTCCTAAGTAAGGTTATGATATGAAAACTTGTAATTGGTGATCTTCCAAGAAAAATATAATTATATAATGTAATCAAATACAAAATGTCAAATGACTGACATTGGGTGCCAAGAGACCTAAAGTCATCTGGCATAAAACAATATTTAGAAAAGGGACAGAATCGTCCCGATCTTGTCATTGAGAACCGAGAAGAGCTCAGTCCCCATCCCTGGAAAGCCAGGAGGGGGAGGAGCATTAAGAACACAAAAAAAAAAGCCATATAAGACGTCCGGCTCGAAGCGTGTGGATCAATGACAAGAGTGGGGTCAAACTAGCATGGCGGACGGACCAGGCAGCATAAAAAGAAAGCAAAATCTGTATAGCCTGGGTAAAAAGAATAGAAATATATCTGTTGGTCGGAGACATTCACACCAGTGGCCTGCTGGAGGTTATTTTTTGGGCTCCGGCAGTGCTCCTTCTGTTCCTCCTTGCACAAAGGAGCAGATACCAGTCCTGCTGATGGGTTAAGGGCCTTCTACGGCCCTGTCCAGCTCTCTTAGAGTAATTACCTGTCTCCTGGAATCTCCTCCACGCTCTTGAGACTGTGCTGGGAGACGCAGCAAACTTTCTGGCAATGGCATGCATGGCACGTATTGATGTGCCATCCTGGAGGAGTTAGACTGCCTGTACATCCTCTATAGGGTACAGGTATCGCCTCATGCTACCAGTAGTGACACTGACCCTAGCCAAATACAAAACTAGTGGAAAATAATCAGAAAAGATGAGTAGGGAAAAAAAATCCGGCCTCTACCTGTAAAACTATTCCTGTTCTGGAGGTTGTCTCATTGTTACCCTTCTAGTGCACCAAAGCAGCTGAAACTGATTAACAACCCCCTCTGCTACTTAACTGACCAGATCAATATCCCAGGAGTTTAATTGACTTGATGCTATACTTTGATTAAAAAGTGTTCCTTTAATTTTTTAAGCAGTGTATATGTATTTTTATTATCATTTTTATACTTATTTACTATACTTTTTTTAAACTTTATTCTATCTTTTGTTTTTTTAATTCAAATTACTTTTCTTCTTGGGTGTCAGCATCTGAACAGTATAGATCCTATACAGACCCCTTCAAATTCCCCCCTCCCCCCCCCCATGCAGCTTTGCAGTGGGACAGATCACTGCTTTTAGCCATCTATTGCTGCAATCAGCCAGCAACAGATCACTATAGCAATGATCTGCTGCAGTGTGAAGAGTTATCACAGCTCTGCCTGACCTTGGTAGTGTAAGGCAGTGTGGTGACATTGCCACACACTGTGTTTACTTTCACTTTCATGGAGCGCTCCTAGGGAAAGCATCAGAAGCCCAGGAGGTGATCTTTTTAGCTCCTAGGCTTAGTGTTGGTCTGGATGCTGGCTGTCGCATACCAACACTTACCGCCGTTGGGACCCACAGGAACCATTAATCCCCGCCACTATTTTAAAATGGCACTGGACCAAACAGCCACTATCCCAGTGCTGTTTTAAAAAGGCACTGGGGATAGTTTTTATATGGGTGCAAAAAAATGGCAGCGAAGAATTAAGGGCAAATATCTCACCAGTGGAGTGTTTGAGACTCAAAAAGAACAGTGACAGCCCAGTCCCTTCAGGTCTGTCTCAATCCCGCTATTGCTCTTAAAGCGGAGTTCCACCCAGTTAAGAGTCAGCAGCTACAAAAAGTGTAGCTGCTGACTTTTAACAAACAGACAATCACCTGTCCCACGATCCAGCGATGCGGTCGCCCGAGGGCTCTTCTCCCCCTCCCCTCGGCGGCGCTGGCATCATAAGTGTGGGCACCCGACCTTGGCTTCAAAGCCAGTGCGCACTGCGCATGCGCAAGTCGCACTGCGCCTTGTGAATGGCCGGCGTATCTTCTGGGACCTGTGATGTGTCCCAGAAGATCGCCAGGTGAACTTCCTTCCGGAGCCGCGGCTCTAGCAGAGGAAGTGGACCTGGGACCCTGTGATCCCCCCCAAAAAAATGACATGCCAATTGTGACATGTCAGGGGGTCACCTTCCTTTAAAGGGAACATTTCACTTTTGGGTGGAACTCCACTTTAACCTCCCTGGCGGTATGATTATTTCAGATTTTTGGTGTTGAAAGCGGTACAATTATTTTGCATGGAAATTTGGAGTTTTATATTGTAGGCCTGTAATTCTTAGGAATAACTCACTTAATTCTGTTCAAACAAGAGTCTAGTAGACATCCGGGTATGATAAAGTTTGAAACACAAAATCATAAATTATAATATATATAAAAAAAAAATTATAATATAATAAATAACTATAAATAATTATCAAAGATGATAATATAATAATAAAATGTATTCAATAATGTAATCTAGTCAAAAACACTGAAATTTGCTCAGTTGCAGAATTGTCGCTGTCATCACTTTCAGTGTCTGGTGATAAATTTCCCCAAAAATCAGTATCACTCAATTCTGCAAATGATTCTTATTTACTATTGGTGTTTTCTAGCTGATCAGAAACCACTTTTGACGTAAAGGGACACTTTTTTATGCCATGGACATTCTCAAGTTCCCAGGCAGAAAGGATGACATATATGATATAAAAGTACATGCATGGCACTGGGCAAAGCCCTAGGGACAAAGGGGATATGAAATGATTTCATACAGTAATGTAATCTTACAGATTACAGTGTACTGTATGTTCACTGTGTGTTTAACTTTTTGAATTTCCTGCCAGTGACGCGACGCTTGCAGGGAACGGAGCCTGGCACACAGGGGCATCGGGCGGAGGACACAGCCCGCAGACATGGCGTGGGACTTCGCTGGATCCAGGGGACAAGGTAACTAACCCAGCCTTGGATCCAGCAATGCAATCCCGAGTGTGGCTCGGGGTTACCGCTATTTGCAGTGAAAACTCACCCCGAGCCACACTCGGGAATACCGCCAAGGAGGCTACGTACCCATCACTCTCAGCTGCACATTTGAACTGTGTGCAAGCACACATGCCCAAGTTATAGGATGATTCCACCTCCCCCCTCATACTGTCCATAATGTCACTCCTCTCTATCACCCTTAGACCCCTACCCGTAGTTGGAGAACCGTTCAGCAGGATAGCAGTGGATATAATAGGGCCCCTAGCTACACCTAGCCCCACAGGCAAGAAGTATATCCTCACTGTAGTAGACTACGCTGTGTGGGATTAAGCCACTCTACAGCTCACCGTACCACCCACAGACCAATGGGCTTTGCGAAGGGTTCAATAGTACCATGAAGCATATGCTTCGAACTTTCGCCTTAACGTATAAGGATTGGGAATGTCATCTTCCCCATTTACTCTTTGCCTACCGAGAGGAATCCAAGGAGACTACAGGCTTCCTGCCCTTCGAGCTGCTTTACGATAGGAGGGTGCGGGAATCTCTAGATTTGCTTTGAGAGCACTGGGAGGGAACCTTGGTCAAGAAGGGGACCTCGGTAGTGGCTTACGTCCTGGTGTTATGAGACCACCTTCAGAAATTGACTGTCACTGTGCGGGACAATTTACAGACAGCTCAAGAGAAGCAGAAAAGGCGGTACGACCATTCCACTAGAGATCGCAGCTTCAGGCTTGGGCAAAAAGTGTTGGCGCTAAAGCCGGTTAACCAGAATAAGCTCCAGGCTTCATGGCAGGGCCCTTATATGATTGTATAACATGTATGTATGTAAGACATGTTCCAATGAGAGGATCAGGAGAGCCTTCCATGTGAACATGCTGAAGGCCTATCAGGAAAGGGAGGAAGCAGTTGCTGCTATATGCGCTCCGGAGATGGAAGACGGGGAGAACCTTCCATTTCCAGGACTGCCCAGGGAGGTAGAGTCTGAGCCAGGGATAGCTGAGTTACAACTAGGAGAGAGGTTGGGGCCGCCATCCCGAGAACCGGTCCAGAAGCTGCACTGGGAGTGCCAGGACATGTTCTCGTCCCGCCCCGACTATACCTCCATAAGTGTGTATCAGGTTGACATGCTGGGGCAAGCCCCCTTGAGGCAAACGGCGTATCACAGATTCCCCTTGATCCAGAGGCCATCCCTAAGTCTGCATTTATCACTCCCTTTGGCCTGTTCCAGTTCTGAGTCATGCCATCTGGGCTCAGCGGATGGTGGATAGATTGCTGGATGGGTTGCAGGAGTTCACCTTCGCCTATATAGATGATATTGCCATTTACAGTGACACCTGGGTGGAACATCTCTGCCACATTGAAATAGTATTGGAATGTATAAAAGGGGACGGACTGACTGTTAAACTGGACAAATGCCACACCAGTATTTCCGAGGTCCAGTACCTGGGACACCGGGTGGGGTGTGTATAAAAAAGAAACCTGAGCCCGTTAAAATTGAAGCGGTGACCAATTGGCCTACACCACGTAACAAGATGTACTAGCTTTCCTGAGTACCGCTGGATACTATCGTTGGTTCGTCCCTAATTACAGCTCCATTGCCAAGCCCCTGACTGACCTGACTCGAAAGGGTCTTCCCCGACAAGTCCTGTGGTCCCCAAAGTGTGAGGCAGCCTTCTAACCACTCAAACAAGCATTGATCCAGACACCGGTATTAGCAGCTTCTGACCCATCCAAATGCTTTATCGTCCATACAGATGCCTCCATGTTTGGGCTGGGAGCAGTCCTGAGTCAAGTTGGAGAGGACAGGAATGATCACCCAGTAGCTTACATTAGCCACAAGCTTTTACCACGGAAATTGCCTATGCCACAGTGGAAAAAGAATGTTTGGCCTTAGTGTGGGCTTTGCAAAAATTTCAGCCCTACCTCTACTGCAGATCCTTTACCGTTCCTACTACAATCCACTGGTTTAGCTAAACCGAATGTCAGGGGATAATGGACGGCTGCTGCAGTAGAATTTGGCCCTATAGCCATTCAGCTTTACAGTTCAGTATCATCCAGGGAAAAAGAATGCCAATGATAATGGCTTGTCCCGGCAAACAGACGAGGAACCCTGAGTCACACTGTGTGGACATCCCCAAGTGTACTTGTTTGGATCACGCCGGGTCTGCCTGCTGAGAAACTTCGGTAAACATTGTGATAGCCCAGTCCCTTCAGGTCTGTCTCAACCAGCTATTGCTCTTAAGTACCCATCACTCTCAGTTCACGGTGGACATTTGAACTGTGTGCAGGCACGCATGCCCAAGGCATAGGAGAGGAGAATCTCCTTTAAAGGTTCTCTTGATGAAAGAAGTGGTCTGCGCACCCAGTTACTGTTTAAAATAGTTGTTGAAAGCAGCGGCGGCTAGTCAATAAGGGGCGCTAGGGCGCCGCCTCCCTGCTGGGAGAGAAGAAGAAAAAAGAAAAAGTCAGCCCGACCCCCTAAAGGAGGCGCCAGCATATTGACTTTTTTTTTTCGGCTCCTTGCTGTCAGCTGACAGCAAGTAGTCAGCCTATTGGTCAGTCCTAAATGTCTATGTATGTATGACATGTTCCAATGAGAGGATCCTGTGTTACTATACTGGTTCCTTGTGTTACATACTGGCTCCCTGTGTTACAATACCTGTGTACTGGATCCCTGTGTTACAATACCTGTGCACTGGCTCCCTGTGTTACAATACCTGTGTGCTGGCTCCCTGTGTTATAATACTGGCTCCCTGTGTTACAATTCCTGTGTACTGGCTCCCTGTGTTACAATGCCTGTGTACTGCCTCCCTGTGTTACAATTCCTGTGTACTGGCTCCCTGTGTTACAATACCTGTGTACTGGCTTCCTGTGTTACAATACTGACCCCCTGTGTTACAATACCTGTGTACTGGCTCCCTGTGTTACAATTCCTGTGTAATGACTCCCTGTGTTACAATATCTGTGTACTGGCTCCCTGTGTACTGTCTACAATACCTGTGTACTGCCTCCCCGTGTACTGCCTACAATACCTGTGTACTGGCTACCTGTGTACTGGCTGCAATACCTGTTTACTGGCTGCATACTGTGTTACTGGCTGCAATATACCCCACCTGTGATGCTGAGATGTATACTGTGTCATGTGATACTGAGCTGTATACTCCTGACACAATATGTGAAATACAGGGGACGGAGTGGGTGGATTCTATAAGATGTGGGGCTTATGAGAATTAGGAGGGGTCAAAAAGGAAGGGCGGGGCCTGGCGCCCCCCCATTCTACAAATTCACCAGCCGCCACTGGTTGAAAGGTTAAATGTTTCAGTACCACTAGTTTTTGGCTGTACAGATGTTCCTGCCTTGTGTTTTTTAATAGCTCCCAACTGTCCCTGATTTTGAGGGACTGTCCCTCATTTGGGACAAAGTCCCTCTGTCCCTCTTTCCTTCTCATTTGTCCCTCATTTTGGTCTGATCTACAGTCAGGTCCATAAATATTGGGACATCAACACAATTCTAATCTTTTTGGCTCTATACACCACCACAATGGACTTGAAATGAAACGAACAAGATGTTCTTTAACTGCAGACGTTCAGCTTTAATTTGAGGGTATTTACATCCAAATCAGGTGAACGGTGTAGGAATTACAACAGTTTGTATATGTGCCTCAAACTAAATACTAACAATTAGACAAGGTAATGAAAACCAGGGAATTTTTCACCCTCCGTGTATATGTTTGACAACATTAAGGATGTGGCAAGTGGACTAAACCTACATTTATGGGAGTTTAATTTCGACTTGCAGACGTCAATTTCTTGTAGAACAAGCAAAGTAAAGTTCAGGTAACACCACCACATATCTCGGTTTTTCTAATCTTAACAC
>BLSH010355615.1:1146808-1160551 GCA_018402905.1 Glandirana rugosa | reverse complement strand
TACTCTGTCCTCGCCGGGTTTATAACGAAAAAAATATGTCATTCTTGTCATAATACTCTGATAGTTAGTATCTCAAATGAAACATTGTCTATTATCTTAATGTATCACGAAACTAAAGTCTGGGAAAGACTCTCGTATGTTGGTGAAATTCATATATCTATCCTACACATATATGAAGAACCATCTCCCACAATGAGAGATCCCTCACCCCGGACGAAGTGTGACAATTATAACGATCACATGTTAATTAACGGTGCTGACACTTTTATATGATTACACTCAAATGAAAGAACAGAAGGAGCCGACTCTCGTATCCTACTATCTACCATTATAGTGATATCTATACTAAAGCAAACTTTTATGTATACATCTGAAATGTTGTCTGTCCTCAGCCGAAGAAGACAAGTATTATCACTATACATTACACTAAAGAAGCACATATCTACATATATCTATGTGGAACAATGTCTGCTCTCAGCCGAGGAAGACAAGAAAGTAAACTCACATTAGTATATTTTCACAGTCGTGGCAATTAATTGTACACTAGCAATATTAACAGTGTGAAGCAGGCCCCACTCCCTAGAGAGTAACACCCTCTACCAAGAAGTATATACACATCCTATCTATATACTTAAAGTGGTTGTATGCTCTCAGAAAGGGTCTGAAATCAAAGCACTATGTAATTCTATTATCTGTTACAAAGTAAACTCTATGATTGATAGTCTCATAATACTGTTCTTACTGTATAAAAAAAGCAATATTTGGGCCGCTCCTGTCTCATCGCCCGCATCATTACTACTATGGGCTTCTGCATCTTGCATAGTATTTTATTTCCGCCCTTGCTTCCTTTTGCTGGCCGTAATCCCGCGCATACGCAGTAGGATCGGCATTGAAGGTGACAAAAACTCTTCTCTCCTAGATGTGATATCGCGGGTTGCCGGGGCTGACGTCAACGATAGGAAATGACGCAGCCCCGGCATATACCCTGCATATACCCTGCATTTTTCCGGTGGAATCTAGGCCTGCCGGAAAATGCAGAGGGAATGAGCATGCGTGAGGGACATCATTATGAAAAAATACACAGATTATAGCGAAAGGACGCAGGTAAGAAGAGTCACAATGAGCGCAATGTGTTCTCATTGCAGGGATACTTTATATAAACGAAAGTAGTCAGAATGGGCATACAACCGCTTTAAACAGTACATTCCTAAACACTTTCCTATAAAGATAAAGAATTTACTGTTCACTCAGATTGACTCCTCCGCTGCCATCTAATGACAGTAAAACAAAAATTCACTTGAATACTTTGCAGTCCATATACAGGGTGGGCCATTTATATGGATACACCTTAATAAAATGGGAATGGTTGGTGATATTAACTTCCTGTTTGTGGCACATTAGTATATGTGAGGGGGGAAACTTTTCAAGATGGGTGGTGACCATGGCGGCCATTTTGAAGTCGGCCATTTTGAATCCAACTTTTGTTTTTTCAATAGGAAGAGGGTCATGTGACACATCAAACTTATTGGGAATTCCACAAGAAAAACAATGGTGTGCTTGGTTTTAACGTAACTTTATTCTTTCATGAGTTATTTACAAGTTTCTGACCACTTATAAAATGTGTTCAATGTGCTGCCCATTGTGTTGGATTGTCAATGCAACCCTCTTCTCCCACTCTTCAAACACTGATAGCAACACCGCAGGAGAAATGCTAGCACAGGCTTCCAGTATCCGTAGTTTCAGGTGCTGCACAGTTCGTATCTTCACAGCATAGACAATTGCCTCCAGAGAGAGAAAACTGGCCAGACATAGAAGAGGAGCGGTAGAGCCAGTAGAGCGGTAGAGCCAGGTGGCTCGGGCATATCACTGAAGGAACAAGTGGACAAAGGAACATCCTCTTCTATAGGCTCAGACTGCAGCTCAGAATCACTATCGACCCATCTTTGTTTAAAAGACACAGTGTCAGAAATTCTGTCAGAGAACTCTTCAGCCGAGAGTAGGTTAGGCCTCAAACATACAGTGACGGACTCCCCTGGCTTGGACCCCTCTGTGACTATGGGCTTCACTGTCCCAACAGGCACACTGCTCTCACACACAGCAGGCTTACCCGGTTCAATAGTCTTCTCCCTGGAAGGTTCCATCATCAGGGAGTGTAGGCGACCTTGACCGTGGCCGTGGGAGGTCACTAAGGCTTTGTAACAGACATGGTTGCAGTAGGCATAGCAGTAGTAGATATGGTTGTGGTAGATATAGTTGTGGTAGTGGTCACCTCAGAGGACAGAACAACCGTTGTAGTGACCACAGGAGCTGGTTCTGGAGCATTAACAGCAACACACTTGCCCCAATCTACTTGCAAACCCCGTGGTGGTAAGGCCGGTGAGACTACCTCCAGTAGTGATTCCCCGCAGTGGCCACAGGTGATCCAGGGCCGGATATTGGTAACCAGTCCTGAGCACTTGGAACACAGCAGGCCAATCGCTTCGTAGTCCTCCCGCCATGTTGAGCACAAGGCTTGCTTTAGGGATGTACCGCACTCTGGTGTCGGTAATGGTCTCTCTCAGCCCGACAAGCCCAGGGCCGCCACCCGGTGCAAAGATTCTCCAATCAGCATTAGAAAATCCAGGGCATGCCATGCTTGCCTCTCCACCTCTCAGCACGTGGATCCAAGATGGAGATTCACGCCACTGCATCCCCTCCTTTGCAGAACAGTGACTCCTCCCCCTGCCGAGGGATTGGTCCGGCTGCTCAGCAGAAACTTCAGTGCTTGCCTCATTCTTCCAGCAGCATGCCAAAAATGTTATGGAGTCCGCCTTAACCTCTTCAGCACTGGCATAAGTGACAAAAGACCAGGCTGACACCCTCCCAAGAGCAAAAAGACAATTAGGTTTTTCCCCAATTGGTCTAACAGAAAATAGCACAGTCTCCGAGGTACACAGATATTACTTGCCACTCTCCCACGTAGCCAAACAAAATTCCTGTGTGATTGCAGTCCGTTGCTAGGGGCGACCACCACAAAAATAATGATTTGCCCCACGTTAGGTGCCAATGTAGTGCCTGCCACCTTATGGTGACTCTCAGAGGCGGGGAGGGTTTACACATTCCTCAGGGTTCAGGGTATTGGGCATGGTGGGTGATGAACAAGAAAGAAGTTGAGCGCCAATCACTTTTATGCTTAAACAAGGAGAAGTTTATTTCTCACACACAGAAAAAATATGGGAGAGGGGGGACAGGGCACAGGACAACCTGTCATGAAACCATAGTAAACATTCTGTCATGTGACCTAAGCAAACGTTCATGTCTTATCTGTTGCTTAGCTTTGCTGCATGTGTCCAGTTAAAGGCCGAGCCTCCCTCACCTTTGAGCTTTAGTAGGCCCTCCTCAGCTGGCCTCCACCCCAGGCCTTAATTGGTAACAGGATATAATCCTGGCAGTACTAGGCTGCATGGCTGATCAACGTTTGTCCGTGTTTGGCTTGTGTGTGTGTTAGTCTCCTTCGGTTGCTTGAGTCTTATCCGTGTTCTGATCCTTGGCTTGTCTGACTATCCCTTCCTGCTTGATACCTCAATCTTCGGCTTGTCTTCGGTTTCTCCTGTCTTCTGGTTGTCCTGACTCTTCGCTATTCTTCTTACTACTCTTACTGTTCCTGTGCTGCTGCTTCCCCTCTACCACCTGGGGCCAGTCAGAGCGTGAGCTAGGGGACCCTGGGGGCCGCGACCTGGATCCAGTTGCAGCCAAATCCATGCTCACCACTAGAGGCTCTGGTGAACACCCACTGGCTCTTAGATTCCACGCCCTGGGGAAACCGATGCACTAGCTCCCTGAGTTTCAGTGTCCGTGCTCTAGGGGGCCCTCTCCCCCTATCAGACGGTACTACTTAGCAGCAGTCAGCCATAGGTCCACAACCTTGCAGTGCACTTTGCAACCTTAGCGTGCGCTTCGCATTTCAGTGGTGTGTTTCACACTCCTGCGGTGTACATCCGTTACCTGACCTCAGGTGCCATGACAGTTTGATCAGCCATGGACCCGGCTGATGTGCCGCTATCCGCAGATAACCTGCTGCAGGGCATACTCTGCAGACTCAAGACCCAGGAATCTATTCAAACCCAGGTGATGCGATTCCTCCAGGATTTGGCCTCCCGCTTTGAACAACTTCAGGCCTCCTTAGGAACCCCTAAGCAACAACCCCAACCCCCATCGGCGGCCGCACCTATTCCGGTCACAGCCGCAGCCACAAACTCCTTGCATTTACCGGCTCCATCCTGATACTCTGAGGACTCCAAGGCCTGCAGGGGTTTCCTTAACCAGTGCACCATTCATTTTGAGCTCCAGCCCCAAAACCTCCTGTCTGATCGGACCAAGGTAGCCTATATTATATCTCTCCTGTCTGGCGAGGCATTAGCCTGGGCCGCTCCCTTCTGGGATAATAATGATCCAGTGGTTTCTAGCTTGTCTAGCTTCCTGAAACTCTTTTGGAATATCTTCGAGGAACCAGGTCATGTCTCCTCAGCAGCCAGCGCCCTTTTACGTCTCCGTCAAGAGTCCGCTTCTGTAGGACAATATGCGCTTAATTTTCATACATTGTCTGCCGAGCTGAGCTGAAATAATGAGGCCTTAGTGACAACCTTTTTACATGGCCTTTCTGACAAAGTAAAGGATGAATTAGCAGGGAGAACCATTCCCGCTGATCTGGACGGGGTCATCTCCTTGTGTAACCAGATTGAAATCCGTTTTCAGGAGAGGTCCCTAGAAAGAAAACGCCAGCACTTCCCGGCCCTTAGGCAGTCTGAGCTCCCCTCTCTTCATATTGAGGAGCATCCCCTGCCAGCTGAGGAACCCATGCAGCTGGGCCAGACCAGGCTATCTTCCGAGAAATGTGCTAGGTGCAGATCTCTGGGCCTGTGCCTCTATTGTGAGGGCAAAGGTAATTTTCTTGATACTTGTTCACTTCGACCGGGAAAACGCTCAGGTCCAATACATCTGGAAGGTGGAGTATTGGATCCAGAAGTATCACCTTCACCTCCTCATCTTCTTGTTTCGTTGTCCCTCCATGTTGGCGCTTCCTCTTGTCCGGTCATGGCATATCTGGATTCCGGGGCTGCTGGCAATTTCATGAACTGGAGAACTGCATCTTCATTGGGACTTACCCTTTCGCCCCTCGCCACACCAGTGACGGTATCAGCGATTGATGGCACTGTTCTCCCAGGGGGCCCTATCCACTTCCAGACCCTCACCGTTAAGATGTTGGTAGGGACACTCCACCAGGAGTGGATGTCCTTCTTTGTTTTGCCTAAGGCCTCAGCCCCCATCATACTGGGCCTTCCTTGGTTGCGGCTCCATTCTCCACACGTGGACTGGACTTCTGGGCAAATCATGGCTTGGGGTCCCTCCTGTTCCTCGTCTTGCCTACTCAAGGTTGCCCTGAAAGTGGAACTTCCTGTTGCCACCACCTCTGTATCTCCTGTTCTTCCCAATGTGTGTAGCAAATTGTGGGATGTGGCCAGCAACAGTCAGGTTGATACGCTCTCTAGGTCATTTGGCACCCTGGATGAGCAGTCCACCTGTGAACCGACCTCATGCGTCCTTGCCCATTATACCACCTTGGAGTCTAAAACTCCTCCGGGCAACACCTTCGTCCCCAGTGAGTTAAGAGCTAAGATTTTTTGTTGGGAACATGATTCCAAGAGGGTTTGTCATGTTTGTATCCGGTCTGACTTCTCCATGCAAGCTTCTGCTGGTCTTCGCTTGCCCTTGCCCACTTCTAAGAAAACGTTAGTCCTCAAGAGCTCCTCCTGTCCTCCCCCCTACCTCTGTTCTGGTCTCTGAGGATTATCAGAAGTACGAGGCTAGCCACATTCTGGATTCTCGCCATTGTAAAGGCACCCTTCAGTACCTCGTGCATTGGAGAGGGTTTGGTACTGAGGAGGGGTCGTGGATTCCTGCATCTGAGGTATTTTCGCCTCATCTTGTGGAAAGGTTTCATTTGAGGTTTCCCTCCAGGCCTGGACCCAAGTGGGGGAGGGGGAGGCCTCATTAGAGGGGGGGTACTGTCATGAAACCATAGTAAACATATGTAACCTAAGCAAATGTTCATGTCTTATCTGTTGTCTACCTTTGCTGCATGTGTCCAGTTAAAGGCCGGGCCTCCCTCACCTGTGAACTTTAGTAGGCCCTCCTCAGCTGGACTCCGCCCCAGGCCTTAATTGGTAACAGGATATAATCCTAGCAGTACTAGGCTGCATAGCTGATCAAAGTTTGTCCGTGTTTGGCTTGTGTGTGTGTTAGTCTCCTTTGGTTGCGTGAGTCTGATCCTTGGCTTGTCTGACTATCCCTTCCTGCTTGGTACCTCGATCTTTGGCTTGTCTTTGGTTTCTCCTGTCTTCTGGTTGTCCTGACCCTTCGCTATTCTTCTGACTACTCTTTCTGTTCCTGTGCTGCTGCTTCCCCTCTACCACCCGGGGCCAGCCCGAGCATGAGCTAGGGGACCCTGGGGGCCGCGATCTAGATCCAGTTGCAGCCAAATCCATCCTCACCACTAGAGGCCCTGGTGAACACCCACTGGCGCTTAGATTCCGCGCCCTGGGGAAACCGATGCACTAGCTCCCAGAGTTTCAGTGTCCGTGCTCTAGGGGGCCCTCTCCCCGTATCAGCCGGTACTACTTAGCAGCAGTCAGCCATGGGTCCACAACCTTGCAGTGCACTTTGCAACCTTAGTGTGCGCTTCGCACTTCAGTGGTGCGATTCACACTCCTGCGGTGTGCATCCATCACCTGACCTCAGGTGCCGTGACACAACCTTAGTAACTATCAGCAACAGGCAGATTGGCAGACTCATGAGACAAAAATAGGTGAAGCAAGGCAGACAGCAGTACAGGAAAAAAGAGCCTTTAAGCTGAACCAGCACATCTGTACTTTGTAGGATAGGCTGTCTCCTCTAGTAGCTGAACTTTACTCACAGCTTCATGCACATGGATTCATTTGGATTAGTTCTCTCTTGAAGTCCTCCCAGCCGCTTCATAGCCTCCAGCTCATGGTCAACCCTGGTGCTTCCTGAGAACTCCATCCCTCTCAGAATTGTTTCCGGATCTTTGGCAGGCTTTTCTCAATAGAACCTTGAACACCTGGATAGGCCTTGGATAAGCCTAGCAGCCGATGGCCACCTGGATAGGCCTCAGGCTTCAGGCCTAGCAGCCAGGAGTTGTTTCACACACATCCCACACAGACAGCAGTCTGGCTGGGGAAGACCCTGATCACCTGACTTTCATCAGTTAAATACCCTTTCGCAGCATGCAAAGCTGCCAGTCTGATTGGCTGAGAAAAGTATATTTATCCATAACTTGAAGTCACTAGCTCATTACCCTAATGTCAGAGGAAACAGCAACACCCACTGACAAAAGGGAGAAGCCATACAGAACTAGAAAGAAAGTAATTTGACCCCTAAACATTACAAATCAGCCAGGCTGTCTACCACCCAGCATAGCTACATTTACCTGCAACCCTATTCTAGGGCGAGAGTGCTACACCTGTGTTGTATAAAAAATATGCCGATCTGTACCTATATCAGAGTGGATCCCTGCGCTCATCTCACTTCTCGGCTCTTGCTCTACTCTCTTCCCCTCCTCCCCAGCTGATGTCAGCGGGAGTGCTGGGATCTGCCCACTGGAGCTGTCAGCCGGGCAGAAGAGAGAGCCAAGGAGTCACCTGAGCGCTGGAAGTCGCTCTGATATAGGTACAAATCGGCATACTTTTTACATAACACAGGCACAGGGGCACTTATTGTTATATTACAGAGGGGATGGGGGGATTTTATATTAGTGGCTTAAAAACCACTTTAATGATGGTCTGTCTGAGCCAACAAGAAAGGGTGGATAGAGAAGCTGTTCCCCTTTGCAGGGACCATCAGAATTAATAAATAGAGTCAGTCTTTCACTAGAAGCACTGGCTGTGAGGTAAATTTGCTCGGCATGAACTACAGTCAGGCGATGGAGGGAGATCTCCTTCCATTGAGCTGGAGCTGAACAGAGGGATAGAGGAATGATGCCCTGGTTGAGGCTAAAAACTAACTTGGGTACAGTGTCTTGAAAAAGTATTCATACCTCTTGAAAATTTCCACATTTTGTCATGTTACACCCAAAAACATAATTGTATTTTATTGGGATTTTATGTGATAGACCAACACTAAGTGGCACATAATTGTGAAATGGAAGGCAAATGATAAATGGTTTTCAAAATGTTTTACAAATAAATATCTGTATTCATCCCCCTTTACTATAATACCCCTAATTAAAATCCAGTGGAACCAATTGCCTTCAAAAGTCACCTAATTAGTAAATATAGTCCACCTGTGTGTAATGTAATCTCAGTATAAAAACAGCTGTTCTGTGAAGCCCTTAGAGATTTGTTAGAGAACCTTAGTGAACAAACAGCATCATGAAGGCCAAGGAACACACAGACGGGTCAGGGATAAAGTTGTGGAGAAGTTTAAAGCAGGGTTAGGTTATAAAAAAATATCCCAAGCTTTGAACATCTCAAGGAGCACTGTTCAATCCATCATCCAAAATTGGAAAGAGTATGGCACAACTGCAAACCTACCAAGACATGGCCGTCCACCTAAACTGACAGGCCGGGCAAGGAGAGCATTCATCAGAGAAGCAGCCAAGAGGCCCA
Organism: Glandirana rugosa; assembly: GCA_018402905.1. Classification (NCBI taxonomy): domain Eukaryota; kingdom Metazoa; phylum Chordata; class Amphibia; order Anura; family Ranidae; genus Glandirana; species Glandirana rugosa. The sequence continues at coordinate 1,151,888 of BLSH010355615.1, read as the reverse complement.
TGGTAACTCTGGAGGAGCTGCAGAGATCCTCAGGCGGGAGAATCTGTCCACAGGACAACCATTAGCAAGAAAAATTTTGGCTTGAGCTCTGTCTAGGGTAAAATCCAGATATTCCAAGTGATTATTTCGTTTCAGCGTCTACTTTTGAAGGTTTGGGACCAAGCTGAACCTCTGCAAGGTCTGGAGGATAATAGCTTTGTTGTCCACCAGAGCCCGTACTGGCTGTTCCCTCAGCACAACATCCTTTAGATATCCCACAATGGGGATGCCCTGAGAGCATAGCAAGGCTAGCACTGGAGCCAGCATGTATGTGGTTAAAGATGCAGGTCAGGAAAAATTGCAGGAGCACAAAATTGAAATGTAGAGGACCCACAGAAAATGAAGAATTTGCTGGTGTGCTCGAAAAATGGAAACATACAGGTACGCATCCTTGAAGTCCATTGATGCTCATGCAAGAGTCTCCCTGATGAAGGGAGGCTACATCAAACCTGGTATAATATTTATAAAATGTCTGGTCCCAAATGAAGACATTTTAGAGCCTTGATATCCAAGATGGGATGTATGCTCTGTTTTGGTTTGGGAACTATGAACAATCTGGCATAGAAGTTCTTGATGGTTCTATCCCAGGGACTGGGGCAAAGACACCCTGTTCCAGAAGACCTCCTAGGACAGTGCAGAGATCTGCTAATCTGTGCGGTGACATGGGCAGGTTGGAAGCAGTAAACAAGGGAGGCGACTGTTACTGAGACTCTAGCTTGTAGCCCTGGAAACCACCTCTCACACCAAGCGTCTCAGATGCGAGTTGTCCACGTGTCCGGGTGTACTAAAAACCCCTTCCTCTTCCTCACTTTGGAAAGTGGGGACACCCCCTTATGCTGAAGAAGATTTATCCAAGGGTGCTGAGGACTTATGTACAAGTCAAAGATTTCTATGTGGACTGGCCAGACATAGGTTTGGCTTTGGAAATTGAGGCATGGGACCTACCCCAGCTTCAGACTGGACAACAGAAAAACAGCAGCAACACAATGCTGAGGTCATCCCTCTGCTTTCCTCTCCTCTAAGAATATTCAGTGTTGTAATTTATCGTTTTTAATTAAAGTATATACACCAATAAAATAATGAAGCGTTTGCCAACCACCCTTCATTGTGCACTACTTTATCTAAAGTACCCTTTGACATGTATACATGTAAGCAGAAAGAAGAAACGAAAAATATTGCGCTAACCAAACAAAAATAAAGTGAACCAAACAGCAGCTAACACAACAACACTCCAGCTTGCTAATGTGAAATGTGAAACTTGTAAAGTGTAGCGCTAATTGTAAAATATTGTGAAATATTTATGAAAATATAAACACATAAAATTAGTGAGTCCGTATGAAACAAATATATGTGTATACAGATTAAATATACAAAAATTATTGTGCAATCCGTGAAAAGCGTTCATATAGAGGTAAATGATATCCTTCACCCCTTCGGGCTCCAGAAAGTGTGGATAATATTCTCGACAAATCGTGGTACACCCGACATGCACTGTGCACTTCCACCAGGTAAGTAAAAAATACTCTTACCGAGTTTGCGCATAAAGACTGATCTCATGGGGACCATCCAATAGATCTCAATATGTCGTTCCCCGTACTTTCAGATCCAACACTTCTTAGTATCCAAAAGGTCCACTCCCAGATCTCAGGCTCCTTAATGCTCGCAGGATCCACAACCAGATCTCAGGGGACAGTGTTAACCAGATGGCAGCGTGCCTCAGTAAAGAAAGGACTTACATAGTGTGATACTGTTTAACCAGTAATATATTTATTAAAAAAGGTATCACACTTACATGATAAAAGCAACAGTCAAGCAATTTGGAATTCCAATACGATGTTCTCAGAGCGTAGTAACAAATAGGCAGGTCACCTCATCCGACGCGTTTCGTCCGCCAGGACTTCAACAGGGGCATGGGTGACCTGCTCATACCACGCTCCTTTTATAACTGAAATATCTCTCACAAGCCACACCCCAATTGCTCCACCCCTCATGAGGTCCAAGCCTCACTTACAGCAACAACTGGTCATTGGTCGGAGCCCTTGGGAGGGGCTTACAACTTGTAAACATATAGATCAACACTTCATAGTATACCTTATAATCCGAACGAATCACAATCATGCCAGCTCCGGTGTTTCACATCCAGCCTCTATAAAAATTTGTATCCATCTAGACGGTGGTACTATAAGGTGGTAATATAGGTATAAACCGATGGAACAAGCGTCCAATTATATATATTTTAGAACAGCCGTTCAATATCCTGCGCAGGAAGCGGTCATTTCCCCCTTCAGGGAGTGATGCATGGAGCCATACGAATGTTCCCGTTACAAACAGGAAACATTAGGCCTAGCTCTGGGTGGGTTTTGTATGTCACTTCCGGTTGGAGGTATTGTCACATGCAAATGTTTCCTGCGCAGGATGATGATGTGAAACACCGGAGCTGGCATGATTGTGATTCGTTCGGATTATAAGGTATACTATGAAGTGTTGATCTATATGTTTACAAGTTGTAAGCCCCTCCCAAGGGCTCCGACCAATGACCAGTTGTTGCTGTAAGTGAGGCTTGGACTTCATGAGGGGTGGAGAAATTGGGGTGTGGCTTGTGTATAGAGAGATATTTCAGTTAGAAAAGGAGCGTGGTTTGAGCAGGTCACCCATGCCCCTGTTGAAGTCCTGGCGGACGAAACGCGTCGGATGAGGTGACCTGCCTATTTGTTACTACGCTCTGAGAACATCGTATTGGAATTCCAAATTTCTTGACTGTTGCTTTTATCATGTAAGTGTGATACCTTTTTTAATAAATATATTACTGGTTAAACAGTATCACACTATGTAAGTCCTTTCTTTACTGAGGCACGCTGCCATCTGGTTGACACTGTCCCCTGAGATCTGGTTGTGGATCCTGCGAGCATTAAGGAGCCTGAGATCTGGGAGTGGACCTTTTGGATACTAAGAAGCGTTGGATCTGAAAGTACGGGGAACGACATATTGAGATCTATTGGATGGTCCCCATGAGATCAGTCTTTATGCGCAAACTCCTCTTATCTCTGGTAAGAGTATTTTTTACTTACCTGGTGGAAGTGCACAGTGCATGTCGGGTGTACCACGATTTGTCGAGAATATTATCCACACTTTCTGGAGCCCGAAGGGGTGAAGGATATCATTTACCTCTATATGAACGCTTTTCACGGATTGCACAATCATTTCTGTATATTTAATCTGTATACACATATATTTGTTTCATACGGACTCACTAATTTTATGTGTTTATATTTTTATAAATATTTCACAATATTTTACAATTAGCGCTACACTTTACAAGTTTCACATGTATACATGTAATATCAGAACCCCATAGTTATATATTTATGCAGTTGTGCTCATAAGTTTACATACCCTTGCAGGATTTATAATTTCTTGGCCATTTTTCAGAGAATATGAATGATAACACAAAAACTTTTCTTTCACTCATGGTTAGTGTTTGGCTGAAGCCATTTATTATCGGTCAACTGTGTTTACTCTTTTTAAATCATAATGACAACAGAAACTACGCAAATGACCCTGATCAAAAGTTTACATACCCTGGTGATTTTGGCCTCATGACATGCACACAAGTTGACACAAAGAGCTTTGAATGGCTATTAAAGGTAACCATCCTCACCTGTGATCTGTTTGCTTGTAATTAGTGTGTGTGTGTATAAAAGGTCAATGAGTTTCTGGACTCCTGACAGACCCTTGCATTTTTTGTCCAGTGCTGCACTGACTTTTCTGGATTCATGGGGAAATCAAAAGAATTGCCAAAGGATCTGCAGGAAAAGGTAGTTGAACTGTATAAAACAGGAAAGGGATACAAAAAGATATCCAAGGAATTGGGAATGCCAATCAGCAGTGTTCAAACTCTAATCAAGAAGTGGAAAATGAGGGGTTCTGTTGAAACCAAACCACGGTCAGGTAGACCAACTGAAATTTTAGCCACAACTGCCAGGAAAATTTTTTGGGATGCAAAGAAAAACCCACAAATAACTCTAGGTAAAATATAGGACTCTCTGAAAACATGTGGTGTGGCTGTTTCAAGATGCACAATAAGGGGGCACTTGAAGAAAGATGGGCTGCATGGTCGAGTCGCCAGAAGAAAGCCCTTACTACGCAAATGCCACAAAGTATCCCGCTTACAATGCGCCAAACAACACAGAAACAAGCCTCAAACCTTCTGGCACAAAGTCATTAGGATTGATGAGACAAAAATTGAGCTTTGTGGCCACAACCAAAAAACCCTACATTTGGAGAGGGGTCAACAAGGCCTGTGAAACACGGAGGTGGATCGCTGATGTTTTGGGGATGTGTGAGCTACAAAGGCACAGGAAATTTGGTCAAAATTGATTGATAGCAAGATGAATGCAGTATGTTATCAAAAAATACTGGAAAAACATTTGCATTTATCAGCCAGAAAGCTGAGCATGGGACGTACTTGGACATTCCAACATGGCAATCCAAAACACAAGGCCAAGTCGACCTGTCATTGGCTACAGCAGAATAAAGTGAAGGTTCTGGAGTGGCCATCTCAGTCTCCTGACCTCAATATCATTGAGCCACTCTGGGGAGATCTCAAATGTGCAGTTCATGCAAGACAACCAAAGAATTTCCAGGAACTGGAGGCTTTTTGCCAAGAGGAATGGGCAGCTTTACCATCTCAGAAGATAAAGAGCCTCATCCACAAATACCATAAAAGACTTCAATCTGTCATTGATGTTAAAGGGGGCAATACACAGTATTAAGAACTGGGGTATGTAAACTTTTGATCAGGGTCATTTGGATAGTTTCTGTTGTCATTATGATTTAAAAAGAGTAAACACAGTTGATTAATAAGAAATGGCTTCAGCTAAACACCAACCATGAGTGAAAGAAAAGTTTTTGTGTTATCATTCATATTCCCTGAAAAATGGCCAAGAAATCATAAATTCTGCCAGGGTATGTAAACTTATGAGCACAACTGTATATAAAAAGTCCCTTATACTTACTATTGTGTTTTTGAAAAGAAAGTGAG
>BLSH010355615.1:1118938-1146798 GCA_018402905.1 Glandirana rugosa | reverse complement strand
AAATACTAAAGAACCGGTAAAAAGTCCCTTATACTTACTATTGTGTTTTTGAAAAGAAAGTGAGTACCAACCACAAATCGACTTCGGTAAAGAATAATTAGTTGACACAAATGAGAAAAATTTAGTATTACTGTTGTCTTTGATAGGTTTACTGGGACTAGTTTTCAAATGTATGGGGTCAAGAATTATGACACATAACGGGGGAAATTGTAGTTACTGTCTAACTTCAGAAAATACCATAAACACCTACTCCGAGAAATAGAAGACTCTACCATTTCGACGGGTAAGGAGAACCGTTTTTCGGAGGTCAAGGACGCTACAGCAGAATAAAGTGAAGGTTCTGGAGTGGCCATCTCAGTCTCCTGACCTCAATATCATTGAGCCACTCTGGGGAGATCTCAAATGTGCAGTTCATGCAAGACAACCAAAGAATTTCCAGGAACTGGAGGCTTTTTGCCAAGAGGAATGGGCAGCTTTACCATCTCAGAAGATAAAGAGCCTCATCCACAAATACCATAAAAGACTTCAATCTGTCATTGATGTTAAAGGGGGCAATACACAGTATTAAGAACTGGGGTATGTAAACTTTTGATCAGGGTCATTTGGATAGTTTCTGTTGTCATTATGATTTAAAAAGAGTAAACACAGTTGATTAATAAGAAATGGCTTCAGCTAAACACCAACCATGAGTGAAAGAAAAGTTTTTGTGTTATCATTCATATTCCCTGAAAAATGGCCAAGAAATCATAAATTCTGCCAGGGTATGTAAACTTATGAGCACAACTGTATATAAAGAAAAGATGTTAAAACAATGACTTGTGTTTTTAAATGATTAGAAATACTCTGATCTATTTTATATGTGATTAATCCTATCTTAAAAGTCTAATTTGTCTAGTAATAATTTTAGTTAAACAAGCAGAAGTGTCCCCAGGGTTACACATAGCAGTGGTCGAGATTCTGGATCTGGGGGCAGCACTGTGCAAAGCTATAGAATTTGACTGGCACAGAACAATTCTCCTCCCTCTCCCAGTCAGAGTGCTGCTAGATGGGACATGACAGGAGGCTAATATACAGTATCTCACAAAAGTTAGTACACCCCTCACATATGTTAAAATATTTTATTATATCTTTTAAGGTGACAACACTGAAGAAATGACACTTTGCTACAATGTAAAGTAGTGAGTGTACAGCTTGTATAACAGTGTACATTTGCTGTCCCCTCAAAATAACTCAACAAACAGCCATTGATGTCTAAACAGCTGGCAACAAAAGTGAGTAGAAGTGAAAATGTCCAAATGAGGCCCAATTAGCCATTTTCCCTCCCTGGTGTCATATGACTTGTTAGTGTTACAAGGTCTCAGGGGTGAATGGGGAGCAGGTGTGTAAAATTTGGGGTTACCGCCCTCACTCTCTCATACTGGCCACTGGAAGTTCAACATGGCACCTCATAGCAAAAAAACTCTCTAAGGATCTGAAAAAAGAATTGTTGCTCTACATAAAGATGGCCTAGGCTATAAGAAGATTGCCAAGACCCTAAAACTGAGCTGCAGCACGATGGCCAAGACCATACAGCGGTTTAACAGGACAGGTTCCACTCAGAACAGCGCCTCGCCATGGTCGACCAAAGAAGTTGAGTGCACGTGTTCAGCATCATATCCAGAGGTTGTCTTTGGGAAATAGACATGAGTGCTGCCAGCATTGCTGCAGAGGTTGAAGGGGTGGGGGGTCAGCCTGTCAGTGCTCAGACCATACGCCGCACACGGCATCAAATTGGTCTGCATGGCTGTCATCCCAGAAGGAAACCTTTTCTAAAGATGATGCACAAGAAAGCCCGCAAACAGTTTGCTGAAGACAAGCAGACTAAGGACATGGATTACTGGATCTGATGAGACCAATATAAACAAATTTGGTTCAGATGGTGTCAAGCGTGTGTGGCGGCAACCAGGTGAGGAGTACAAAGACAAGTGTGTCTTGCCTACAGTCAAGCATGGTGGTGGGGGTGTCATGGTCTGGGGCTGCATGAGTGTTGCGGGCACCTGGGAGCTACAGTACATTGAGCAAACCATGAATGCCAACATGTACTGTGACATACTGAAACAGAGCATGATCTGTTCCCTTTGGAGACTGGGTCGCAGGGCAGTATTCCAACATAACGACCCCAAAAACACATCCAAGACCACCACTGCCTTGCTAAAGAAACTAAGAGTAAAGGTGATGGACTAGCCAAGCATGTCTCCAGATCTAAACCCTATTGAGCATCTGTGGGGCATCCTCAAACCGAAGGTGGAGGAGCACAAGGTCTCAGACATCCACCAGCTCCGTGATGTCGTCATGGAGGAGTAGAAGAGGACTTCAGTGGCAACCTGTGAAGCTTTGGTGAACTTCATGCCCAAGAGGGTTAAGGCAGTGCTGGAAAACAATGGTGGCCACACAAAATATTGACACTTTGAGCCCAATTTGGACATTTTCACTTAGGGGTGTACTCACTTTTGTTGCCAGTGGTTTAGACATTAATGGCTGTGTGTTGAGTTATTTTGAGGGGACAGCAAATGTACACTGTTATACAAGCTGTACACTCACTGCTTTACATTGTAGCAAAGTGTCATTTCTTCAGTGTTGTCACATGAAAAGATATGATAAAATATTTACAAAAATGTGAGGGGTGTACTCACTTTTGTGAGATACTGTAAATACAGATTAAGGTATTTACACTAACTGCTTTTAAAAATAATTCAAAAAAATAAACTGGAATAAACTGAAGGTTTTTTTTTTTTTTTGCATACAGTATGTGCGTGGATGATTTTCACTACCACTGCTCATGATGATGCTCATAACACGTCTGTACCATTAATCCACTGTAGCGGGAATCATCTGTCAATGGGTGAATAAGGATACGTTGCTGACCCAGGGTCCACCATAGTCAGCCCCATCTGGAGAACACTAGGCATTTCTGCTGGATGAATTCCCCTTTTATGGAAGCATGAATGAGCGGTGGAACCATGAGCAGAAAACAGTTAAAATATGGGAAGTTTTGGCAGGAGACAATGATGGAGATGTTTACAGTAAGGCCAGCCATAAAAAAAGAAAATATCAGAGATGCCACGATCTTGCAATTCCTCCCGTCAAAATAAATCAGAGAAGAGGGAGACAAAAGGAATTATATCTGCCGGGCCAGAGACGCACCTGGGACAGGAAGATGAATTAATGGAGGAAAGAGGAGAACAATACTATGCAATGAAATACAGCATGAGGGAAACGTGACCTGAGCAACATGGCGAAACAGCAGAAGACTGAAAGGAGCACTAGGCCAGTGCACAGCACAGTGCAGAGCAGGAGGCTGCATACAGCACAGAGCCCAGAGGCAGCATACGGACCTGTGTCAATGGGCTTTTCGAAGGGAGAGGCCATTTTTGCAACAGGGTCAACATATGTCAAGAATAAAAAAAAGAGATGGTCAAATCCAAGATTTGCTGGTTGAAAGGGAGTGTGATAATAGGATTAAAATATATTGTCCATCAAAATATAATTTGAACAATGAATGTCCATGTGAAATTATCATAAATGAGCTGGAAAAAAACCCAAAATGTACGGAGGTAAAGTAGGAAAAAAGGAGAGAGCAAGAGGATAGGTAAAGATGAAAGAGGCAGAGCAAACAAGGTAATGTGTCTCACTGGGTATGCCAGTGAGGTGAGGAATGGTGATCAAGATGAGGATTACTGCCAACCATTGTTATCAGAGACAATTATTGATAGGGTTTGAATTGATCCGAGTCTATATATAGAAACCAGGGACCCCATGTCTGAAAGTGAGCCTTGTGTCGATCATGTAAGCGTGGCGGTCAAATTTTCTGTTTGCATGGTATGGCACAGTTCCCTAGTCCATACAGAAATTGATGGGCATAGATTTTCATAAATGGTTTTAAAGAGTGATTTGAGGGGTTGGTGGAATTTTACAGGAGGTGGCTTGGTGGAATGTTGCAAAGACATCAGTCCAGAAGGGTAGGACAGTCCCACCATATATGACTCATTGGGGTCTTCTCTGCACCACACTTCCATGTTGATATAATTCCAGTGCATGCACATCAAAGTTACATCAGCTTCAGCCGCTCTTTGAAATGGTGGCCTATCATAGTGGTGGAGGCATCCCTTGTGAGGAAATCCAGCCATTCTAACACAGTTCGACAAACCAGGGTGATCGCCCTGCTTGACCTGTCACAAGCACTCATGAAAAGTGCCAGCTGTTCATAAATGCTGTATTATCACTTCTCACAATGAAAAGTGATCTGTGATTGGAGGACTGAATCAATGGAAGGTTCGCTTTATACAGTAAATAAGGGTGTAACTGGTCTTAAAAGTGGAGTTAGCCTTTAGGGTCCATTCACACCTGAGCGTTTTGTAGCTTGAAGCCTGAAGCTACAAAACGCTTGAGGGAAAAAAAAATCAATGATTCTCTATGGAGATGGTTCACATCTCCACTCAAAGACGGCTGAAGCCAAAAGCCTGAAAACGCCTGAAGCTCAAACAAGTTCTGGAAGTATTTTTTTCAGGCAGATCTGGGCGTTTTCCTGCTTTTTACATTGGTGACCTTTTGACCTGTACAAAATCGCGCAACTTTCTGCCTGAAAACGACATGCTCAGGTGTGAATGCAGCCTTAATGGTCCTGAGGGCCAAATGTTGGTTCAAACCCATCTGTAGGGAGGTAAAGACTTTTCCCACAGAGAATTTCCTGGCATGAAAGCCTCTCACCTCTCACCAAGCAAAGTATACCTTCTATGTTCAGTGATGAACCTTGATTAAAGTAGACTTCCTAGGTTTTTAGTATCATGGGAATAACCAATACAGAGGATCCCTGTACCTGGAAATAAACTTGTGCAGATTGTTGTTGTTCTTGGAAGTCAGGATGCACAAATCTAGTGTTACCCACCTGTGAGAAAGATCCTGGAATATCTCTGGGAGTAGTGACCACCACCCTGGGTCCAGATGCTGCCAGCTGAGGAAGTCTGCCTGGAAATTGTCCACACTTGGGATGTAAGTTGCAAACAAGGCTGGAATGTAGAGTTCTCCTTTGGACAGGATACACTTTCTTGCAGCGGCATAACCTTTGGTCTAACCAGATGGGTCAGCCTTGCAGGGACAACCAAAGCGCCCAATGTTCGAGAATGTTAATTATTTCCAAGTCTCTGCCTTGATGACAGAAATGAAATCCTCCTTGGATAGATCAGAGGAGGTGGGGAACTTCAGCTCGTTCAAATAAGCTTTGGCAATAAAACCTAGAAGCTGATTGGCTACCATGCACAGCTGCACCAAATTTTTCACAATCCAGTCTTAGGAAATCAACCCCTATGCATTCGTCCCATCAGTAGTTGAGCTGCAAGCAGCACAAGAGCTGTTAGTGAATTATGGGGGGAAGAGAGCAACTGATACAAAGGGACTGGTCCCACTCTATCAAGAATCAGACATACTGCACCACAAGGCAGCCAGGCAAGGTAGCTCAAGATACGAACCAAAGCCTCAGGTACTCACAAAACCAACTGCTTAGGAATAGGTGTAATGTTAGGTGGCCAAAGATGATCACGTCACTGCAGGCAGGCAGTAGGAATGGACAGAGGATCAGAGTTCCTCATTACTCTTGCAAGCAGGAGCAGCAGCAGCAGGAAAGTGCTTCCTCAACCCTGAATAGGGAGAAATAGAGCACAGAATGGGGGAGATTTACTAAAAACTGGAGCACTCAGAATCTGGTGCAGTTGGACATGGTAGCCAATCAGCTTCTAACTTTCGTTTGTTCAATTAAACTTTGACAATAAAACCTGGAAGATGATGGGTTACCATGCACAGCTGCTCCAGATTTTGCACTCTCCAGTTTTAGTAGATCAACCCAAATGTGTGCACAACACTCTACCAGGAGATGCTCAATCCCTCAGTGTTAACCACTTCTACAGAGAAAGTGTTGGAAGGGGACATTTAAAGGCACGCAGCGGTTTGCATAATGAGGTAGCTCCTGGTGCTCAGCCTGAACAGCCTATTCAAGGGCAATTGCCAAGGCAATGATATGGCTCTAGACCTAGAAAGTCACCTCTGTCTACCTTTTACCACTACGCAATGTCTATACATGATCCATCTCTTTTTTTTTTTTTTTTTTTACATTAACATTCTTTTAACTTAAGAAAAGCAAAAACGTGACTGCTATTGTTTTAACACTTATGTTCACTTGGAGGTAAACTGTGGTATAATTTCACTGAGCGATTTCCCATAACAGTAACCTTCAAATTTTTACTTTTAATTGCTCTTCTGCATGTATTGATTTTTCAGCGTGTAGAGTCTTCTAATTTTTGTTAGCTGAAGGTCAGATGGGTTAGTAAGCATCCCTTGATAAACTGTTGGTGCAGTAAAATCACAATTCCTTAGCTTGTGAGTGTACAGCCCTGGTGTCCCTCAACATGCAACCCTTTGGTACTTGCTGTGTGACCATTGAACCCCATCAGTTGGTAGCGGAAGCACAGATTTATAAAGGGGTAATGGCAGTGATCTCTACTAGCCTTATGTAACATGTCCAGGGTCTCTGCCTTTTGCAGTATGTCTCTAGGCTTCAACCAAACCTGCAGCAACTCCACATAACATATTTTCCTCTAATACAGCCTTTCTTAACCAGGGTTCCATGAGAAATTAACAATTGCTGCCTCTCAGATAAGTACCCACAGACAACAATGATCTTTTTAGCTATTTGTAATGGAGGGATTGTCCCCAACGTTGTTAGAAGCACTCTTCCCAGCGACCATTACATTAGCTATAGATATAGTATACAGTATAATACCTAGGGTTCCCTGGGACCAGAAAATAATTTCAAGGGTTCCTGCATGTAAGAAGAGTTAAGAAAGGTTGCTCCAGTATATCTTTTTCCACATTTTGTCATGTTACAACCAAAAAATGTAAATGTATTTTATTGGGATTTTATGTGATTGACCAACACAAAGTGGCTCATAATTGTGAAGTGGAAGGAAAACGATAAATGGTTTTCCAATTTCTTTTACAAATAAATATCTGAAAAGTGTGGCATACATTTGTATTCAGCCCCTTTACTGTGATACCCCTAATTAAAATCTATGGAACCAATTGCCTTCGGAAGTCACCTAATTAGTAAATAGAGTCCACCTGTGTGTAATTTAATCTCAGTATAAATACAGCTGTTCTGTGAGGCCCATGGAGGTTTGTTAGAGAGTCTTAGTGAGCAAACCGCATCATGAAGGCCAACGAACACACCAAACAGGTCAGGGATAAATCTGTGGAGAAGTTTAAAGCAGGGTTTTATTTATTTATTTATTTCAGGTGCTTATATAGCGCCGTTAATTTATGCAGCGCTTTACATATACATTGTACATTCACATCAGTCCCTACCCTCAAGGAGCTTATAATCTAAGCTCTCTAACTCACATTCATACATATACTAGGGTCAATTTAGAGAGGAGCCAATTAACCTACGTCTTTGGGGTGTGGGAGGAAACCCACGTAGGCACAGGGTGAACATGCAAACTTCAGGCAGGTAGTGTCATGGTCAGGATTCAAACCAGCGACCCTTTTGCTGCTAGGTGAAAGTGCTATCCATTACACCACTGTGCCACCCAGGGTTAGCTTATACAAAAAATATCCCAAGCTTTGAACATCCGAAAATGGAGAGTATGGTACAACTGAAAACCTACCAAGACATGGCCGTCCACCTAAACTGACAGGCTGGGCAAGGACAGCATTAATCAGAGAAGCAGCCAAGAGGCCCATGGTAACTCTGGAGGAGCTGCAGAGATCCACAGCTCAGGTGGGAGAATCTGTCCACAGGACAACTATTAGTCGTGCACTCCACAAATCTGGCCTTTATGGAAGAGTGGCAAGAAAAAAGCCATTGTTGAAAGAAAGCCATAAGAAGTCCCGTTTGCAGTTTGTGAGAATCCATGTGGGGGACACAGCAAACATGTGGAAGAAGGTGCTCTGGTCAGATGAGACCAAAATTGAACTTTTTGGCCTAAAGGGAAAAAGCTATGTGTGGCGGAAAACTAACAGTGCACATCACACTGAACACACCATCCCCTCAGATGAGACCAAAATGTATTTTTTTTTATTCTTAGAAGAAAACCTGTTGGAGTCTGCAAAAGACTTGAGACTGGGGCAGAGGTTCACCTTCAAGCAGGACAACGACCCTAAACATACAGCCAGAGCTACAATGGAATGGTTTAGATCAAAGCATATTCATGTGTTAGAATGACCCAGTCAAAGTCCAGACCTAAATCCAATTGAGAATCTGTGGCAAGACTTGAAAATTGCTGTTCACAGACGCTCTCCATCCAATCTGACAGAGCTTGAGTGATTTTGCAGAGAAGAATGGGCAAAAATGTCCTCTCTAGATGTGCAAAGCTGGTAGAGACCTCCCCAAAAAGACTTGCAGCTGTAATTGCAGGGAAAGGCGGTTCTACAAAGTATTGACTCAGGGGGGCTGAATACAAATGCACCCCACACTTTTCACATATTTATTTGTAAAAAAAATGTAAAACCATTTATCATTTTCCTTCCACTCCACAATTACGTGCCACTTTGTGTTGGTCAATCACATAAATTCCCAATAAAATACATTTCCATTTTTTGGTTGTAACATGAGAAAATGTGGGAAAAGATATACTAGAGCAGCCTTCCTTAAATCTTCTTACATGCAGGAACCCTTGAAATTATTTTCTGGTCCCAGGGAACCCTAGGTATTATACTCTATACTATATCTACAGCTAATGTAATGGTCGCTGGGAAGAGGGGTATAAATTGTTCTTTCAAGGCACTGTAATTCTGTGCACCACTTTGATGATGTTTGGGGCCACACTTGAGACCTCCTGCACCTTATAAGTTGACAACCACTGGGGTATTCTGTGTGAGGTCACATAGTTAACGGGGCAGAGGCTAGTGGAATCCAGGTTACCAATGACACACTGAAGAATTATAGTCAGAAACAATAGTGAAGCAAAAAAACAAAACAAAATGGAACACAATTTTTTCATGTTCAATTCAACGGCTGCAGCTTTTTTTTGTTAGCAAGGATGAGAGCATTAAAGTCTTCAAAAACAGGATGTCATTGCTGGCATCTCCTATACAGTTTTTCCGTCCTAGCTGGCTTTTCTTTACAGATGAGGAATCCTAAGGTTAAACAAAGAGTGTGTTACTGGACAGCTGGGAGGTTTGCGGGGGACATGGAGTTGCTGTTTTTTTGTCACTTTGTCCCAAAAAGCCTTTTTCACTCTTCAGTTGCCACATTGCACTCTCACTGCAGTATCTGAAATCATTTCCCTGCCCCATTAAAAGGGCCATAGGTGTGTGCAGCCTATTGCATTAGGATGTGCACCCCAAAGCCCAAACACACGTCTTTCTCCCTCAGCATCAACTGCCCTGGACAGTGAATGAATGAGAAGTGTTCTGTGCTGAACGGCTTTCTGTTCATTCACAAACTGAAGCATAGTAAATGTTTACTATGCTTCAGTTATGAACAGTGAATGGGTGTGTTCACTGTGTTCGTTTAGAAAAGGAAGGCACTAGTAAATTACATATTTACTAGCCCCTTCCTCTACTCTCCATCCTGAAACATCCCTGCAGCAGCTGGGAGGAGAGGAGAGAAGCCAGCAGCACTATGGGGTGGGTGGGGGCAACACAAGGGAATGCCTGGGCAGTAGGGGTATCTGCATGGCACATAGTGATTAGGGTGTGCCCAGGCTCACCTGGCACACCCCCTGCACACGCCTATGAAAAGGGCCAATTCACTACAAGACATAAAGATACTTTAGCTCTACATCAGCAGGCTCATGCATCTATTGATCTTGTATCAGCAACACAACTGCAAAGATTCACCACCTAAGTTCCCAGCTGTGCCTCTCCCTCAGGAGAGTAGTATCACTACTAATATTTTATTCTTTTAAATAAAGAAATATTTCCCTATGAAAATAAATGCTGTCTCCAGGTCCCACACAAATATTAATTGAAATACTCTAATGTGAACTATTACTATAGTGGTATGGAGCTCTCAGTACAATCACACAAGAACACCAAAATACTTAGGTTATAGGCACAACAGACTACCTTAAAAAGTAATACTAAACACACACTTAACCAGTGACCTACAGTGTCTCTGTGACGGAATCCAGACACCCTACCTGGGTATTTCCGCCAAGAAGCTTTTTCCCAAGTTCTGGAACACTAGACCAGTCGATCTGGCTATAGTAACCCCAAGAAATAGGCAACACCAGTTTTGGAGTAAACCAGAAATAGACCTGTTTATTTGAACACGTATACAGGCTTTTATACACTTGAGGAAGACATTCCCCCTCTTGATCATATTACACTAATACAACACAACTGTAACCAGAAACATAATTAACTAGTCCTTTAAACCAGCCTAGGTGCCTAGACTTTACGGCCCCTACAAGGGTGAATACAGAGGACACAGCATTACAAGTATGAACACAGCCCGCAAGGTTTGCTAGCAGGCAGACAATAGGTGAGTTAACCACTTCAGCCCCGGAAAGATTTGCCCCCTTCCTGACCAGAGCCCTTTTTGCGATTCGACGCTGCGTCGCTTTAACTGACAATTGCGCGGTTGTGCGACGTTGTACCCAAACAAAATTGGCGTCCTTTTTTTCCCACAAATAGAGCTTTCTTTTGGTGGCATTTGATCCCCTCTGTGTCATTTCTGATCGCCGCTATAAACAAAAGAAGAGCGACCATTTTGCAAAAAAACCCAAATTTCTTACTTTTTGCTAAAATACAAATCCTAAAAAAAAAAAATATAAAAAAACATTTTTTTTACCGGTTTTGGCCGAATTATATTCTTCCTCATATTTGTGATAAAAAAAATCGCAATCGGCGTTTATTGATTGGTTTGTGCAAAAGTGGCCGCGTTTACGGATGGTGAGAATTCATTTCTGGGGTTTTTATTTATTTATTTATTTTTTACTAATAATGGCGGCGATCTGCGATTTTTAGCGGTACTGCGATATTGCGGCGGACATATCGGAACATTTTGACACTTTTTTGGGTCCATTGGCATTTATACAGCGATCAGTGCTATAAAAATGCACTGATTACTGTGTAAATGCCATTAACCTGCAGGGGGTGCTCTAAGGGTTAACTGTGTTCCCTGGGCGTGTTCTAACTGTCTTACTGTTTGACTGGCAGGGGGAGGGGAGTGATCACAGCTTCCATGTAGAGGAAGGCTGTGATCACTCCCTTCCCCCTCTAACAGAACGGAGGTCTGTGTTTACTTACATGGACCTCCGTTCTTTCACTCCGGGGGGGCATCGCGGGTAGCCGGCGGCGATCGAGTCCACCGCACCCGCTCCCTGCCCCCCCCCCGGACACAGTGAGCGTGCGGGCGCACCTCCGGCGGCGCGCGCTCACAGTGCGCGATCTGGCAGCCGCCGTCGTATGACGGCGGTTTGCGCAGGAGAGCCACCTTGTCTCCGTCAACCTGCAGTTGACGGTCGGCAAGTGGTTAATTAGCACAAATAACAATGGGTGAAAGACCCTTAGAAGCCACACTAGCCCTACTTACAAGATACACATTATAGCAGGCGACCGCAGACAGGTGGCTTGAGTTGATGACATCACATCTGCTTTGAGTCCCACAGTGTGAAGCAGTCACTATTGGTAGTGAGGCAGTTAGGTCCTATACAGGAATTCCAGTTTGTGTTGGGGAGACATGGACTTGAATCCAAAGTAACATTACTTCAAGGGTCCCCAGGCATACACCTCACAAAGAGTAGTGTTCCCTTAAAATCCAGGGCCCATAATCAGTAAGCAAGAGGCCAGCATTCAATCCCCTCCAAAAGCCTCTGTCCCGGGTGAGTCTATCACATTTCTCCCCCATCAAATGTCGACTAACAAGGTCCAAGCCACCACCTGGTCTGAACATGCATTAGTCGTGCAGAGTGAATTAACATAATCAGTCTGCATGATCTCCATTCTTGGCTGCAAGTAATAGTTGTCATCAGTAGGTATGGGGCAGAGGTTTATGACTCTCTGTCCGGCTGCCAGCGCTTCAGCTGGGTGGTCTTTACAATTCCATGGCTCGGCCTGTTGCTGGGCAGAGGGGCCAACTGCCCCAGTTCCCTGAAGCTGAGGAAAACATCCCACTCACTGGAATGTAATGACCCCCATAACACGTAGTCAGATACAGCATGTATATGAAATATATCCACCTGACAAGGAGCAACCCAGGACAGGCCGTCAGTAGTGATATTTCTATGCTTCTAGGTGCTCATATCAGACCATGTATAGGTAAAAGAGAAGCTTCTCATAGTGTAATATGTACAAACAGTTTATTAAAAGGTTTAAAAACTCACAATGAGTAGAAAGTTTCAATCCATAAAATCAGTAGGGGATGCTGAATTTGTGTTCCACCTGCACTCCAAGGATGCATGGGATATGACTCTCGATGACGTCAGATGCACTGACGAAACGCTCTGGATGGGACTGAACGTGCCACGTCACTTCCGCATCCTTGGAACGCATCCCCTGCTGGTTTTATGCATTGAAACTTTCTACTCATTGTGAGATTTTAAACCTTTTAATAAACTATTTGTACATACAGTGGATATAAAAAGTCTACACACCCCTGTTAAAATGTCAGGTTTCTATGAAGTTAAAAAAAATGAGACAAAGATATATAATTTCAGAACTTTTTCCACCTTTAATGTGACCTATAACTTGTACAACTCAATTGAAAAACAAACTGTAATTCAATTGAATTCACATTCAAACTCATGTTAAATAGGAGTCAGTACACACCTGCCATAATTTAAAGTGCCTCTGAATAACCCCAAATAAACTTCAGCTCTTCTAGTAGGTCTATCCTGATATTTTCTTAGTTGCATCCTACAGCAAAAGCCATGGTCCTCAGAGAGCTTCCAAAGCATCAGAGGGATCTCATTGTTAAACGGTATCAGTCAGAAGGGTACAAAAGAATTTCCAAGGCATTAGATACCATGGAACACAGTGAAGACAGTCATCAAGTGGAGAAATATGGCACAAAATATGGCACATAATTTCCTCTACTTTGACTAAGGCCCCTGTTCCAGCTGAAGAAAAACAGCCCCAAAGCATGATGCTGCCACCACCATGCTTCACTGTGGGTATGGTGTTCTTTTGGTGATGTGCAGTGTTGTTTTTGCACCAAAAATCTTTTGGAATTATGGCCAAAAAATTCATCCTTGGTATCATCAGACCATAACACATTTTCACACATACTTTTGGTAGACTTCAGTTGCGTTTTTTGCAAAATTTAGCCGGACTTGGATGTTTTTCTTGGTAAGAAAAGGCTTCCGTCTTGCCACTCTACCCCATAGCCCAGACATATGAAGAATATGGGAGATTGTTGTCACAAGTACCACACAGCCAGTACTTGCCAGATATTCCTGCAGCTCCTTTAATGTTGCTGTAGGCCTCTTGGCAGCCTCCTGACCAGTTCTCTTCTCGTCTTTTCATCAATTTCGGTGGGACGTCCAGTTCTTGCTAATATCACTGTTGTGCCATATTTTCTCCACTATCTAATGCCTTGGAAATTCTTTTGTACCCTTCTCCTGACTGATACCTTTTAACAATGAGTTCCCTCTGGTGCTTTGGAAGATCTCTGCAGACCATGGCTTTTACTGTAGGATGTGACTAAGAAAATGTCAGGAAAGACCTACTAGAGCAGCTGAACTTTATTTGGGGTTAATCAAAGGTACTTTACATGATGACAGATGTGTACTGACTCTTATTTAACATGAGTTTGAATGTGATTGTTTAATTCTGAACACAGCTACATCCCCAGTTATAAGAGGGTGTGCACACTTATGCAACCATATTATTTTAGTTGTTTTTATTTTTACTCCCCCCCTTAAAAGATTTCAGTTTGTTTTTCAACTGAGTTGTACAGTTTATAGGTCACATTAAAGGTGGAAAAAGTTCTGAAATTATTTATCTTTGTCTCATTTTTTACATCACAGAAACCTAACATTTTAACCGGGGTGTGTAGACTTTTTATGTCCACTGTATTACACTATGAGAAGCTTCTCTTTTACCTCTGCATGGTCACATTTTTTACTTTCTGCTATAAAACATTTCCAATAAAAACATTTTAAAAATCAAATTTCTTCATGAATTTAGGCCAATTTGTATTGTGCTACATATTTTTGGTAAAAAAAAAAAAAAAATTGCAATAAGCGTATATTGATTGGTTTGCGCAAAAGTTATAGCGTCTACAAACTATGGGATAGATTTATGGACTTTTTTTATTGTTTTTACTAGTAATGGCGGCGATCATCGATTTTTAGTGGGACTGCGACATTGCAGCAGACAAATCTCACACTTTTTGGGGACCAGTGACACCAATACAGTGATCAGTGCTAAAATAAAATGCACTGTCACTGTACTAGTGACACTGGCTAGGAAGAGGTCAACACCAGGGGCGATCAAGGGGTTAAGTGTGCACCTAGGGAGTGCTTTCTAACTGTGGAGGGAGTGGATGCACTGGATGAAAAGAGAGTTCAGTGTTTCTGTTTAGCAGAAACACAAGATCTCTCTTTTACTCCCTGACAGAACAGCGCTCTGACTTGTTTATATAGGCAGACCGCCTTTCTGCTTTTCCTCCGAACGATGGACGGGTCCCGGCGGCCACCAGAACCACTGATTGGCTCCCGTTGCATCCAATCACAGTGGGAGCGGCACTCAGGTTTCGCACACATGCCCCAGATTGCGTGCACAAAATCACATACAGGTACGTGATTTGGCGCAGCCAGGCTGTATATATGCAGTGGGTGGTCCAGAAGTGGTTAAGGAGCATATATGTCAAAAATCACTCAGAAACCACCCAATTTTGTGGGTATTATAAAGAATAGTAATTCCCTCAATGCTTGTGATAAGGATAGTCTGAAATCACATAGCATCCTATGTATAGGTTTATATATACCCTGCTCAAAGAGATTAAAGGAACACTTTTTAATCAGAGTATAGCATCAATTCAATTAAACTCCTGGGATATTGATCTGGTCGGTTAAGTAGCAGAGGGGGGGCAATAATGAGACAAAAACAGGAATGTTTTTTACAGATGGAGGCCACTGACATTTTTCCCCCTACCCATCTTTTCTGACTGTTATTCACTAGCTTTGCATTTGGCTAGGGTCAATGTCACCGCTGGTAGCATGAAGCCATACCTGGACCCTCCTGTCCTCAGGACCCACCAACAGGCCAGATTTTAAGTATTACCTTGGGGAGATGCAGACTAGAATACTGCAATCACTGAGCAGCAAATTATATCACCTGTGATGTATTTCAGTTATCCTGCAAACCTGGCCTGTTAGTGGGTCCCGAGGACAGGAGATGAGAACCATTGCTATAGAGGTTGCACAGGCAGTCCAACTCCTCCAGGATGGCACATCAATACATCACATTTCCAGGTTTGCTGTGTCTCCCAGCACAGTCTCAAGAGCATGAAGGAGATTCCAGGAGACAGGCAGTTACTCTTGGACTGCTGGACAGGGCTGTAGAAGGTCCTTAACCCATCAGCAGGACTGGTATCTGCTCCTTTGTGCAAGGAGAAACAGGATGAGCACTGCCAGGGTCCTACAAAATGAGCTCCAGCAGAACACTGGTGTGAATGTCTCTGACCAAACAATCAGAAACAGACTTCATGAGAGTGGCCTGAGGGCATGACATCCTCTAGTAGGCCCTGTGCTCACTACCTGGCACCGTAGAGCTCGACTGGCATTTGCCATTGAACATCAGAATTGGTAAGTCCGCCACTGGAGCCCTGTACTTTTTACAGATGAGAGCAGGTTCATCCTGAGCATGTGACAGAAGTGAAAGGGCCTGGAGAAGCCATGGTGAGCATGGTAACATCGTTTAGCATGACGGGTTTGGTGGTGGGTCAGTGATTGTCTGGGGAGCCATATCCATGGAGGGACGCACAGACCTCTACAGGCTAGACAATGGCACCGTGACTGCCATTAGGTATTGTGATGAAATCCTTGGACCCATTGTCAGACCCTTCGCTGGTGCAGTGGGTCCTGGGTTCCTCCTGGTGTGCGACAATACCCGTCCTCATGTGGCGAGAGTATGCAGCCAGTTCCTGGAGGATGAAGGAATTGATTCCATTGAATGGCCCCCATGCTCGCCTGAACAAAATCCAATAGAACACCTCTGGGACATTATGTTTCCGTCCATCTGACGCCGCCAAGTTGCACCTCAGTCTGTTCAGGAACTCCTTGATGCCCTGGTCCAGATGTGGGAGGAAATATCCCAGGACAACAAAATGGATTAGCCTGCTGCATCATTTTTTCACTTTGATTTTCAGGGTGTCTTTGAATTCAGCCCTCTGTTGGTTGATAATTTTAATTTCCATCAAACAATGTGCCATCCTTTAGTTCCAAATACATTACCCAGTCCATATCAGTATAGATATCCAGCATGATATTTTTCCCCTTGAGATCTGATGTGTTTTCAAAGCGTTCCTTTAATTTTTTTGAGCAGTGTGTGTCAGAAATGGATTTAATAATAATATCCAGTCTCTGTCAGCATACAAATGCTTGCATTTTCAAGGTAGCACATATGCATACACCCTGATCAGCCATTATGCCCACTGACAGGTAAAGTGAATAACACTGATTGTCTCAATACAATGGCATCTGAAAGTGGATGGGATATATTAGGCAGCTAATGAACATGTTGCCCCTGAAGTTGTCTAGGCAACTCCAAAACTGTGTCCCTTGTGGGATGTTCCCAGTCTGCAGACCAAAAGTGGTCCAAGGAAGGAAAACTGAAAAACTGCACATGGAGAGTGCAGATTGGCCTTTGCTGTCTGATCCAATAGAAGCGCTACTGTGACTAAGATTGCTGAAAAAGGTAATGTCGGTTTCGATTGAAAGCTGTCAGAACACAGCGCAACACACTTTGATGTGTATGGGGCTGGGCAGCTGCAGACAGGTCAGGGTGACCATGCTGATCCGTGTCCACAGCGAAAAGTGCCTACAATGGGCATGTGAGCATCAGATTTGGACCACGGAACAATGGAAGAAGGTGGCCTGGTCTGATGAGTCAAGGTTTTTTTTACATCATGTGCATGGCCAGGTGCATGGGTGTTGCTTACCTGGGGAAGAAATGGCACTAGGATGTACTATGGAATGTACAATCCATAGAGATCCCACCTCGCAACTTAAAGGATCTGCTATGGACAAGCTTAGTGCCAGATAACACAGCGTAACTTCAGCGGCAAAAGACTTGAGACTGGGGTGGTGGTTCACCTTCCAGCAGGACGACCCTAAACATACAGCCAGAGCTACAATGGAATGGTTTAGATCAGTGTTTCTCAACCTTTTACAGTGAAGTACCCCTGCAACTCTAAAAAAAATGTCCTAAGTACCCGTCTCGAGAAAGTGATGAGCACTGATAGGTGGTACTGATAGGAGGCACTGGTTGGCTACACTAATAGGAAGCTGCAGTCAGCGATAGGAGGAGGCACTGATGGGAGGCTGCACTGATAGTGGGCATTGATAAGGGACACTCATAGCAGGCTCTAATAGGTGGCACTGATGGCTGGGCATGGACTCACCTTTTTACTGTCTGCAGTTGAAGGCTATGTGGACTGCAGAGTGGAATGGAGATCAGGGAGCCGCTGCAGGCATCTTCCTCACGCATAGCAGGCACATCTATGCATGCTGGAGAGGGGGAGGAGCCGGGAGATGTGAGAACACGGAGCAGCTCCTGGTTAGTCACCCCTGGCTGGAGACACTTCTTCCGGGCAGCGTGCTGTGACTTTGGGCTCCAGTATGTGGACAGGAAGCTGCCACCGGTGTTCTGTAAAATTCACCACACACAGGTGGCAGACCTCCTCCCGGCACAGTACCGCACTATGGCACTAATTCACCCACTACACACACTGGGGTGGACCTCCTCCCAGCACAGTACTGCATCTACAGCAAACCGCTGGGGACGGACGGTATATATGTGGGAGGCGGGACTTTAGAGACAGCGCCCTGGGCGTACCCCCTTGCCCATGCTGCACGTACCCCCAGGGGTACGCGTACCACGCCTTGAGCAACCCTGGTTTAGATCAAAGCATATTCATGAGTTAGAATAGCCCAGTCAAAGTCCAGACCTAAATCCAATTGAGATTCTGTGGCAAGACTTGAAAATTACTGTTCACGGACGCTCTCCATCCAATCTGACAGAGATTGAGATATTTTGCAAAAATGTCCTCTCTAGATGTGCAAAGCTGGTAGAGACTTCCCCAAAAAGACTTGCAGCTGTAATTGCAGAGAAAGGCGGTTCTACAAAGTATTGACTCGGGGGCTGAATACAAATGCACCCCATACTTTTCACATATTTATTTTATCATTTTCCTTCCACTTCACAATTATGTGCCACTTTGTGTTATCACATAAAATGCATTTATGTTTTGGTTGTAACATGAGAAAATGTGGAAAATTTCAAGGGGTATGAATACTTTTTCAAGGCACTGTAATAAGCTTAAAGTGGTTGTCAACTCATGACAACCACTTTAAACTACAGGTAAGCCTATAATAAGGCTTATCTGTAGGTCCTGGGAATATCTCCTAAATCAGTACGGTTTAGGAGATATCCCCTCTATCTGCATGTGCCGACGTTATCAGCACATGCGCACTGAAGAATCGGCACCCGGGGTAGCCTAGGGTGCAGTTTCTTCTGTTGATGTGCAGTAAATCACAGCTCCCGTGCACATACGTGGGAGTGACGTCAGCGCGGCTCCGCCAATCACAGCACTGGAGCACGCGCTGTGATTGGACAGAGCCACAGACCTGGAAAAAGCTTGTCGCCGGTCACATCGGTGGGCCGAGACCGCTGCAACAGCTTTGTTCCAAGGTAAGTGTATCATGAGCTAGTATACGCTGCATACTAAGCTCATTATGCCTTTGCTTTGTAGGGGTTTTTTTTTGGGGGGACGACGACTTTACAACCACTTTAAAAAGTCTCTCTGATAAATGTTAAATAAACACCATTGAGCTTCATTATGGCAGCACAGAAGAGTGGGTTTACAAGGGGATTTTAATCGAAGCAGCCTCACTTTTTTTTTTTTTTTTTATTACCTTTATCCTTTGTATTTTTTGATTTTTAGTATTAAGGTGGTGTGTTGATTCCATAACTTGGGTATGCTGGTGATACCCACAGAGAAAAGTCAGTAAGTGAATCAGCTCAACAATAACGCCAGCTTAAGGCATGGCTGAGGTTCTCTATAGAGGTCACTCCCTGGCAGGACAGACTAGCCTTTTCTTTATTTCCCTGCTGCTCCATTCATACACTGGGAGCTATGAAGGCGCTGGTGCTCAGGGATTGTCCCATTACCGTCACATAGGGTGGGTGAAGCCCCCCATGTAAGCTCTAACTGTAGGGACTCCTTTCATTCTGGGCTCTTTTTCCACAACCATTGGCTGAATGGAGCAGTGGGGAAGTGGAGAAAAGGAGGTAGGTGCAACTGGGGAGGGAGTCATTGAAGAGAACCTGTTGCCCTGCATGGAGGGGACTGACCTTAAATGTGATAAGCAGTAAAAAAGCTACCTGTTGGGTTTTACAACATGGGGGAAAAAACCTGTGATTGAAAGAGGTGTAAATTATAGGCAAGGAGCAAGATTAGCAAGGCTAATTAACTATAACTGGAGAGTGCAGCTCTGCACAGAAGCCAATCAGATTCCATTTTTTTTTGTGTCAAAGTTTAACCACTCAAAAAGGTTCACTGCCAGCACCCCTATTTTAAGCTGACATAATCCACAGTGTAATTGTTTGTTAACCACTTCCTTACTTGGCACTTAAACCCCCCTCCTGCCCAGACCAATTTTAGGCTTTCAGCACTGTCGCATTTTGAATGACAATTACGCGGTCGTGCGACGTTGTACTCATCAACATTTTTTATCATTTTTCCCCCACAAATAGAGCTTTCTTTTGGTGGTATTTGATCACCTCTGCGGGTTTTTATTTTTTGTGCTTTAAACAAACAGAGCGACGATTTTGAAAAAAGAACAATATTTTTTACTTTTTTGCTATAATAAATATCCAAAAAAAAATATAAAAAAGACAACTATTCATCAGTTTTGGGCAATATATATTCTTCTACATATTTTTGGTATAAAAAAATAAAGCAATTGGCGTATTTTGATTGGTTTGCGCAAAAGTAATCGCGTCTACAAACTGTGGGAATTGATTTATGGCGTTTTTACAATTTTTTTTTTTACTAGTAATGGCGGCGATCTTTGTTATCGGGACTGCCATATTGCAGCAGACATGTTGGACATTTTTGGGACATTTATACAGCAATCAGAAATGTAAATGTCCACTGATTACTGTATAAATGTCATTGGCAGTGAAAGGGTTAACACTTAGGGGGCAGTGAAGGGGTTAACTGTGTTCCCTGGGTGTGTTCTAACTATGGGGGGGGGCTGGTCGGGACAGAACAGATCTAACTGATCCCAGTGACAGGGATCAGTAGATCTGTCTTGTCCCGTTCACAGAACGGAGAACCGCCGTGTTTACATCCATTTACTCCATTTCAGAGATACAGCGGGAGGGGCCGAGCTCTCCCTCTGATGTCACGTGAACAAAGTGTTGGCCACTCAGCCCCTCCCCACTGTAGCCCTGGATTGGAGAGCGGCCGGGAATCACGTGACCGGCCTGGAGAGGACAAAAAGGTATATAGAGGCTTTTTAACAATTACACATTGCAGGATGGCAGCTTAAGATAGGGGAGCTGGCAACATTTTTTTTAAAAACTTTTGTTTTCTACTAACAGCAGCAGGGGTGCAGAGACAGAGACAGACCCCAGAGCTGACATGCAGGGAGGGGAGGGGGGAGAGAAGAGAGGAGAGCTGCGGATGACGGAAGCACGTAAACTTACCACGGTATCGAGGCTCAGCAACCATGATAAACTGAGGTCAGTTTACAGGAGGGAGGGCAGAAACTGGCAGGATCAGCCAGGTTTTTTTACAGCTTCCAGAGGGACAGGTTTGGCAGCACAAGCACTGTGCTGTTTAACCTGCTATAAGGGATCGGGATCTCTCTCTTTATTTTTTTAAGGGTTACAACCACGTTAAGGACCCAGCCTTTTTCTGACATTTGTTGTTTACAAGTAAAAATCTGTATTTTTTTGCTAGAAAATTAGAACCCCCAAACATAATATATATTAAGCAGAAACCCTAGAGAATAAAATGGTGGTCATTGCAATGGTTTGTCACACAGTATTTGTGCAGAAAAAAATACACTTTTTAAAATTTCAATGCAAAAATATAAAAGATGATGTCGCGCTGAGTAAATAAATACTAAACACGTCACGCTTTAAAATTGCGCATGTTTGGGCAGCTGCAACAACCAATGTAAATTTTACTATCACTAGACGACGCTTTAAAAGGCTTTACAGATTACCATATTATATCTACAGAAGAGGTCTAGTAATAGAATTACTGCCTACGATCTGATGTTCACGGCGATACCTCACATGCGTGGGACGATCGCTGTTTGCGTGCATGTGGGACTAACTCATTTTAATTTTTTTTTTTTTTTAATTATTAATTTTTTTTTTTTTTTTTTTATTGACACTGTTGCTTTATGGTCATCACTTCCAGGTTACCATAGCAGAGTCCTGATCAAAGCCGATTCCGGATTTCTTCAGGTGCCAGCTGGCAGCTCGGGTCTACCGCTAGGATGGGAGAGCCCCAGCAAGCCGCGGAAGGTGGTGGGAGGGCAGGAGCGACCCCTTCCGCTGCTTGTAATAGCAACCAGGTGGCTAGTTAGAGAGATGACCGTCAGCTCTAAATAAACGGTACTGGGGTGATGCCTGCAGCTGCAGGCATCACCCCGGTACAACCACTTGGAGTCAAATGATGTACCAGGTACGTGATTTGGCGGCAAGTGGTTAATTGAAAAAGCTGAAGTTGGAAACCAATTGGCTACCATGCACAGCTGCACCAGATTTTGCACTGTCCAGTTTTAGTAATTCAACACCAAGGGTTCCTAAAGGCCATCACAGTTCACGCTGAGTCTGATTACAAGTCCGGCTACTCACACTACATAGGAAAGAATGGATCTGGGCTATTGTTCAGATATGTGAAATATTCAGACAGGACTGCAGCCAATCACGGCAGGCCCTACCCCCGCTACATACATCTGTCAGGAATGAATCTCCAGTGCCAGATTTCTGTATCAGACGGAAAGACAAACACCACAAGAGGAAGTATAAAAATTCATTCCTTTTTAATAATTATCACTCCTTGTAGAACATAGTCCAGGTACTGAACATTCATCGCTCACGCATCGCTGTCACACACAATAAATCAAAACATTTTCTCCAAACTCGTCATCCCTGACTCTCTTCACACCTGAAGTTTGGTCTGCGGAGATGCTAAACCAACCCAACTCTTGTGTTCAATTCTAACTGAAAAATTACGTTTGGAATCTAAATGGCTGCTGGTTACTTGAAGCGTTTTAAATAACTCGAAATATGGAGGGTGCCAGTGATGGCTGGCTTCTGAAAATGCATGTTTGCTTGGCTGTCTATAGCTGCAATACTTTGAGCCACAATACTCACAGCAAACACGCAGAACTCTGAACCTATTTAGGTCAGAAACTTGGAAAATAAAAGGTTAGCTTGCACATAATAAAGTAACAGGTTCAGTTGAATAGCAGCTCTATCAGCTGCACATACTCATTATCCTTTTGCTCCTTCATTGAACTGTTCAGTCGCTGAGAACAAAGACAGATAAAACTGGGTGCCTGAGCAACCAGTTACCCAGCCCCAGTGATTTAGATTGAAAATGACAAATGTCACATGCTGAATACTTTTATCTCAGCAGCTGCTCAGCAGTGCAGCTGAATACACTCCCTACAGGCAGCCATTCTAAAAGGCATCAACACATTAGCACATGAAAATATCAAGCAATAGGATCTTAAAATCTGTATTAACTGAAAATAATAGTACAAGTGTCCTTTGTAATAACCAGCGTCACCCTCAAGTCACCAATCATATTCCAATGAGTATAAAAGGAAGTAGGAGCTCTTGCTGTAAGAATGTGATCATTCCTTCAGGTAGAAGTGCATTTTCTCATGTATGGTTTTACGATCGGGGTTCAGTCTCTTCAGAATCTGGGCCAACACGTTCACGGTCTGCTCGCTGCTCAGCCCCGTCTTCTTGGTCTGGAACTTCTTCAGCAAGTCTTTTGTAGTCATCGGCTTGCGGGTCAAGTACCTCCGAACGGCCTCTTCCGTAAGCTGGACATCCCTGGAAAGAGAAGAGGAAAAATGTTTAAAGCAGGACTCCAGCCTCGGCTGTTTCTGTCCCATCTTTTCTTGGTGGAAAATGGCTTCTCTAAGGTTCTCCCCCTCCTCTTGCAACTGTGTGCTTCAGAATGGCAGCAGGTGCACGCCCTGTCAGTGTAGCGCCAAGCCTCCCACAAGGCCCAATGACCATCATTGACAGGTCCACCTAGGCTTTATGGAGTATTAAGAACAGTTGCTGTGTTCTATGTGGTGCATACAACAAGAGCCAGTTTCATCTGGATAAGGAAGGTTTATCTGCAAAGCCTCCTCCTTGTGTCCAATGAATCATGGGACTCCGGAATTCCTCTTCAGCAGCTAGTATGTTGACTAGCGACTTATGCTGTGCAATGTGATCTGGATTGCAAACCCTGTAACACACAGCATCTGGTCTAATGTCTTCAATGGTTCACTTGATGGCTGCAATCACTGTTGCAGTGATGTGCTGGCTCCACCTGACTCCTCCCGCTAGCACATGCACTGCAGGATGGAAAGGCAGATTGATGGTCATATAAGCCCCTTTTCTATACAATCTTAAAGTGGTTGTAAACCTCATTCATGAAATCTGAACAAAGCACATATACCTGTAGTGTTTACTTACCTCTCTCTAAACCTCTGTGTCGTTTCTCCCTGTTCCTCTGTTATCAGCATGAGTCATCCTAAGAAGTTTTCCCGACACATGAGATACATTTTTGACGGGGAGGAGAGCTCAGCACAGAGTTGGTCTAATCAGGACACAGATCTGTATCCTTCCTTCCTTCTCACACAGTGTGACTGCAACATCTCCACCCCCTCCTCTGTGATACTAACAGATGGAGAAGGATTTTAACAGGATTCTGAAGGGGTGTAGGGGTGTAGGGAAGAGAGGACTTCAGATAAATATGTAAAACTTATGTAGATTATGTAGGAGGATTGGTTTCTTGCCCTGAGGACAATCACTTCACTGGGCATATTAGAGTGTTTACAAACCACTTTAACCACTTGCCGACCGCCGTCTGACGGCGACAAAGTGGCTCGATATCGCAAACCGCCGTCATATGTCGGCGGCTGCAATATCTCTCACTGTGAGCGCGCGCCGCCGGAGGTGCGCTCACTGTGTTCGGGGAGGCCAGGGAAGCGGGTAGGGCAGACTCGATCGCCGCCGGCTACCCACGATGCCCCTCCTGCAGTGAAAGAATGGAGGTCCGTGTAAGTAAACACGGATCTCCGTTCTGTTAGAGGGGGAAGGGCGGTGATCCCAAGCTTCCTGTATATGGAAGCCGTGATCATCCCCTTCCCCCAGCCAGGGCAGCCCCCATACAGTTAGAACATGCCCAGGGAACACAGTTAACCCTTAGAGCGCCCCCTGCAGGTTAACCCCTTCACTGACAGTGGCATTTACACAGTAATCAGTGCATTTTTATAGCATTGATCACTGTATAATTGCCAGTGGTCCCAAAAAAGTGTCAAAATGGTCAGACATGTCCGCTGCAATATCGCAGTACCGCTAAAAATTGCAGATCGCCGCCATTACTAGTAAAAAAATTTAAAAAAAATAAAAACCCAAGAAATGAATTCTCATCATCCGTAAATGCGACAACTTTTGCGCAAACCAATCAATAAACGCCGATTTTTACCAAAAATATGAGGAAGACTATAAATCGGCCAAAACCGATGGAAAAAAATGTTTTTTTATATTTTTTTTTTGGATTTGTATTTTAGCAAAAAGTAAGAAATGAGTTTTTTTTTTTTTTTTTTTTTGCAAAATTGTCGCTCTTCTTTTGTTTATAGCGACAATCAGAAATGACGCAGAGGTGATCAAATACAACCAAAAGAAAGCTCTATTTGTGGGAAAAAAAGGACGCAAATTTTGTTTGGGTACAACATCGCACGACCGCGCAATTGTCAGTTAAAGCGACGCAGTGCTGAATTGCAAAAAGTGCTCTGGTCCTAAAGTGTGAAATCCTTCCGGGGCTGAAGTGGTTAAGGCAGAAAACCTCAGATAATCAGTAAAATAATGGCATAAAGTGGCAAAGCAGGTGGGGAGGAGAGGAGGTGGATAACAGACCTTTGCATCCATGACCCTGCACTCTCTGAGGTTTTCCAGTCTCCTCCATGATGCAATTTAAATGCATGCTTCATTTTACTTCCCAAAATGAATTTCCCAATGGGTGGGTATACCATTCAATGTTTTTTAGGAAGAAGGTGCCTGCTGTAATTTCACATAAAAGGTAAATTTTTTGACATGCTTTACAAGGTTTATGTTGACCAAACATGTTTATCAGAACGTTCAACCCTCCTTTAGTTTTACCAACTATAAAATACAAGGTCCTGCCTGACTACAAACTGAATGGATTGTTCAGCTAGTCTTTCACATCAGATCTAAAAAAGGAGACTGTACAGGACTTGCACAATCAAACTAACATGCATGGCCAGCTTTACATGCCAAGATGTGCCACCATGTCAAGATCATAGCTTATGCACAGACTAGCAGGTACTTCTTCTAGTGGCTAATTGTTACACTGCACAATTAACATCCTTGCCATAAGGAAATCAGGAACAAGTATTATATTCCAGACTGAAAAAACTCAAATTATCAGAGCTTGTTCAATGAACGTCTATTGTCTGCTCCCAACAATGATTGACGAAGTGGAAATGTATTGCTCTTATGTCAGTATATTCAATTTGGCTTATATATATTTAATTATTACTTTTTTTTTTTTAATTCACTCTTATAGAAAACAATGATGCTTAAAGTGGAAATCCATGCTAAAACTAAAATCCTTGTATCTATAGACACCAACAATCGAACACTTACCTATCTAGCCCTGTAGAGAAAAAGCTTTCCTGGTCTCTCCTCGCCATGCAATGTATGTAGATCATGCCTGGCGGGAGGGTCCAGCAGGGTGCTGTACATAGCCTCCTGAAAATATCACAGCATCCTGCCTCAGTATCCTCTCAAGGCCCTCAGCTCCGATACAAGCAATGGGCTGGCTCTTGGGAAGAGTTATGTAAATATTAAAATGCCTTGATGGGTGGACGTCAGTTTGAGGGAATGGATGTTCATAAGAAGACTATAGCATGCTTGCAGACTGCCCTAGTAAATGCCCACATTTGATGCTGAGCTTCAGTTACTGAAACAATTGAAATCCAATGAATAAATAGGCGAGCTAAGGACAGTCAGGCTGGGGAAGAAAGAGCTAGATGATGCTGGATGTCCCCCCAGCCAGGAAATGAGGCAGCTCTATCTGCTTCTAATGTGAGAAGCTCACGGTATGCAGTGAAATCAGAGTAAGCAATTTCAATACAGGAAAGGAGCCTGTACAACTGTGCAAGACTGAAGGGAAGGCTGGAGTTTTGGACCTTTAAAATGGTTACCCAATAAGATTTATATTAACCACTTGCCGACCGCCGATCGGCATCTGACGGCGGCAAAGTGGCTCTGTAAGGCGAAACGCCGTCGTACCCAGATCGCGCACAGTGAGCGCGCGTGCGCCCACTGTGTCTGGGGAGGGCCAGGGAGCGGGTGCGGCGGAGTCGACTCCGCCGGCCACCCGCGATGCCCCCCCCCGGAGTGAAAGAACGGAGGTCCGTGTAAGTAAACACGGACCTCCGTTCTGTGAGAGGTGTGATCACTTCCCTTCTCCTGTTAGGGCAGCCCCCATACAGTAAGAACACGCCCAGGGAACACAGTTAACCCTTAGAGCGCCCCCTGCAGGTTAACCCCTTCACTGCCAATGGCATTTACACAGTAATCAGCGCATTTTTATAGCACTGATCACTGTATAAATGCCAATGGTCCCAAAAAAGTGTCAAAATGGGCCGACATGTCCGCTGAAATATCGCAGTACCGCTAAAAATCGCAGATCGCCGCCATTACTAGTAAAAAATTAAAAAAAAAATAAAAACCCCAAAAATGAATTCTCATCATCCGTAAACGCGACCACTTTTGCGCAAACCAATCAATAAATGCCGATTGCGATTTTTTTTTATCACAAATATGAGGAAGAATATTAATCGGCCAAAACCGATGAAAAAAAATGTTTGTTTTTTTTTTTGGATTTGTATTTTAGCAAAAAGTAAGAAATTTGTTTTTTTTTGCAAAATTGTCGCTCTTCTTTTGTTTATAGCGGCGATCAGAAATGACGCAGTGGTGATCAAATACCACCAAAAGAAAGCTCTATTTGTGGGAAAAAAAGGACACAAATTTCGTTTGGGTACAACGTCGCACGACCGCGCAATTGTCAGTTAAAGCGACGCAGCGCCGAATCGCAAAAAGGGCTCCGGTCCTAAAGTGTGAAATCCTTCCGGGGCTGAAGTGGTTAAAGTGGATGTAATCCCTCACATATACCCAGTGAAGTGAACAGCCTCAGATGATACACAGAGATGAAACAAATCCTCTTACATACGTTTTATTTGTAGATCTGCCTTCCCCTCTCTACAACCTTTTAAAAGTGCATATCATATTAAAAATCTTTCTTCATCTGCAAGCAGCACATAGGGATGGGAGACTGCACTTAAACTGTGTGAGAGCTGATTGGAGGGGAAAGGCACACA